>CM060662.1:257500-650000 GCA_030686955.1 Odontamblyopus rebecca
ATATTGAATGGCATTGCCTTATACCACCGTCATCTTGCCCGTTTTTTCACAGTATCAGTGAGTGAAGATGCTGGACTTTTGCGCCGGATACATCTATCTATCTATCTGTCTGTCTGTCTGTCTGTCTGTCTGTATCTATATATAAATAAATGTGTTTCTCACCTTCCACGGTGGTTGGTCTCTCACCCTCATCAGCTCGGGTCCTCTACCAGAGGCCTGGGAGCTTGAGAGTTCTGCACAGTATCTTTGCTGTTCCCAGTACTGCACTTTTCTGGACTGAGATGTCTGTTGCCGATGCTTTCACCTTCCAGGCCTCTCCAGCTCTTCCTTGAGCCCCTGGTATTTCTCTAGTTTCTCGTGTTCCTTTTTCATGACATTGCCATCACTCAGTATTGCAATGTCCACCACCACGGCTTTGTTCTCTCGCTTATCCAGAACCACGATGTCTGGTTGGTTCATCACCATTCTGTCAGTCTGTATCTGGAAGTCCCACAGGATCTTGGCTCATTCTCCAAAACCTTTGGAGGTGTTTCCCACCTTGATCCTGGGGTTTCCAGTCCGTACTCTGCACAGATGTTTCTGTACACTGTGCCACTACTTGGTTATGTCGCTCCATGTTTCCCTGCAGCATCTTACACCCTGCAGTTATGTGCTGGACTGTCTCAGGCACTTCTTTGCACAGCCTGGTCCCTCCAGCACCTCTTCCTCTGTGCCCCACTGTCTGAGACATTCTCTGAGCACTGAGAAATGGGCAATGGGCATATATATATATATATATATATATATATATATATATATATATATATATATATATATATATATATATATGTGTGTGTGTGTGTGATGTGTGTGTGTGTGATGTGTGGTGTGTGTGTGTGTTTGTGTGATGTGTGTGTGTGTGATGTGTGATGTGTGTGTGTGTGTGTGTGTGAGTGTGTGTGATGTGTGTGATGTGTCTGTGTGTGATGTGTGTGTGTGTGTGTGTTAGTGTTAGTAAGTATGGTTTTAACTACATATTTTTATAGAATCATGCAGGTGATGTGACATCTCCAGAGCGTTACATACTGTACTTAAATTGCAGTGAAACAATGCTCTAGCAGACTCATTATAATATTAGATGTACATTGTGCATATTAATAAACCAAAAGCCATTCTGTGGACATTAAAGCTTTGGAGCCTCCTATTGGCTGCACTGAGAGTGGAGCATTACATAGACATTAAACTCTGTTCTGTGAATGACACCAGCCTCTTTACAATCACTACATTTGGCCCTCATTGGGCTTTCCATATATATTATAGATCATATGTTTAAAAGTACATATATATTATAGATCATATGTTTAAACACAGTACATGCTCTGAAGTGACTGCTACACCTTTTAAACTGCTCTCTGACATCAGCCTGAATAAAACATGTGTGTCAGCCCTGTGCATGTGGCTCTGCTGCTCTGTAAAAGAGGAGCACTGGAGCAACTCCCTGTTGGCTTATCAGGCCTGTTCTTTGGTCTGGATTCAACCATGTGCTGTTTACAATATTTAGACTGCACCCACTGTTCAGTGTCTCACTGCACTTTGAATCCCTGCATATATGTATGGGTGGCAGTATCAGTACAGAGGCTCTCCAGATGGAAATGTACTGATGCCCTATTGTTTTAAAGCACACTTAAAAATACAATACAATATAACTGCTTTGATAATTAAAAGAAGTGATTGGAAATTGGAATAATCCTGGTGAAGTTGTGAAGTGTCTTGCCCATGGACACAACAATAATATGCACTAATTGGGCGGCTGATTGTATGAAGTACTGTTTGAAGGAACTGTGAGATTTTGATTTTAAATTCCATAATCATGACCTCCCTCCACATGAGGTAAACAAGCTCAAATAGCTTTCACTGTAATAATTCTAATGCTGATTAGTTTTATTAACAAAAAACATTGTTCATGATGATTCATTTATTTAGGTTATAATGTGGTGATTATTCAAAAAGCAGAATGAGGCATGGTCTGTCCTTTTAAAACTGTTAGTGCGCAGGCTACATACACCTTTACTATCCTGTGATGAAAATAGCCTGATGGCTCTCAGCCTATGAAGGACTGTGTGACCCCAAAGCCAGCGACAGATAACACTGGACTAAACCTGATCATTCTGGCCCTCTCATGTCCAAATATCAGTCACATCTCAGCTCCCACAGGCCTTTGCCCATGACTGAATACAACACATCAAACCTCTAGACTTTTTTGTTTCAATGCTCCATGTGACAGAGGAGTAACAGGAGAACCAGGCCTTAAAGGGCCTATATTACACAAAATGGACTCTTGTGAGCTTTGACCCATATTAGAACACAGAAATATCCCTGGAGTTGTGGTTTGTTTCATTCACACCTGGGTAATCTTTCATTATTAGTCTACATTTTAAAAGATCAGAATGCTCTGTTCCACAATCATGTCATGTAATGGTATTTTTTACCTTCAGTAAAGATTGACCATTCCATAGCTGAAATTATCCAAATTATTCTAGTGTAGATGTATTGTGTAACAAAAAACCCACACTGAAGCACTTCCTGTATTACCACGTGGCATTATAAGGTGGAACAGTGTTGGATGTGCCGCCTTTGTGTGTTAAAGTGTGAATGAAACAAAACACAACTCCAGGTCTGTTTGTGACGAGGAAACATTATTAAATAGATCAGAAAATCGCATATGTGCCCTTTAAATGCTGAGTATCTGTGGACCCTGAGGTCTGGATTATACAGATTTGCTTTTGTTTGTTTTTGGGCCAAAAATGGGAGCATGTGCTGGAATAAGCTGCAGTAGTGAGTCCTGCAACAGTGATGTGACCAGAGGGGAGGAGCACTGCAAAACAGGGAGAAAAAGTTACAAATGACATGAATAGAGAGTACGGTTAAAACAAGTCATAATTCAATTCATGGAGAATGTTCCCAAACTATGATATTATGGAATCCTGTGACACCTCTAGAAAGTTACATAATGTTGCTTTAAATCTTGATATTGATTCAGGAATATTTTGACTACAGTGATGGTGCAAAACTCCAGCAGAATGACTTTTTAGACTTTTTAAAGCTTTTATCCATATTATAGTTGTTTCCTCTCTAAGTTGTAGTTGGAGTGATTTGTGCATGTTTGAATAATCTTTAGCTGTTTATTTTCAAGGCATTTTGGCAATTCACCTCCAGTGATACACATAGTATTAAGCAGCATCTCGTACTAATTTTTGTACAAATGAAAAAAAAGCTCTGCTCTTGTGTGATGTCCTATCTATAGGAGGGGCCCTGAGCCTGTGTCACCTCCCATTGTGCACTGCCACACAGAAGTCAGTGCAAATTACAACATAATGATCCATAGATCATAGATTATAATTATACAGCACATACAAGCACAATATGTGAACATTTAAATAGGTCTATTGTTGCACTTAAAATAAGAGATGATGTGTATAATGTGTTATCGTGTGTAAAACCTACTCAACTACAACAAAAGTCCTCTACGTCACATATTCTACATTCCGTATATAACCCCTGATGTGGATTTTTTTTTGCAGTGCAGTAAGTGGAGGTAGCAGCTGTGATGTCACAAGGGGGAAGGGGGGGGGGGCTCAAAGGAGCGGAGCCGTGGCCCACTTATGCTCACTCACATGGGGCACACACCATTAACCTAACAGGCCTACAATGGGATTACCTCCACACGGCTGCCTGTGTCATGGCAGCAGGCGGGACAGACATTTACACCAAATATAGCAGCAAATGATAACAATGATCACCATTTCCAGGGCTACAGCTAAAGTCATATCTGTAACGTTTTCAAAATAACCATGTCTTAAAGGGCCCATTTTGCACTATTTTCTGATCTGATGTTGTAATGTTGTTTCCTCATCAAATACAGTTTTGTTTGTTTTATTCACACATGTTAAACACACAAATCCTGAGCATTTAGGCTGAATTCTTCTCTCAAACAGAAAACACCTGTGATGTCATGTGGTAAAAGAGCTCCACTGTGTTTTTAAATGCCATATACTTTCTCTAGAATAATTCGGATGATTGGATTTGTCAATCTCTACAGAACAAAAGGTAAAGGTGTAAAGTGTAAGTGTACGCATGTCCGAGCAAGCGCTTCACGGCAAAAGCTCTTCAGTCACTGGTTCTTTCAGAATCTGAATAGCCAATCATGAGACCTTTACGGCGGCGGGCCTCATGTGGGGCAGAGGTGAGATAGTGACAGAGCAGCTCAGTGTGCAAATGTATTTGGAGAGGCTCTGACCTCCTCTGAAGCACAGACACTGGTGGAGGCACCAGAGGCTCTGGAGAGACATTTTTTGGCTTGTTTTAGTTTTTTAAGAAAACACGCCTAAAGTTCAGAAAAGGATTTATTTATTATACATTACATCTTATTACAGTTTGGAACATCTGGTCCATATTTGGACACTTGTGCCGAATTGACAAATTTTTACACAAAGGGTCACAGCACCAAACCCTTAGGCCCAGAGTCTGAAATTTTACACAGTTGTTGCCAACAAGTTCAGCAGTGAGTGTAGTGAGCCACAAGTGCCTAGGATGAAGTCTGCCCAATTTAGACCCTTTATTATTTAGTTTTTTTTTCCGAGGCAAAAAAATTCAATTTTTTGAATATTTGAATGTCTGTACTGTAAGTTAGCTGCACTCACAGTCTTCATATGTATATTTACAGAAACTAGAAGCTTTAAAATGATGTATCACACAAGCATGTGGAGTCTAAGGTTTTCTTTTAATAAGCTGTGGCATTTGGGTTTGTGTTACTGTTGTGCACAGACAAAATTAGGCGGGTGGTAACATAGCAAATATTAAAACACTGGCTGGAAAAGTGCGATATACATTTGGGCATTCTTACTATTATCTAACCAGTATTTAAAAGCCACTGGGACTCAGAGGTCGCACATCACACAGAGGAAGTGTGTGCACTGCACTCACATAACAGCCCAGCAAAACATGTTCCATTTTCTCATTTGTGTTTAGATAGAAGACAATTAAAGCTATTACACTCGACAGCAACAGCCGGCTCTGCGTGATCCACAGGCCTGCCGTGGCGAAGCACTCACAGATCTGCAGCAGACATCTTAGACTAACAAGACCAAATATATGCATAAACTTACATACTTGGACATCAGCAGTGCTCTGTTTGGTTACAGTTTATACACCAGTTAAAAGTTTGGACTTTGTCACGTTTGTGTCTTTTTATTTACATTGTAGATTCTCACTGAAGGCATCAAAACTCTGAATGATACATGTGAAATGTAGTAACATTCAACACAATTCCAAACTTGTTTTAGATTTTTTTTAGTCACCTTTTGCTCTGTCTATCACCTGCACGTTTGACATTTCTTGACCCTGAAACAGCACACATGTGAAGGGAAAACTATTTCAGGAGACTTCATCATTAAGCTCACTGAGAGAAGGCCAAGTGATTGCAGCTCTGTCAGCAAAGCAAAGGGGGCGACTTCGAGGAATATGAATTTAAATATGGCTTTTTCCTCTACTACTACATTTGGACTTCTCCATTTAATCATTTCAAAATAACTAATTGTTTTCCATGTTTTTTAGGTAAAAGATGAGATAAAAGAACCTTTATTTGCACCACAATGGAGAAATTCCTGTGTTGCAATGCACACTTCAAGAATAGCTAGAGAATATACTCATCAAGATCAAGATCACTCTGCAAGAATAATAAGAAAAAACAATCAAGTGTAGTGGCTTTAAGTATGAATGTAAGAAGAGATAAGTTGTGCTGGTTGAGTTGATGACGTGAAATCAGAGCCAGTATCAATACATCAGGAAGGGCATCTGGTGTAAAACCAAGTGTCCATGTGAACACCTCCCACACACACAGTGACAGCAGACACGAAGCACAGATGCAGCCTCTGAGTACAGTAACATAGCAACAGTCACAGGATCTATTTCTCTTCCAGCTCTCACCACACCTGCAGCAGTGCTCACGTCAGCACTGTCTCTGCTGACACATCTGCACTGGACCAGAACATGAAGCATGTTTGAGTACATTCATGGAAGAAGCCACATTCACTATTTGTGCATACTTATACTGGCAAATAGGGGCGTGCAATTTTGACAGAAATGAATATGCCAATACAATAGTGACAATAGTTTAAGAAAGCCTGTGACTCAGCTTCAAGTATCAAATCAAATTCACTTTATCTGTCCCTCAGGGGCAATTTAAGCACATAGAGCAGTAAAATACAACAAACGGCTCATCAGATCTGTGTCAGAGTCGTATGTGGAGACTAACACCCTTCAGGACAAAAGTGTCCCTCCTCAGTGTCCTGCAGCATCACAACAGCCTCCTGGGGGAGCCAGGTATTTCTGGGAACACAACAGGAAAGCCTCTCTCTCTCTTTGCTCTGGTGTTTCGGTTGGTGATGACACAGTACATTCCCTCAAAGTGTTTCCTCTGGATATTTGCTGTTCACTGCATTGTTGTAAAAATCAACAGTTTCAGAGGTAATTAGCTGACTAGCTATCTCCCACTTGCTCACTTCAATTCAATTCAATTTTATTTCTATAGCTCAGAATTACAACAAGAGTTGCCCCAATGTTCTTCACAGTGAAGAACATGGAAACATCATCTAACACAGACATCAGCAAACACATTGTCCCATCCTCAGTCTCTCAGTGAACACATGATCCTTGGTGCCAGAGCAAAAAACCCACCAGCAGGTGCAGGATGGGAAAATTCTCTCCAGACACTGTTGCCAACCAGCTGTCGCCATGCGGCACCTTCAGACCTGAGAGCTTTGAGGAACCAGTCACTTTATAGAGCAGGTTCAGACGGACAGGCAGACGTGTGGGGGACTTTTATTTGTATAATAATGCATTTTGTGAGGATTTACATCATTGGTTATCAAAACATATGACAGTTCCAAATATTAAATCAGTAAATGTCATGTATGGCTTTGTATTGAAACTGTTTTATATTGTGTTCCTCCAGCCTGCTAGAGGGCGCTAGTTGCAATTGTGGTAGTGTATTTAGCCAGTAGGTGGGCAGAAGAAAAACAACTAGCTTGATGATGAATGTCAGTGAGTCCATGATGTGTTTCGCTGTAGAATCTGAAGCCGTCCTCTCATTTCCAGCCCTTTGAGTGGCAACATGAGTAAGTTTTTATGTTAAATATGAATGTTGACAAGTCTATTTGTGGCACTTTGTCCAAGTCTGCGTCATTCTATAGATGTTATTTAAGATGTTCCAGTAGTGGTAATGGAGCCTGAGTTGAGTTGTCTGTGTTACTGCTCAGCTGATGTTATTTTTTTATTGTCTATATAGTCTATTTTAAAGGACATTGTTGATTTTGCTGCTTACTGAATACTTCTTTGTATTTTGTATTGTTGCAGTTTCACACTTTTTTGCATTAAATCCTGGTCAAATACAACACCTGCCTGTTCCTTGGAGGAAATGATGCAGGAGTGAGTTTAGCTGTGAATCTCACTTGGTCACTGGGTCACGTTGGGTGCACCACTACAGACGTCTTTGTAAATAATTATCAGAGTGATTTAACTATTAACTCATCATCATCAATCATTTTAGGGACATTTTTTATTCATAAAAATAGATTCTTTAAGAGTTGACCAAACTTCAATGCTTTTCATATAAAGAACTATGTCTTTTTTTTCTTCTCTGAAATGATTCAAACAAAAATCTGTTGTGAACTTATGAAGATTGTGGAACAACTGAAATTGATGGGAAAACCTGAGCACTATCCTTTAAAAAAAATAAATAAAAAATAAATATTCCATTGTTTCCTATATATTTATGTTGTTACTCATGCTTTTTATACGTCTTTTGCTTCGTGAAAATTACTGTAAAAGAATTAAATTATTTCATTTTAAAAAGCCATCTCCAACTAGGGTTGCTATGGATACAGGAAAAAACAATCTGCTCAAATCACACAATCTCGTAGGCCTTAACCTGTCACTTGCATGAGCTGCACACCTTAGTTGGTCAAAATCCCTCATTTCCCTCTTGTCCTCATCAAGGTGCTCTGATCCCAGCACTTGAGGCAGACCTTGTTTGACATCTGAGCAGAAGTGCAGTCGGCGATAGTGTGAGGGGTCTTGCCCAAGGACCCATACTGAATGTGGGTAATCGCTTATTATGACCTAGGAGATGGATTCAAACCCAGGTTACCCCAGTGAAAGTCAAGTGACTTATTGGATGAACTATCCAGGTGTATAGCCCTGGTCTGGACTCCAGCAGGAGGAAGCTTGAGCATATTGTGTATGTTGTAAGTGGAGAGGGTCACTTGAGCTTGATTCAGACCGATGACCTTCTCACTGTGATGTGAGAGCCTCACCACTGCACCAGTCTGCTTCAACATCACACACAAAGAACATAAAACACATCTAAGCTGTGCCACAAATACTTTTGAGAGCTCAACCCCTATTTCCACTTTCACTATACCACTGACACCAGAGTTACAGTTCTGCTCAGAGATCATATGTACCACACATGTACCAGCTGATGCTGCCGAGTCTGTTTCTTTCTGTTCTGGTGCACAGAAATCAGATGAAGCTGTGGTGAAGATTGGGCCAATCAGCTTGATTAGCAAAGATGTAATCAGACTCCTCTCAGTGCACGGACATCTGGGCTGCTACGCCACCAAAAGGTCGTCGAATAAACTCAAGAGGAATAGTGCACTGCTGGCAGAAAAACTGTTTTTTTTTCTTTTTTCAGAAAAAGTAAAACCTGTGAATCACATGTTCCTGAGCTGAGAGTGCCTGCACTTTAACAGCTGTCTGCAAATCACTTGAATTCACAATTATAATCAAGTTAAGACAAATTACTTGTAATTTTAAAGATGGGATATTAGGTGAAAACAACTTTTTGGAGCTTTCTGTCATGTTATAATGTTGCTCCTTCATCAGAACCATGCCTGAACAGATGGACATGTGAGTATTTTAGCCTCATGATCCTGTACAAGGCCAATACCCACTTAATTTTCCATACATTTACAAAAGCAAAATTACTACTACAACTTCACAAACCTAATGTGATATGACACAGTTTCATTAGCTAAATCTGCTGATTGTAATGTGATAGCACTCTGAAGGGAGAGTGACTCAGCACGGAGAGGAAAGGGAGAGATTTATGTGGAGTATTAACTGCTAGAAGGCTAAAAAGTCCATTTTGAATAATAACCCTTCTTTAAGTGAAGTTTCTTTTTTAAAATAACAAATATATTTTTTCTTGGATGCTCTCCGAGCCAAATATTTTAAGTGAAAAGCAAAGTAAAATAAACAAACAAACAAACAAAAAAAAAAAAACTAGCACATTGGTGAAAGTCCTCAAACCCATTCTCCCTTTTTAAATGTAATTCTAAAGTTGTTATTCAGTTTTACCAACAATTTTACAAATAATTTTCACTGTTAGAAAAGTGTAAGTGTGTTAGAATTCTTTATTTTGGTGCAACTTACCAGTGTGGATCACTTTCAATTATAGTTGCAGTTATGTATAAGCCACCTAATTAATCATACTGATAGCAAAAACTAATTTAAACCCACTTTAGTGTTGGTTTCTCTTTTCAGCACCAAGGACAGATCCACAGCCACAGTCCCACAGAATGTATTCTTTCTTCCTCACATTTTTCACACATTTCCCTCCCTGCCTCTAAAATGACTTCACCCATGACTCCCCCTTCTGCGCTCCATTCAGCACCAAGGACAGCTTCCAATGCAATCTCATTTACAGACAGTCACTAAGCAACTCCTGATTTTTATACTCCTGCTATCAAAATGAAACCAGCCAACAACACCTAGAAATTAGTCAAAGATCTGGAGCAACATAATGAGAAATTTAAAATAAAGGAGACATGTTATGCTTTGTTTAGGTGGTTAGAAATAAACTATAATACACAGATCCCAATTTTACATTTTATTTATTGAAAAAGGTAGTGAAAAAGTTGTAGTTAGATAGTTTTGAATAGTCATAAGTACAGAGCAGTGGGTGGGGATAGGGTATAGGGGAAAACTGATATTTTCTCATTTTATTTACAGTGTGATTAAAATCTCAGTTCTATACAATATGTCTGTTTAATGTCCTGACTGGTGATGCAGGGCAGTCATATTCTCTCCATTCTGCTCCCCTCCATCTCTCTGCTGGGTGCAGCCCTTTGGGCAGCCAACATCACACAACAACCTTTACACACATGGAGTAACACCACACACACACACACACACACACACACACACGCACGCACGCACGCACACACACACACACACACACAGAGACACACACACAGAGACACACACACAGACACACACACACAGACACACACACACAGACACACACACACACACACAGACACACACACACACACACACACACACACAGACACACACACACACACAGACACACACACACACACACACAGAGACACACACACACACACAGACACACACACACACACACACACACACACACACACACACACACACACACACACACACACACACACACACACACACACACACACACACACACACACACACACACACACACACACACACACACACACACACACACACACACACACACACACACACACACACACACACACACACACACACACACACGCACACACACACACACATGCACACACACACACACGCACACACACACACACACACACACACACACACACACACACACACACACACACACACACACACACACACACGCACACACACACACACACACACACACACACACACACACACACACACACACACACAGACACACACACACACACACACACACACACACACACACACACACACACACACACACACACACACAGACACACACACACACACACACACACACACACACACACACAGACACACACACACACACACACACACACACACACACACTAGGAGGGTTAGACCTCAAACAATGGGGCAGATCTAGTTGTCATAGTTCCATAACAAAGATATGATGGTAAATGTGTTAACTGCTGCTGTATTAAGAAATCCATCCAGAGGGAGGAGACATGTGGGATTGGGTGTGAAATGACATTTAGAGTTTTGAGCCATTACAAAAGCGGAGAATGTGGACAGCGCTGCTTGTGCTGAAATCATAGTTATTTTGAGTGTGTCTAAACTTTTGACTGGTAGTGTCCATCTATCTAAAATGCATTCCAACTGATACAAACATGAACTTTCTCAAGATTATGAAGGCAGGCATAAGGCCAAACTGTGTAAAAAGTTATATAGTACTATAACATTATAATGTGAAACTATAACCTTCTGTCGTCCATGTTTGAATATCAAATAGCCGACTCCACACTTTGCCAGAGGCGCTGAGACCTGTGTTCCAATATCACTTTATTATTACAGAAAACACAGAGCTTCTTTGGGGAATCTCAGGTCCACACACCTCCAGGTTGATATATATTTTACTTACAAATCGGTCTTTCTGCTCCGTGATTGGCCGATAGTCTTCCATCCGCTCCGTGATTGGCCGATAGTCTTCCATCCGCTCCGTGATTGGCCGATAGTCTTCCATCCGCTCCGTGATTGGCCGATAGTCTTCCATCCGCTCCGTGATTGGCCGATAGTCTTCCATCCGCTCCGTGATTGGCCGATAGTCTTCCATCCGCTCCGTGATTGGCCGATAGTCTTCCATCCGCTCTGTGATTGGCCGATAGTCTTCCATCCGCTCTGTGATTGGCCGATAGTCTTCCATCTGAGAGACAGCTCATATTTACCAGTTCACAGTGTTTCCCCCTCGGTCATTTGAGTTTAATTGAGCCCAAATCAACTTAGCCTAACTTCACTGGTGACATTTCCGGCACTGCAAGGACACGTTTAACTTTCTCCATTTGAGTTCAGAGTTTCCGGTCTCTGTATTTTGAGTGTGTGTGTACCTTGGTGGATTAGCAAAGACGCTACAATGGTTTCTTGAAGTTTTTAGAATGTAAAGGTTATGGGATGCATGATAAACCAGTCCTTGTTGTGTAGGGAGTAAAGCACTTTCTAAAGCCTGCAGGCTAAACCCCAGTGGAGGATTTCACAGCGTTAAATAATCGCCAACTCCAAATAGCACATAACTCTAAGATGTCTGGACCATTCCCCCCAGAACTGTATTTCAAAATGACTTTCTCTGCTCAGACATTTGTGGGTTGTTTTTATTTTTTTATTTGTACTTTATTTTCTATTATGTTGTATAATGAAAATTGATGATGGCTTTAGATAATATTAAACTGACAAAGAAATCATACACATCATACAGCCAAGTTATATGAAACATACATAATTGGATTGGCTTGGAATTACATCAGCTTTCCTGTGTTCAACAAAACTGACTCGTTAAAGAGGGGGGATTATGAAAAACTTAAGAAGCAACTTTTTGGAGCTTTCTACCATGATCTCATAAAATTAAGGGCTTTTAAAAGGAAGATAGCAATTTATATTATATAGTTTTATAATCGTTATCTTTATAGTGTTTGTCTATTTTTAAGTAATTCTGTACTTCTATTGCTGCTGCTGTTTTCTTGCTGTTCGCTTAACTGTGTGTTGCAACCCTGAAATTTCCCCATTGTGGGACAAATAAAGGATATCTTATCTTATCTTATCTTATGTGTCATTCATGCATGTTTGAGTAATTTAGTGATCTCTCCTGGGCACTATCTGACCCATCCTTATGGTAAGATCTAAGATTCTGTGCAATGCTTTGCCCACAAAGAGAGAAGGGCATCAAAAAACAAAACTCGTGTTCAAACCACTAAAAGGTAACTTCACCCATCCATCTTCTTCCACTTATCCGGGGCCGGGTCACAGGGCAGCAGTCTAAGCAGGGGCTCCCAAACTTCCTTCTCCGCAGCCACTTCCTCCAGCTCCTCCGGACGGACCCCGAGACGTTCCCAGAGACATAGTCCCTCCAGCGTGTCCTGGGTCTTCCCCGGGGCCTCCTACCCGTGGGACATGCCCAAAACCTCCCGAGGGAGGTGTCCAGGAGGATCAGAACAGATGCCCGAGCCACCTTAGCTGCTCCTCTTGATGTGGAGGAGCAGTGACTCTACTCCGAGCTCCTCCCCTGTGTCCGAGCTCCTCACCCTGTCTCTAAGGGAGCCCCCGGCCACTCTGTGGAGGAAACTCATTTCGGCCGCTTATATCAGCGATCTCGTCCTTTCGGTCATTACCCAGAGCTCATGACCATAGGTGAGGGGAGGAACGTAGATTGAGGTAAATCGAGAGCTTCGCACAAGGGGGTCCCCCTTGTGCTCGAACATGTTGTTCATTATGGACAAACTGTGACTAGCACAGAAGTCCAATAACAGAACACCACTCGGGTTCAGATCAGGGAGGCCGTTCCTCCCAATCACCCCTCTCCAAGTGTCACTGTCGTTGCCCACATGGGCGTTGAAGTCCCCCAGTAGAACAATGGAGTCCCCGGTCGGTGCACTGTCCAGTCCCCCTCCCAGAGACTCCAAGAAGGCCCGGTACTCTGCACTGCTGTTCAGCCCATAGGCCGACACCACAGTGAGAGAACTGTCCCCGACCCGAAGGCACAGGGATGCGACCCTCTCGTTCACCGGGGTAAACTCCCACACACAGCGGCTGAGCTGTGGGGCGATGAGCCCACACCAGCTCCAACGCCAGAGAAATGGAGAGTCCAACCCCTCTCAAGGAGTTGGGTTCCAGAGCCCAAGCTGTGTGTGGAGGTGAGGCCGACTATGTCTAGTCGGTAATGCTCGACCTCCCGCACAAGCTCAGGCTCCTTCCCCCAGCGAGGTGACTCCATGTCCCCAGAGCTAGTCTCCATGTCCGGAGATCTGGTCGCCGAGGCCCCCGCCTTCGACTGCCGCCCAGATCTCTCTGCACCCGGCCCCTATGGGTCCTCGCAGGGGGTGGGTCCACGTCGCTCCTTCGGGCTGGGCCCGGCCGAGTCCTGTGGGAAAAGGCCCAGCCACCAGATGCTCGCCAAGTGCACCCACTCCAGGCCTGGCTCCAGGGTAGGGCCCCAGTAGCGCCATTCCGGGCGACGTCACTGACCTTGTTCTATCTCACTTCATAAGGGCTTCTGAACAAAAAAGGTAACTTGGTGATCTAAATATGTGATGTGTTATCTCTTAATACCCCAATGCCCTCTCTGTAAGACTTGTGGTGTTTATAGTGATGGGAAAAGTGAGGGGCAGATCATTAAAATAACATTCTATCTGAATCATTATGATGTTTTTTTCAATAAGAGTGTAAAATATTGTCCAAATAGAGTCCCAGACTCTATGCAGGTGCTTTAAGACATGTATGTAAGGTGCACTGTTGTCATTGTGGATGTGTAGATATGTTTAAGGCCATGCAGTGGAACATTCTAGGGAAGCTATAACATCTCCATGGTGATAAGCAGGTGGTGGACACTCCTTTGGGAAAGTTACATAGTCCACCTTTAAAATGTAAATACAACCTTTACCTGCCTCTGTGCCTTATGTTTATGCTGTGCAGTAATAACAGTGTATCTGAGTGGACCATAATGTGTAATTTTCCTCACTTCAGTCCGACAAATGATATGGTTCATACAGAAACAATGTTTTTCCACTGTCTCAGGAAATAAAGTGTCAATTTCCCTCAGATAATGAGAAGTGTGCAGAGGCATAAAATGGAAAAGAAAAGCGTTTGGAGAGGAGAGAGCTGATCTCTGTCTTCAGGGTCTCTGTGTTCAAAGTAAAATGCATCTGAAAACATTAGTACAACTTTAGACTGGACTGGGCTCTTTATGCAAGCCTCGCTGAACCACTTAAAGGAGACATATAGTGCAAAATCGATTTCAGGAGTTTGAAATCATGTTATAGCTGTTTCCTTCTCATTGACCCTCTGAAGTTGTATTTGGAGTGATTTGTGCATGTTTGAGTCATCTTTATTCTCCTCTATTCAAGATGTCATTGTTCTACCCCCATGTTTACTCCCACCGGCACACGCCCGCTGTGATACATGTAGGATTCGGTAGCATTATGTAGCTGTTTTGTTTCAAATTCAACCATATAGTGGATAAAAGCACAAAAGGTCTTTAAGGCTGACTGTTTTCCCTTAACATCATTTTAGATCAATATCGCAATTTATATTTTTATTATAACATGACAATTCAGATTTTTACCATATAGCACACACAAGCTTTAAATATATTTACAGACACAGTCACACTTAAGTTACCTGTGGTGTCTATGGTGTCTTGCTTATGGACACAACAAATGTATTGGCTTAGAATAGCAGTATTCAACCAGTGAATCACCATAAGACACTGTACCTGATTATTTTCCATGAAAAACAAAACTTGTTCATTTTAAACAGTTTCACCTTTTGCATTCTGAGCGTTCTAATTATTCACCATGATGGGTTTATAAGCACTTTCCACAACTCACAGACCAGACTGAAGTGTTGCCATGTCAGTTATGCTAACAACAACTAGCATACCAACAGTGCAATTCCTGATTCTCTAACAATACAACACTTTATAATTAGGTACAGATGGTACACAGCTGCTTATACACTATCTGCACAGGGACAAGGCACATTTTGTTCAAATATATGGAATAATATTGGGTATAGAGCTTTTAAGGTCCTTGTATAGGAAATATGTTTTTTACATTTGACCCATTCTTCAATGTTCCTATAGAGCAGCCTGTGGGTCACACATATCCACAGTTAGGTTCACTAAGAGTAGCACTGGCGCTAGAAGATTACCCTATTTATTATATTTTTTGACTGAAAGGTGAACCAGAGAACCTACAGGAAAATAAACTCAAGGAAACTCTTCGAAGTTACAACAAAATAATCAAAAGATAAATTGCTAAAATAAGTCAAGCAATATTTAAACTTTCCACAGTTTTATAAAGATTTTAATTTGAGTCACAGCTGAACACCAGAGTCGAGCTCCCTGACTATTGCAAGATTTATTTCCCAGCATGCTCCTCACACCTGACATGAGCTAAACTTGTATTTACTGAGCAGAGAAACTAACTGGAAACCTCTAGTTCCAGCAGAGCACACTGTTCTGTGCCAGTGCTAGTCCAGATTTCACATGCATTTGAAGCCTGTTTGCTGATTCAAGACCCGTCACTAGGATTTTGAAGTGTATATGATCTGATCTGAGCTGTGAAGGGTTGAATAAATAACGTTAAGGACTGTTTCATTGCAGCATATTCATTAAAGGGGAGGTATTAACTGCTATCACATAACATTTAAATCACCATGTTACCTTTTACTGCTTTGAAATGTTATATTTCACTTTTAGGTTTTATAAGATTCACTTTCAGGTTTGTCAAGATTTGGAAGAGATCACAAAATGACTTAAACATGCATGAATGACATCTAAAACCTCTTCTTCGGCAATGTTAACATGGTAGAAAGCTAAAAAAAGAAGTTATTTTGCATAATACCCCCTCTTTAGCAATACTGTACATAAATCCTGCTTCAATGTAATTGTGCCAGTGGGATAATGGCATTCAGTATTCAGTCTGCATTTTACCCAGTGATATATTTCACTTCAAACTGAGTTACAGTGACAGGCCTAGTGACCTCGGGGTGCTGCACTGTGGTCATCAATTGACTGCTGACAAATATGGGTCAAATTCTTACAATACAAGTGACTAAACTGTGCTTTTCTCAAATGTATGTCGACTCTGGCCTAGTCCTTGTTAGTATTCTGCTCTGTCTCAAGCTTGACCTAGAGAAAATTTGACTTTCTGTATAATTCCAGCCATGCTTAATTAATCATCACACTAAACCTTTATAGAGTAGCCTGGCTTCAGACAGGTGCTGGAGCTTCTTACCCAGTCAACCCGGCTGTATTTACCAACCCAAAAGGAATTAGCACATGATTACAGAGCAGCTTGTGTGCATGCTATCAGTCTTTAAAGAGTGTGTGAAGAGTGTAACGGCAGCATGCGGAGGACTGCATTTCCCAGCATGCCCTGCTCCTGCCTGCTGTGTGCTAATGACCCCAGTTTTTATCAGGTGATGTCACTGTTGGAACCTCTCCACCTGCGCCCTCATAGTGCAGTGCTTTTCCACAGCTGTTAAGAGGAGATACAAAGCAGCCTAAAAAAGCTGCTTATACATTTGGCTTATTTTTGTCTCTACTATTAATATGGTCTTAGCATTCTATAGACACTGTTCAGCTGATGTCATCAGCATTCCCTTGGGGGTGTGATGCTAAGTGTACACACTGCTCTCTCTGAAACTCTATTAGACTTTAATCTGAGCTTTGTTTTAACACAGTCTAGCAATAAAGGACTGTCTTAGCTAGAAATACTAAAACTACTAGCTGATTTGTGCTGTTAAACAAGTCCCGCTCAAATAACATTACAGTCACAAGTGAGCTGGCATTGGCCAGTAGTTATTTTCTGTCAGTCACTCTCACCTTTTGTTGAAAATCAAATTCCTAAATAGGACCAAGAACCCTCAAACTGATCACAGGCTCCTGAAAATGTGCTGTTTAAATCCATTGTGTATTTTTTCATAACTTAGCTTTGGCGGTTTGCTAATTGTGTCACTGTGGAACATTTCACTATAGACATACATGCAGAACACCCCCACACAGAGGAGATATTTCATATGACCCTCCAGTTTGGGGGTTACTGGCTCATGTGCTCTAGCTCTTCTCTGAGTGTGTCATCTTCTTTCCCTTATGTTCCCATTGCTTGGTACTAAAATATCCACCACAAGGGCTTTGCTTTGATGTTTGCCCACCACAGTGTTGCTTTCCATTCTGTCAGTTTGTATTTGAAATCCAACAGAATCTTGGTCAGTCTCCCTAGGAGGTGTTTCCCACTTTGACCTTGATATACCTGGACAGTGGCTCACACTCACTAGTCCTCCGCCTTCTTCCTTATGCCTCACATACAGTGTCAGGGTGCTTGATAAGGGATGGAACTCTCCATGCATGGTCAGGACCCTATGTGTTCTCTGTGGTATTTCTGTGGTCCATATCTCTTTCTTTGGTCAGTGTGGTTCATTCCTGCTAATTACTGGCTAGGTCTAGTTATTTTTTGCCCATTTGTATTTTTTCCATTGAGTTCACTGGACTCCTCTTATTCATTGCAGTTACTTGACTGGACTTGTTTCTGTCCCACACACTGGATGTTGGAAAATGCTTATTGCATCCTAGGCAGGGGATTTGAACCCAGGTCGTGTGAAATGCTGGGCACTAGTTCTAGTTACTTTGAGCTAACCAGCTGCTAAGGTGGTTCTCACAGTGGACTATGACAATTCTAATATGTTCAATTTACTTTATAATTTTAGTGAAATTTCTAAACTGCAATGTATGAATTAATTTTAAAAAAGCCCTTAGTTGTCTTCTCCCTTTAGCACCAAGGACAGCACCACAGCCACATGGCAGACAGAATGTATTCTTTCCTCCTCCCATTTTCACACATTTCCCTCCCTGCTTCTAAAAGAACTTCACCCATGACTCCCGCATCTGCGCTCCATTCAGCACCAAGGACAGCTCCCAATGCAATCTCATTTACAGGCAGTCTGAACAAATCACTCCAGAAAGTTCTACTTCCTCCCTTTTTGATAACTAAATCTAACAAGTTTTATTTTTTAATAGCAAAACTCCACTCTGATCATTCTGGTCAGTGAGGAATAACTGGACCACTGCAAAACTGTTTAAAGTTTAAAGTAAAAAATAAATCAAATCAAATAAAAAAGGTTGATATTGTCAGTGCAAACCAAAAAAAGCCACATAATTGTTTTATTTACATTACAGTTACATCTATATTGCATTATTACATATTGTATTTTTGATATATTTAAATAAATAAACAAAAATAAATAAATAAATGTTTAGGTAGTGACCATATCACCAGATCTGAGACCCCTTTTAGGTTTAAACTGGATTTCAGTATTGAAACTGACAACTCAAATGAGAGACACATTATTGGAGGCACATTCTACTTTCTTACTGCATAATGGTCTCGTCTCATCATTTGTTGTCACTTGTAATCTGGAGACACAAAACATGTCATGTTTATGAAATTTGAAATCATATTCTTACATACACTTCCTTTATATATATACACAATCGCTTTTACAATATAGGCAGATAAATATATACTGAAAATGTAACCATATTCTTAGGTCCCCTGTAAAGTATTTTGTATTCCCTCCATGCTCCTCTCCTCATGCAGACCCCCCACCCTGTCACACACTGTGCTGTAATGGCACAGGGCCGTCTCTGCTCTATCCTCTGGATCCCCCTCCCTGCGCTCAGTGCAGTCTGAGGGGGGCGTGATGGATGGGCGCTCCCCGGCTCTCCTGCTGCTGCCTGGATGTGCTGGTAATGGCCTGAGACATGATGTGGGCCTAACCCGGAGGATCCCCCAGACCCCAGTCCCTGCCAAAGCAAAGCCCAGCTGACAGGTTGAAAGCAGCGGGCTAAAGAAAGTGATGCGACACACAAGGAGGTCAGGGCCAGAGGAACAATACAACAATGTGGTGGAGCAAGCATCATTAATGTGCACTCTGTAACTTCGCTGGTAGCAGATATGCCACATATCTGTCTCCATGGAAACATAATTTATTAGCTTCAATTCCACATGTTTTTATTGCTACAACAAACAAACATTCTTGTCTTTAGCAGGATTGCTACACCACAGATCTGATATATAACTTGGGTTAGTTTTATTGCCATTGTCAGTGAACAAAATTCATAAACTTGGAACTTGCTTTGGCGCAACAATTACCTGGGAGAGATAATGAGTTTACTCAAAGATTTATGGATGAGGTGTAAAACCTCTTCAGCCATGTTTTTGATGAGGGAACATTATAACATGGTAGAAATCTCCAAAAAGTCGATTTTGCACAATATACCCTCAAAGCACTGCCCACACTATAGTGTTACACATATGAACTTGTACTAGCATGTGCTGTGTTAGCGAGGCTCAGATAATGAAACTCTGAGATCACACTCCTGTCCCCTTTATAATGACTTTCTCTGAAGCAGAATACTCACTTCATCATGTTTGTATTTATTTTCAAAGATAATGCAAGGTCCACCCTCCTGTGGGCTCACCACTCACAGAGGGGTTCATAGGGGGGGTCAGGTGCAGCAAACTGCCCCCATGACCCAGCCGGATAAAGCGGGAGAAGATGGATGGATAATGCAAGGTTGAGGTGGCAAAATTCAGAAATTGTCATTCTAGCTGCAGAGTGACTGTGTTCATTTGATGCGACACAATGTGTAAACAACCATCAATCACAGTGCGGCGCCTGCCCCATAAATCTGCGTCCCTTTTGAGAAACTTTTTTTTTTCTAAATATGGAGAGTGAATATTTTGGAGTGACCTTGTGTAGTCACCTTTCATAATGAATAATGTCACGCAGAGTTTTTATACGCCCGTTGTGTAAGACGGGACGTATTATTTACTTTAAGACACTGTATCTGATTTTTACTGTCTTAAACATAAAAAAACAGAACTAATAATAATAATAATAATAATTAATTTTACTTATAACACTCTTTACATTTGGGAGCAAATCTCAAAGTGCAATACAGAGAATTTTAAAAGCACACAAAATAACAGAAAAATAAAAGCAAGTGAATGTGCCTTTTGAAACAGTAAAGCCTTGAGATGTTTTTTAAAACAATCCACAGTCTGTGGGGCCCTGAAGTTCTTGGGCAGGGCCTTCCAGAGACACAGAGCAGCTGCTGAAAAAGCTCTTTCCCCCATTGTGTGAAGTTTGGTTCTAGGTGGACATAGATGGGAAGTGTTTGTGGAGCGGAGGGATTGTGTGGTGGACTGGGGTGTGAGGAGTTCCTGTAGATATTGTGGGCATTGCCATCAGGGCCGGCCCCCCCATTAGGCAACATAGGCAAATGCTAAGGGCGCCGCTGCTCCACTAGGGGGCGCCGAGCGCAAAAATCGGCGATGGGGGATAGAATCCTCCACTGTCTAAAACATCGTCACTATGAACTGTTTGATTTCTTGTGACTATCTGTACTCTGGCAGTATTTTTTTTTTTTTTTTGCAATCCAAGGGCGCCACCTGAAATCTTGCCTAGGGTGTCAAAATGGTTAGGGCCGGGCCTGATTGCCATGGATTCATTGATATGTGAGCAAACAGATTTTATATTCAATGCGGTGACGGATCGGAAGCCAGTGAAGTGTTCAGAGGATGGGTGTAATATGGTCAAACTTGTGTGTCCTCATCAGGACCCTGGCAGCACTATTTGGGATGTTTTGAAGCTTTTGGAGGCATCTGCCAGGGATCCTGATGAGAAGCGCATTACAGTAGTCAAGCCTGGAGGAGATAAAGGCCTGGAGGAGATAAAGGCCTGGACCAAACTATCAGCATCACAGAGGGAAAGGGAAGTGCACAGTTTGGCTATATTCTTGAGATGGAGGAATGCGATTTTACAGAGGTGATGGACGTGTGTGTCAAATGTAAGGTGGGAATCAAACTTGATCCCAAGGTTGGTAACGGAGGATGAGAGGGAGATGTGGCCAGAGAAGGAGATACACTGGAGATAAACTGGAGATACACTGAATAGGTTCATTTTAAACAATTTGCAGTGGTCCAAAGTTATCCCCCACTTGTCTTATGTTTTCTGAGTCTGAGATAATGTGCACTTCCTGATTACATAATATAAAATGTGAAAAATCAGGTGCAGGGCCTTTAAGCACAAAAACATCAAATACAAATGCTGAAATAGTGACCAAAAGAATATTTAAAAGCCAACAACAGCCAAATAAAGCATGATAGGCCTGCTTTAAGTTACAGAATAGTATAATATTTGTGACGATAGCTTAGCATGTAACTGTTAATCCTGCCCGAATTTGAACTCTCAGTCGGAGGCCTCACTTCATGTCTATCTCCCCTTTCCTATTGACCAGTGCCCTACTTACAGAATTGGACCTGCGTCACCTTCTGAGTGGTCACTACTGCCCTGCTGAGCTGCTGCCAAAACTTCCACTGTGTCCAGCTCATGTTGAGAGTTTGCTCCTGCCTGATCTCCATCTGAAATGATCCAGCCAAATTGTATAACGTTCAAATGAACTCTGATTCGATAACATTGAAATGTATAATGCTATTTGTATTGTTATTGGCCTGGAAACATAACTTTGCTTTGGCAGCTCAAGTTTTAGAACTTCTAGTAATGACCATGTATCGAACCAGACATTTTTTCTATCTTTAGCCCTCTCCATTCTCAAATCTGGTATAGTGCTCCATATACTGGCAACAGAGAGAATTACCATGGGAAAAGCCCCAATGTTTTAATCTAATTAACAAACATGCCCCAACATGTAAGCAGCTGTAATACATTTCATTTGACAGCACAATTTAAATGAATCTGGTGATGATTTATAGACTTAAAAATTGTGCAGTACTTCTATCTGTGACACAACAACCCTGGGAAAAAAAAAAGTGTTTTGCTGCTAAAACGGGCAGTACATGGAGGACTAAAGTGGAGAGTGAGAGGGGAGAAGGGGCGGGGTCTGGAGGTATAGTGAACAGTGTGATTTGTCTAGCAAGTACACAAACTTCAAATTCTGCACCTGCAGCCATTTGATTGTAAGTAGCAGCCGTAGATCCACGTGCACAACACTGAGATTGTCTTCTTTTTACGGACGCTCAGTGTGAGTCTGGATTAAAGGACAGTTCTTAGTGCTGATCTGAGAGGAGCCTGTGTGAGGCTGAGTGTTGGAAATGTGTCGGTTTTGAAGCTCGTTTTGGTTCTTTCTCATTGGTTAGCGATTAGCTGCTGTAGCTCCCACACATAAACAGGCTGTTTTCTCTTCTATTAGTGACTGTAAAGTGACTATAGTGGCCGTATATATGTTACTGGACACGCACTGATATGGAAATGAGCTGTGAATAGAAGTGTGAATTATCGAAATTTAGCAGATGATTAATTACCGCATTTCACATTCATTTACCACTAAAGGCTAATAGCAGTAGTTTACTTACAGTACTTTTTTTACTGGTTAGAATGTCATACAAAAATGCCATTAGGCCGACTGACTGTGTTTACATATGACTTAAGAGGCAGAAGAACAATAAATGTCGCCTAAATAAACCCAACTGAAAATCCAATAGAGCCAAACCTAAGTTATATAAACAATTGAAGATTTACAGTTACTGGCTCAGATTTAATCAGCTATTGGCAGCTCCAGCTCCCATTTTATTGGTATCAAATCAGCCACAACATAATCCATATTGGTCAGTAGACAGTACCATTCAAATACAATTGACATTGTTTAGTGGCAAAAAGTAGATTTAGTGTTTAGTTGCACATGAATATAACAAACGTCGATGAAACAAAATACAACTCCAGGTATATGTTTGATGAGGGAACAGTGTTATCACATGTTTAAAAGCTTCACAAAGTCATATTTGCATTATATTTGTGCTAAATCCCACATTCACGGTACTGGTTCTGCTGTGTGATGCAATTGCAGTCATCTCCAAACAAATAAAATAAGTGAAAGTGCGAGTGTCTGAAGGAGAGTAGGGGCTCAGCTGGTGCCTCACCCAACACAAAGAGGTAAACTGGGACACGACTGCATGTGGTCAGGGGTCAGGGTCATCTCTGTAGACGGAGAAGGGAAGTACACATAAGGTCTAGTTTGACTGTGTGAAAATCTGCTGTTATGTGTGGACGGAGCAGTGGCATGAGGAAAAAAACATGCAATAAAACCAACATGAAACAGCAGCTCATTTGTTTAAATGTTGCCATAGTGATGTCCCCAGTGGAGTCATATAGCACATGATGTTAACAGACTACTTTTGGGATATGCAAGATGTAATATGATATGAACTGTGACAAAACCAAATTGTTCAAATAAATTGGCACAAATCTGTTACATGGTGTTGTTCAAGTAGTAACAGCACTGTACAAAAACATAATTGTACCATAATATACTTGTACAAGTAGCTAGTGCAGCCATTTTTACAACTGGTAATTAGCAATTGCTTCTATTAAAGCTAATATTACTGAATTTGAATAAGTCAATCTGAAGTCAATGTATAGTTTCTCCCTTTTGACTGTGCATATGGTATACCTGAAATGATGCAAAAAGAGGCCTATAATGATTCATGTACGTGTAATGATGATGCAAAAATGCCATCTGTTCTGGGGGGTCAGCCCTATGTTCCCACAGCCCAGTGGTCCCACGGTGTTAGGGTTAGGGTTGGGTTAGGGTTGGTGTGGAACATAGGGCCTGAATTTGATTTTTTTCTTAGAAATGTGGGAACATGGAACATTGGGAATATGCTGTGGGACCAATGGGCTGTGGGACTATTGGGCTGTGGGACCATTGGGCCGTGGGAACAAAGGTACGCTCCCCTGTTCTGGACCACGTGGAGATCTTATGTGTTCTACAGTATAGTACTACTATAGTAGAATTCCACTCTACTGGAGCCTAGTACTGGGGGCTAACAGTGGACACATTCAGGTTAAACGCAGAACACTGAACCATACATCAGTGCTCTAAAAGACCCAGACTCTGTTACCCAGAAATGCTATCAGAGTCCTCTTTTATTCATGAGAAGCAAAACTGCCCAAACAGAGAGTGCACTGGCCTCCACTTTTCAAACCATAGTCTCAGCTGTGTCCACTGTAATTTAGTGGACAGGTCTTTGGTAGTGTTTCCCTTTCTCTAAAAAAAAAAAAAAATGAAGGAAAAAAATATAACACTATATATGTTTTAGTCAGTAAAGCTAACAAAAGTTAGCATGCTAAGCACACACTTCCTGATTCGCTGACAGTTAAACTCTTTATAATGCAACAGATTTATTTTGTATCTTCTGCCATCATGGTAAGGCTAACAACAAGTAGCATGTGTAAGCTTCTGATTATTTAAGGCACCTCAGAACAAAAACGTAGAAGGTGTGGAGCAGTTTCAAAAAGATCTTTATTCGGGCTACAACAGGATACAGGCCTTTATGGTGGGTCTTCCCTCCTCGTCTCTGAAGGGCCTCCTTCTGCGAGACCTCTTTAGTCAAACTCAAACATTATCCCACCTGTTGATGCAGCTGCTATTCTATCCTTGTTGTCTATGTATAGATCCCATATGTTAAGCTTCATCCATCTCACTTCTTTAAATAGCCCAGTTCAAGTGTCACAAAGTCAACAGGTTAAACTCCATTTGTCATAGAGTCCATATCCATCCATCCATCCATCTTCTCCCGCTTAATCCAGCTGGGTCGCGGGGGCAGCTTGCTGCCCAATACTCATAGCACCTGACCCCCCCTATGAACCCCTCTGCAGGTAGTCCATATGTTCAAGTTAAAATAGAACAAAGCACACATGTATTTCCTTCAATCATTCCTTAATATTAACACAAGAAAATAATTCACACATGCTAACCAGCACTTCATGCTTTTCTAACGATAAAATGCTTTAGATGCTGACTGGGGCAAGACATGTTTTACCCAAATACATGGAAAAAAAAAAAAAAACAATACAGTGCTGTTAAGTCCTGCTGATAGCTGCAGTTCTCCAGTACCACATACAGTAGTATTGAATACAAGCTGAAATGTGCATCTGCTTTCCATTATCACGCAGATGTAGTTTCTTATGACAGTGTCTAAATCCATATCCGTAGGCATGCCCCACATAAAGCATAAATCTATATTAGTGAACCATCAATAAGCCATAACATAAGCCATGGTTTACTCGGCCTCATCGTCCGTATGGCATTTCCTGTAATTTTACATTAGGGGAGGGGCAGGTCACATGGCCTGGATCTCGAGCAGCTTAAGTGCTCCTACCCTTCTCAGCCAGCAGGAATACCAAGATGAAGTCACTCAACCTGACACGGGGAGAACATAGAGACTTTGCCTAGAAACCAAAGTCCTGAAAATTAAACTCAAGACCTTCTGGCTGTGAGGCAGGAGCATTAACTCTTCATCATCACAGAACGATGATACTGGATTGGATTTTTAGAAGACACCCAACGCACTTTACAGCATTATTCACTGCACAATTGCTACTGTACCCACACCTACCCTGGGGTACACTGACAGAAGCGATGGTGTTAATCAGCACACCATTTTCATACTAGGCAATATGGGTGAAGTGTCTTGCCTAAAATCACAACTGTGGTGTTGCCACTGGCACCCGACTGTGGCATCTGGTATGGTCTCCCATCCAAGTACTACCAAGGCCCGGCCCATCTTAGATTCTGAGATCTGCTGAGATTAGGTTTTGACAAAAGGAGCTTTGGCCACATAAACAGATCAGCAGACATGCTACAGTTAAAAGATCCAAAAGCCTGGCTTCAATGGTGTATGTAGTGAAGACATTCAGGCACAGCTAACAGGGGCAGAGAAAATCAGTCAGAAAGTTTAGTTGATTTATTTGATTGAGCGACACAATCCACAGAAAAGTTTAGTTTAGTTTAATATTTATTTGTCAGGGACCATGTACAAACACATTCATCTTAGAAAAGAGGAGATGTTTTGCACCAGATTTAGCAAAAAAGCTATTTTCCATCCGCAGTCCCTGGGCAGGTGCGCACTAAAAGTAACATGCTACAAATAGGAAAGAGCCATTCACATCCACATTGCACACACACTATTACACTCTTCCCTATGTGGCCATGTGGTCACTATGTCCCTGTAGTTAAGTTATAGTTGTTTATTTTGATTCAGCATTGAAATGGACGAAGGAATAAATGAGTACTTAAATCGGTAACGTTTCCAGTGGGACATCATACACATATACATATGCAGTACATATACCTGTAACATATAGGGCCTCAAAAGGAGATAAACATTCAGTGAACTTAAAGTCCCTTCAGTACGTAGCAAGTGACTGCAACCCTTCAGTCAGTGTATTCTAAGGCACAAAAAACAATCTGATGTAAAGAAGAAAAAGAGGAAGAGTTTTTGTCTTTCTTCTCCATTTTACTCCCTTTAGGTGTAAGAGGCAAATTTCTGTATTTATATTACAGATCACCATGAAGTCTCCAAAGGCCTAAGCGTTTGCTTCATTGCAGCAGATGTAGAAAAGACGAGATGAGAATCACAGAAGACATAAAGCGCTATCAGCTCCGTCTATATCACCTCTAATAGCCTCCAGGTGCACATTATTACATACATTACAGTAATACTCACGCACACATTTCTCTGAGCTTTAGACTCAATGAGAGGAAATGCTGTGTGCTGAAATGGGACCAGAGGACAGTATGATGAAGACAGCAGCAGCACAGGGCCGTTACAGGGGCCCCTGGGAGCCTGTCGTTCTGTGTGTGCTCACAACACACAACACTGTGTATGGTCTGACTATTTCACTTTAACTTTGGTCTTAGTTTATAACAAATTTATTGTCAGTTTTTTGTGAAATTATTATTTTTTACTCAATGAAGCATATAATACTCAGTAGATTTGTATAAGACAATGTGTGGCAGTGGTTACCAATCTTTTGTGTTGTGGATGTGAAATGGACTCCAGTACATTTTATATTAAAGTACTATTCAATTTCACCTACTGTTAAAATGTTCCATTCCATACAGCCTCCCAGTAGTATGACTTTTGTTCAAGAAAAATACATTAAAATGGTCATGTTTACATTAGGAACTTTGAGGAACCTGTTTCCACTTGCCCATTCTATTATTATTATTATTATTCTTATTATGAAGTTATTTATTATATTTTCATCAGTTTAATCATTTGGATATATGAAATCTCTGAGTGCACAGACATAACAGCAGTAGACAGAGTCCACTCTGTCCTCGGCTCTTTATGTGTCACATATAGTGTGATTACACTACGTTACACCACTGCAGCCACTCCCCTCTCTGTGTGTCTGTGCTGTCAGTGTGTATCTGTGCTGTCCCTGCACACACAGGACATACACACACAACACACACACACACACCATACACACACACTGGACACACACACCATACACACACACACACTGGACACACACACAAGACACACACACACCATACACACACACACACTGGACACACACACAAGACACACACACACCATACACACACACTGGACACACACACAAGACACACACACACCATACACACACACACACACACTGGACACACACACACACAAGACACACACACACACACTGGACATACACACAAGACACACACACACACACAAACACTGGACACACACACCAAACACACACACACACACTGGACACACACACAGACACCGGACACACACAATGGACACACACACACCGGACACACACACACCGGACACACACACACACACACTGGACACACATCTGGTGACTAGTTGAGCAATGCTTTGGACCCATCCCACCTCCCTGTTCTCCCTGATATTGAACTGTTGTGGATTCCTAAATCTGAGAAAAATAAAAACTGGAGAAGAGCCATCTTCAATCAAAGAGTCTGGATTTATTAAAGCAATTGTGCACAAACTTACAGAGAAAATGAAAACGAAACCTTCTGTCCCTCACGCAAGGTCCGTGTCTCCCTAATCTGAACAGCAAACAAAAACAGGCTCTTATACAGTTGACAAACATCAGAAAACCAACCTGAGGTAATACATACTACAGTATATCTAAACCACAAACGAAGACAACTGGTCTGGTTCAGCCGGGCACTGGTCACATTGCCCCTAAGGATATCACGATTCTAAATTATGAGAATGAACAAAACAGCTTGTTTGAACAATTCTGGATAAAGACAAAGCAGTGACCTGTCTCCAACTTAAGGCTGTATAGCGATCACACTTGGCTTCAGGCCTTCAAGAGAGGGGGGCAGCAGAATAGGCCCACGTCAGATTAAAAAAATTATACATTTCAGAATGTTTAAAAGGCTGCGAGCCAACTGCCATGTTACTGTTTTTTAAAAGCTAGACAGCATTTTCTGTGCAATGTGTAAGTGGGGGAAATATAAAAAAGCACTGCAGAAAGGAGAACATCGCCAAAGTTAGAAATATCTTATCCAAAAATTATGGAAAAACTTGTCCATGCATTTATTTCATCAAGATTAGACGACTGTAACTCTCTGCTGGCAGCCTGCCCTAAAAGCTACTAAAAAGCATTCAGCTTGTTCAAAATGCTGCAGCAAGATTATTAACGGAACAAATAGAAGAGAACACATTACTGCGGTGTTAGCTTCACTTCATTGGCTCCCAGTTGAGTTTAGAATTAAATTTAAAATCCTTCTTCTTACCTGTAAAGCTGTAAATGGGATGGCCGGACGGATCTTGCAGGACAGGTGCAAGCCACGCTTTGAAAGTTTCATCATCCTCCTACTCCTTTTCAATTCAATTGTATTTCGATAGTGCAGAATCACAACAAGAGTTTCCCCAATGGGCTTCACAGTGAATAAACATGGACACATAATCTGACATAGACATCAGCAAACACATTCTCCCATCCTCAGTCTCTCGACAAATCCTTGGTACCTGAGAGCAAAAAACCCACCGGCAGGTGCAGTATGGGAAAATTCTCTCCAAACACTGTTGCCAACCAGCTGTCGCCGAGCGGCACCTTCAGACCTGAGAGCTTTGAGGAACCAGTCACTTTATAAAGAGCAGGGTTCAGACGGACGGGCAGATGTGTGGGGCACTGGCCATCAGCTCATTCGAGTTGATGGCTTCAACCAGGCAGGTGAGGGCTCAATTCAGGCAGGTGGGGCTCCAACCAGGCAGGGACCTCCATCCAGGCAGAGATGTCCACTATAAACAGACCAAGGGATAGTTGATAGATGGTCAGATAGTTGCAGCTAGTCAGATAGTTGCTGAAGGAGTTTTTTACATGTTCTGTTGACACCTTGGACTGTCAGTGGGGAAATGTTGCCTCAGCTGGCTTCTCAAGTGACCAGGCCATTGACACATTTTGGATGGAGACTGAAACTTTCAAAGACGCTGGGGAAATACATGTTTTAAAGAACTTGCACTGGGTGCCATCAGATTGCTGTCTCTGCCAATACCCAATGCTCATGTAGAGAGAGAATTTTCTCAAATAGCATTCTTAAAAGCTAACCCGAGGAACCTTATGGGATTTTCACTCTTGTCCAGTCTTAGGGAGGTGCACTCCAGCATATGCGGAAATGGATGTCCAGACATTCAGACCTCCCCGGCAGCTGTTGCAGAGTTTCCATTCAATGATGTATGAGTAAACAGGCTATGTATTTGCCAGCTGTTCTTGCTGTAGCCTAGCCTATAGCCTACCACTGATGATATTGATTTTTATGCATGATGAAAACATTGTTCTACGTTTTACCAAATGTTTTACATAAGATGTTTTCGCAATCCTGGCAGTCAAACAGCCCAACAATGGATTATATACATTTACTCAAAGATTAAATGTTTTCTGTGCATGTTTTTTCCTGAAGATGGCTGACCTGACGTGATTGGGCGAAATTCACTAAATCCAATTCTTACCCAATAACATCTCTCATTGGATATTGTTTATCATTCTGCTTTTTAAAATACATGCTTGTCTCAGTAGGAAAAAAAAAAAAGGTTTTGGGCCATATTATGCACATATTCAACATTCCAGCAACACTCCATGGAGAAAAGATGTCTATAAATTGCAATGCATTCATTGTTAGGTGCTTTTACAACACACTGTATGAAGTGCAATGCATTTGTCAGAACTACAAGTCATAAAAGTCAAATACAGGCCTTTAATTCTGTTTTAAATGGCCCATATTACACTATTTTGTGATCTATAGCCTCTATTCCACTGGCATGGTTCACTTGGGGCCACCTTAGAGTGGGCCTGTTTTGTGTGGCTCTCTCCAGATGAGTTGTTTCTATGCTCCATGTTACTATAACTGGAAATACGGTGGTCAGCATTTGGTGAGAAATGATTATTTTATGTTCATATATGTCTTTTTCCATGAGTCCTATGTTATAATGTAGTTTCCTTATCACAAACACATGGAGTTGTGTTTCATTTACACATGTTTAACACATAAATCCTGATTCACTAGCAAGGACCATGCCAACAACACATGTGCAAAGTGAAAAGCGTTTATTATATTGAAACCAGGCGGGTTGGCTGGGTTGAAACTCAGGGTGAAGGGTCAGTCTCAATATCAAAGGTAACATCTTGGCTGAATCATTACTGTTTACAACTGAATGTTTCAAAAACAGTTCAGATTCATTAGAGACTGTCTATCATTACAATCAGCAAAAACGTATTTTCATTCGATGATCATGACTCATATTACCTACTGTCTCTCCACATGGTCAACATCCTGCACAAATATAAACTGCTTAGTTGGGAAAATCTATTGAAACTGCATCATATCTGCTTAGTATATAAAATTCTACATAGTTTAGCTCCACTTCCTCTTTCCTCCTTTGTCACTGTCCAATCTATCAGATGCACCAGATGTGCTTCTAGAAGGCACTGCACTATCCCTATGAGAAAAACAGCATTCAGCCAGGCTGTGTTCTCTTTTACAGCATCACATCACTGGAACTCAGTTCCCCAACCAGTGAGAGAGGCCCCTTCAATTCAGTCTTTTAAGCCAAAACGTGGCTTATTGAATCACAAAAATGTGAGCATTGACAGTAGTATTCTTTCTTATCTCATAACTCTGTACTGTTGTAAATGTATAATTGTGTTATTTTAATGTTGATATATATTTTACTAAATTCATACTGTGATATGTGAGATTTTTTTTACATGGACTATTGCTTTCAGGGTGTCTCTTACCATCTGGCAGGGGGACTGCCGATGAAAACTAGCCTTCTGGCTAATTCGGATGCATTTACATTGTTATGATGTCTATTAATGTACACTGTCCCACTGAAAACTCACTCACTCACTCAATCAATCAATCAATCTTCAAATGGCCCAGCAGGACAGGACCCTCTTCGTAGGAGTCCTATATCTGGAAGTGAAAAGATATGGGTTGGGAAGGTGGGGTTGAGTTATTCGGGACAAACTTTGTTGCCAGGATAGGCTGCTACAACCAGGGTTCTATGAAACTGAGGTGTGGTAGAAATGAGCTGTGATTCTCTGGAGAGGAGGCGAGGGCGGTTGAGGTGTAGTGCTGCTCCTGAACCCAAGTTAATCATATTAAATACATTTCACTAGTAAGGACCAACAACACATGTGCGAACCAAAAAGCGTTTATTATATTGAAACAAGGAAGGTCAGCTCGATTGAGACTCAGGGTCGGGGTACAGTCTCAATCTTCACATGGCCCAGCAGGAACAGGACCCCCAAAAATTTAGAGAGAGCCCAAGAGGGAATGGGCTTGGTGGAGATCATCAAGGTCATCTCGGACATGGGAGTGGGAGGTGCTAGATGCTCAGCAATTGAGAATCTTTATTTTCTGGTTGGATAACCCAGCCTTGGCAGCCTACGTGGCAGCAGTGATGTGGAAGGAGTGAATAGAGAATGATTGGGGAGACATGCCGTAAGAGCGAAGCTTTTCAGAAATGTTAGTGAACCAGAACCTGGAAGTAATCTTGTCTGTTTCCATGAGGAAGAGGGGATTGTTGTTAAATTAATAGGAGGCGCGACATGAAGCGAGATATTTGATGAAAGGTTCATAAGGACTAAGCGGTGAGTTGAGGTGGAAGAGGTGGATAGGCAAAGAATTACCCAACTCATCCATTACTCCTGTGGAGAGTGAGAAGTGAATCCGGAGAATGTATGGAGAGATTGGAAAACCTGGGGTCGACGGATGGGTTTAAAAGCTTGACGAAGGAGCGAATTCTGAACATTGGTGGAGCTGAAGAAAGCTAAGAGGATCATAGATTCAAGGGTCAGGTCCACGGGTGGGGAGAGATATCTGGAGCGAAGAGTGTGAATGCAGACATAGAGGATATTGGAAGTGAGAAAGAATCGATAGAGTTAAGTGACCTGGGATGAATATGAGCGGTGTGGCTGACAAACTGATTCTGAGCGGAAACCAAGGTAAGCTTTCAGAGGAACTGAGTGATCACGGGAAAGCAAGAGGTTCCCTTGTTGATGATGAGGATAAGGATGCACCTACTAGACCACTCATGCCCCCAAAGAATGGGTGCAATAGCGATTGGTTAGAGTCTGAACAAGGCAAAAGAGCCGACAGCTGGCCTGAGTGAGAGGAGCTCAGGGGCCACAATGAAACTATCCACCTCCCTGGTAAAACCTCAGAAATCGAAATAAGCAATCTGACCAAGAAGCATGAGGAGATGTCCCTTGCTGCGTGAGGTTGCTGGAATGAAGTTGGAGAGGAGCAAGGAGATTTGCTGGATCTTCTCAGGAGAGAGAGATGCTTGAAATGAGACAGAATCGAGTGTGATGTAGAGAACTCTATAGTAGTGCGAGGGCCGAGGGTCTTTTCCTTGGACAAAAGAACTCCAAAGTTGGAAGCAGGACCAGAGGGGGACCCGGTGTGGGTCACTCGGGACCCCATTGTGGGGTGGGAGCGAAGGAGACCCGTCGCAAGTCAGACAGCAGGAGACCCGTCGTAGGTCAGAATGAAGGAGATCCGTCATGGGTTGGCTCGGAGAGCCGTTGTGGGTTGACTTGGAGACCCATCATGGGTTGGTCAGCTTTGGGCCTGTGGGAGGAGGTGCCTTCCCTGGTGTCCATGGGGCGGCTATGGGTTGGACACTGGATGGAGGTGAGAATATGAAGGCAGAATAAGTTGTTGTGACATGAGAATAGAGAATGGTAGACTGTGATGGTTTATCGTGAGCAGTGGGAGGACAGGATGCAATAGCGAGAGCATAGCTGAGGAGGCGTAGAGGATGAAACGGTGGCATAGTTGAGAGCGTTGTTAATAGTAAAATCCACAATCCGATACGGTGTTTAAGAGTGCATGACCCAGGGAGAGGGTGGTGTTGGAATATGACATGAACATGTGAAAGTGGTGGCTAAGATAGCATGTAATGGATAAAATGAGCATGAGCTAACGAGGCCTAGGCAGACATTAGGTGGGAAGGGCCGAATTATGAATTTAAGACAGCTTGAGCTATCATGTGTCGAACTGCATGAGATAGCCTGGTCTGGCGTAGCTTGAGCGGAGTTAGCTGTAACAAAGTGAGCGACGAGAGTCAACAGATGCTGGATATTGAAATAGCAGAGAGTGGACGTAGAGACTTCTTGAGCTTGCATGGGTTGGAACAGCGTGAACTAGCATGAGCACATGAGCTGAAATAGAGTTAGCGACATGAGTCGACAGTGCTGGATATCGGGATGGCTGTAAGACTGCTTAAGCTTGCAAGGGATGGAATAGCGTAAATTAGAATATAGTGACGAGAGTCTACAGATGCTGAATATGGGATAGCTGAGAGTGGCTGTAGTCCCTGTTTGAACATGTGTGGGTTGGGATAGCATGAGCTAGCTGAGGCATGAGCTGGAATGGCCGTGGAATGCCGGGATGGTGTAGAGAGCAGGTGTAGAGACCGGTTAAGCGATCAAATGCATCAGAATAATGTTTCGGAATACAAGGAAGAATAGTGAGCATGTACATGGTGCCTTGTGTAGGGTGGACAACAACATGAGAAAAAACAATTGAGTGTTGGGGAAGGGGAGGGGAAAGAGATAGAGCAGAAGACAGGAAACGAATTAGAGGCTCTGCCTATTGTGGGCAGAGCACGAGTACATCTAGCGTATGATATCTGAAAAAAGAAGAAGGAAGAAGGGATGGGGATAAGAGGTGGGGGTGATACTACTTTGTCCCCAACGTCAACCTAGACAGGCACGTCGGGTACCAGGCGGTGCCGAGCGCTGTGGACGATGAAGGCCGGGCAGCGAGCTGTGCCATATTCATTGGGAGGCGGGCCGCGCCAAATGCCGTGGCTACCGGAGCAGGGCCGTGCTGAGTGGCATAGCTGCTGGAGGCCGGAGGCGGACGCGCCAAATGGTTACCGGGGACGGGTCGAGCGGCGCAGTCGAGGGGGCGGATGCGGTGAATGCCGTGGTTACTGGGGCCAGGCTGCACCCAATGCGAGCCTGAGCATTCGCTGGGGCGGTGTGGGCTGGAGCGCCGGTTGGCGGGTCCTACCGTGGAGTGGGCATGCGGTGGAAAGTCCTCCGGCTTACAGATCCCTGGATAGGATTCTCGTGGTATACATCGCAGCATGAGGAATTCATGAAGTGGAACAAGGAAATGCCTGACAGGTCAGTGTTTGAATCTGATGGATTGTTAGCATCTCCACCGGTCGACAACTGGGTTGCTGGGATAGGCTGCTATAAATAGGCTTCTGGGAAATTGAGGCATGGCAGAAGTGAGCTGTGATTGGCTGGAGAGGAGGCAAGGGCATGGTCCTGCTCCTGAACCTATTGTCATATTAACTATATTTATTTAGGCTGAAGTTCTTCTCTCAAACAAAAACACACTCCATGCGCCTGCACTAGAATCATTTGGATAATTTCAGTCGTGGAATGGGCTACTGAAAACTTCCACTGTATGACATAACAAGGTGGAACAGAGCATTTTGAGCTTATAATAAAGGGATATTCATACATGCATGAATGAATCAAAGCCCAATTCCAGGTATGGTTTTGATGAGGTAACATAATTCTCCATCCATCCATCCATCCATCTTCTCCCGCTTAATCCAGCTGGGTCGCGGGGGCAGTTTGCTGCCCAATACTCATAGCACCTGACCCCCCCTATGAACCCCTCTGCAGGTGGTGAGCCCACAGAAGGGTGGACAACATGGTCCTTGATGTTAGTTCATAGGGGTGCTGCATGTTTTGGGTTGATGGGGGAAACCGGAGTACCCGGAGGAAAATCTTGCTGTGAGGCCTGAGTGTTGCCACTCAGCCACCGTGCTGCACATAACTAACATAATTCTAACATGGCTAAAAGATCACAATAGTCAATTTTGTGTAATACAGGATTAATAGTTCATGTTATATGATTACAATTAATCTTGCAAACATCAGCTAGTTCAGATGAAAAATAAGCAGCCATGTTAAATTCATTTCTGTTGAGCAATATAGAAGGTGTAATTCACTCTCCACTCCTCAAAACAACTCTCTCATGGTGACGGTAGTCTAATGACAAAGTACCCTGTACCCTATTTTGTTATGTGTATTTGGGCAAAATGTGTCCAATGCTCTAATGCTCATATACTGTATGAGCAACTCTTGAGGTCAAAATAAGTCAGCTGTCTACTGTCTTAATGTATTTTATTGTCTACTTATCAGGAATTGCACATTAGCATGCTAGGTTTTAGCATTAGTTTGATGTAGTGTGAAAAGCACTTATAAACACAGTAAATAATTAGAATGCTTGAAATGATAAGTGAGAAATAACTTTGGACTACTGCAAAAGGTTTAAAATGATGAGTTCAGTTTTTCACCTTTGAAGACAGTAAAACCAGGTACAGCGCTTTTAGATATTGGTAGAAAAGACAGTCCCATAGAGCTGCAACTAACGATTATTTTAGTAGTCGACTAATCTACAGATCCAGTAACGATTAGTCACGATTATCTTACTTTATGATTTTTATTGTCCTTAAAATGCTCCCACACCTTTGATTGTCGCGGCCTCAAACTTTTCCCATTCTCCTCAGGCTGACTCTGAGCCGAAGCCTCCGCCATTGTGTTGGCGCTTAATCACATTTAGCTCGGTGGGCTTCACTGATTGAATGAGGACGGAAAGACACTACTGCCCTCACCACTACCGGTGGAGCATTGCAGTTTCATACACATACTCATTCATGCGGATTCTTGACACAGACGATTATTAAGTTCCAAAATAAAATGATACTTAAATAATACGACTAGTCGACAATGAAATTTCATGTCGACAAAATTGTATTCTCGACGTTGTCGACTAATCGTTGCAGCCCTACAGTCCCATATTGCCAGTGATGCGCATCTTCTGGACTGCACAGTTTGGTGTCTGCAGCTCTCCAAATGTTTGCCCAGAGTTTATATTGAAACAGTCTGTGCTTTGAGTTTGTGCTACCTGTCTCCTCACTGTCTAAAGACCACTAAACGCCTGTAAAGTTCCATGAATCTCTCTCTCTCTCTCTCTCTCTCTCTCTCTCTCTCTCTCTCTATGCAATCATTGTAATGCATTGCACCTCCCGTTTGCAAAAAAAACAACAAAAGAAAACAAAAAACAAGGCGCTTCTCCCATTGAATGCACATGTGTAAATAAGCTCTGTCTTGGGTTTAATTGAGATCCCAAATATGGCGCACTGGTGTGGGGAGCCCATCAATTGCAGTCACTTAGGCGCTCCCCTGGCTCTGTGCTAAAGTGGCTTTGTACTACACAGCTATCACTAATGCTAATGTCTGCTCTGTGCACATCAGGTATGGTAGTGTATCCAAAACTATATTTAAAGGGCCTATATTGGGCTATCTGATAGATTTTATCATAAAGTTGGAGTTGTGTTTTGTTTCACTCACACATGTTTAACCATGTAATGCCTGACTCCAGAAATAATGGGAAGAAAATTCTGATTGAGGATTGTGCCCAGTTGGATTAAGCGGGAGAAGATGGATGGATGAATGTATGGATGTTTTTTCATTTGTATTGTAAATGATACATTGGGCATTACACGCAGTTCTGGCGATACAGCAAACACATCAGCTTCTTTAGGCCTTTTTCGTCTTGCTACCTTTTCCAGGAACTTTTTTTTGTATTATGAACAGTAGTAGGCATGAAAACGGCAGCAAAATAACTCACATCTTTCTTTGATGCCTTCATCAGCACTCAATAAATAGAACATCTGGAGGGTCAAATTCTACCTTTCTCTACGTTTACTCCTTCGTCTTCATTTTTTTTCTTTGTAGATTTACTTGTTCTTTTGACTTGTGTCACATATCAAAACAGGAATAAACAACATTCATGTAAAGCAGCAAATGAAACATGGTCCAGTCATCCCCTGTCCTTAGACCCTCCTTCTCAGCAAGGAAAAACTCCAAAAAACCCAGGAACCTGGGAAAAACCTCGGGGAGAACTACAGTGAAGGAGAGATCCACTCCCATGGACGGACAGGCTATAGATGTCCAGGCCCGTGGGCCAGTTCAGTATGACCACATCTACCCAGGTGGGGAAGGAGCCGGGGAGGAGGGGAGGCCGGGCAAGAGGAGGAGGAGCCGGGCGAGGGGGAGAAGCCGGGGAGGAGGAGGAGCCGGGTGAGGAGGAGGAGAGTCAGGCGAGGAAGAGGAGAGGGGTCCAGTTGTCATCAGGCGTCTAAAAGAGTTCCACTCCACAGGGGGAGAGGGACAGGGGACAACATGTGAATAGCAATGAACAAACTACAGATGAGAACATAGTGAGTGATGCTGATGAGAAAATAGGAGGAAACAGAGGACAGTGCTCAGGTTGCCACACTTCCCCCAGCTTGTTATCTCCTGCAGCAGCTTATCTTATCTAGGATTTTAATGTCACTCCCAACCAACCTGGTCATAGTTAGTTAGGAGTGACATCAAACTAAGTAACCTGGTCATAAGCTATTGAGAAGAGGAAGGTTTTAAGCCTGGTCTTAAATAAAGAGACTGTGGAGCCTGTTTAACACCAACAGGGAGTTGATTCCATAACACAGGAGCTTGGTAACTGAAGGCTCTCCCCCCCACTGTACTTTTAGACACTCTAGGAACCACTAATAATCCTGCATTCTGAGAGTGAAGTGCTCTATTTGGCTGATAGGGGACAATGGCATCCTGAAGATATGATGGGGCCATATTGTTTAAGGCTTTGTATGTCAGGAGGAGAACTTTGAATTTAATTCTAAACTCGACAGGAAGCCAGTGCAGTGATTTTAACACAGGACTGATGTGATCAGGTCTTTTAGTTCCTGTTAGGACTCTGGCCGCTGCATTTTGGACCAACTGGAAGCTTCTTAAAGTACCTTTAGTGCAGACGGTGAGCAGAGAATTACAGTAATCTAGTCTGGATGTAACAAATGCATGGATAAGTTTTTCAGCATCATTTTTAGGCAAAATATTTCTGATTTTAGTTATGTTTCGCAGGTGAAAATATGCAGTTTTACAAGCTTGGTTTATATGAGCTGTGAATGAGAGATTTTGGTCAAATACGAATTGGTCAACCACTGGTTGACGGCTGAAAAGCGGCTGAACATTTCACAATTGGCATAATTTGGAAGGAGCCAGAGAAGTACACGGACTCCGACATCGACTTAGCCAAATCACAAACTGCCGCTATCTGCAACTTCAGCACCTCTGACTGACCGCGCCGAGTATCGTTACCCCCCGCGTGTATAACGATCCGGCGGTACCTGTTCTTACTTCTCTTTAAAAGCCTCAGATTCCCCTCGATGTCGCCCAGTCTGGCTCCAGGGTAACACCGTGTGGAAGCTGCAGGCAGTTCCACGTCCCTGACTATGGAGCTCCCTATGACTAGTGTGTCCCGCGTCCAGCTCAGGGTGGCGAACCTGTTCTGGACGGGAAGCTCCCTGCTCTCAGCCCTGTGTCCCTGATCTCCTGCAGTCCTACTCTCAGCCCTGTGTCCCTGATCTGCAGTCCTACTCTCAGCCCTGTGTCCCTGATCTGCAGTCCTACTCTCAGCCCTGTGCCCCTGATCTCCTGCAGTCCTACACTCAGCCCTGTGTCCCTGATCTGCAGTCCTACTCTCAGCCCTGTGTCCCTGGTCTCCTGCAGTCCTACTCTCAGCCCTACGTCTCTGGTCTCCTGCAGTTCTACACTCAGCTCTGTGTCCCTGGTCTCCTGCAGTCCTACTCTCAGCCCTGTGTCCCTGGTCTCCTGCAGTCCTACTCTCAGCCCTGTGTCCCTGATCTGCAGTCCTACTCTCAGCCCTGTGTCCCTGGTCTCCTGCAGTCCTACTCTCAGCCCTGTGTCCCTGATCTGCAGTCCTACTCTCAGCCCTGTGTCCCTGGTCTCCTGCAGTCCTACTCTCAGCCCTGTGTCCCTGGTCTCCTGCAGTCCTACACTCAGCTATGTGTCCCTGATCTGCAGTCCTACTCTCAGCCCTGTGTCCCTGGTCTCCTGCAGTCCTACTCTCAGCCCTGTGTCCCTGATCTGCAGTCCTAGTCTTAGCCCTGCGCCTGCGTCTAACTGTCACAAACCTGTCCTGTTCTGGTCCCGGCTGCACGGGATGCACCGGGGGGCTGCTCTCGCTAGCTGCGCTCATGCTAATGCGGTCCGCGGTCCCTGCTACTGCCTGACTATAACTCGGCTTCAGCGCCTCCAATGAGCGGATCGGCGTTTCTAACTCTGTAACCCTGGCCTCGAGGACGGCCACTACGCTGCACTTAGCGCAACTATCCCTGTCACTATCAAATAAGCCAGGGTTCTCACTCCACATGTGGCAGCTAGGGCAGGAAAGAGCGAGAGGTTCAGCCATGATGCTAGTCGGCTAGGCTAGATCAGGCTGAAACTACAAGCTGAAACTACAGACAGAGGGGTTTAGTCCATGAATTACGGAGCAATAAATGCTAAATAAACTTCGGTGGTTTGACGAAGTATTCAGGCACTAGTTTAGATGTTGGATTCGTGGATTAACAGATTCAGGAGAGAGACGCTAGCTATACCGCTCGCAAAACAGAATTCACTCACCGGAAATGACGTCGATCACCGGTAATGACATCGATCTTCTGTGCTAATCTGGTCATCACTGTTATCAAAGTCAGCTTCTGTTTAGCCATCTAAACCAGGGGTTTTCAACTTGGGTGACTGTGACCCTCCCCTTAAGTAAAGTCAACCAAGCCTCCACCCTTCCCCAAAATCACATCCTGCCTTACCCCACATAAGCCTTTGAAGTAAATGCATCTTTTGTGTTCATGCAGTGATGAGTTTAAATAACAACTGAGAATATATATTTTTTCTATTATATTTTCATATTTTTTGTGCATTCAACAGCAAATAATTTCCAACTTCCTGCAGGCCTAATTTAAGTGACTGTTAACATCGTTGAACATCAGTCAGCTGATCCAAATCAACAGAAAATATTTAACATTTGTAATCGCGCCAAAACTACGACACCTGATGCTGAAATCGACACGTGTCTGGGCCTTAGATTAAACTCCACCTCTGGTCCTTGGACCTGGATCAGGGGTCCAGTCCTTGGTCCTGTGCCGTCCTCCGAGCGCGTTGGTCAGATAGACTTTTTTTTTTTTTTTGCATGTGTGTCGCTCCTCCCCAGCGGCTCTATGGCACCCCCCAGGGCCCTCAAATAGAAAAACGCCTCTTCCACCTTGTGATGTCAAGTTGTGCTCCACTGTGTTTTTAAACTCTACACAACTAGAATGATAATGATCATTTTAGCCCTGTAATTGCCCATCTCCACTGAAATAAAAGTAAAAAGGAGTTATTAACTGCCACCGCATGACATCACAAGGTGAATGAGAGCATTTTGAACTTTGAAGATGTAGACAAATGAATAATAAAGGGCTACACCAACATGTACAAATGCAACAAGACACAACTTGGGTATGTTTTAGAGGAGGCATGCCTAGAAGTTCACAAGAGTAATTTTTTGACTTTTTAGCAAAAAAATAAAATAAAAATAAATTGCAATGAAAAACATGTGGTCTTACTTTGAGTGGACTTTTATCTCCACAACCCTGACACTTATTAGACCTATACCAGGGCCTTCTCCTGCTTTATTCCATGAAAATGCTGTTGCAGTATGGTAACCAAAAAAAAACAAAACTCATCTTATCTGATTTATAGAGACAGTGCATCCTAATGCACATGTGTAACAGTGACCCAGGGACTCATTGCTAGGCTTGGTCAGGACTATGGTGCATCTTTTTGGATTGATGGGGGCAACAGGTGTGACTAGAAAAAAAAAACAAAAAACAAAAAACACACTCAGACAGAAGGAGAACATGCAAACGCCACACATATAGGCCCAAATGAGTGAATCTTGAAGCAGACCTATTCTACAAAGCTTTTAACCATGTGAGAATTGTTTCCTACTCATTGACCCTGAAGTTGCATTAAGAGTGCTTCATGCATATTTTAAGTAATCTTTGTCCTCCTGTATTTTAGATGTCATTGCTCCAATCTACTCCCATTTTCAACATGGTACATGCCCACTGTGATGCACTTTCTTCTATAATTAAATTTCTTAATCAGTGACACGTGGAATTCTGCAGTGTCGTGCTCCCATTTTGACACATTCATTTAAAATCAGCTTCTCTATAATGTGATCTGCAGCTGTCCTTACATGGGACTGGTGACAACACAGCGCTTTGTTGTGATGATGTTTACGGAGCGTCGGCTGGCTAATTCTGGCATATTTACATGTAAATGTTGATTAATGTGCACTGTCCCTTAAATAAATAAATAAAATAAATAAGCTCCCAATTCTTCTTCAAACATCCAGAGAGTAGGGCATGTATGAAGCCTGCTCATATACTGTAATCTGCTCCCTCCCCCGAGATGGTGGACCTCCATATACACACATATATGACTGCATTATGCTGGGATGTAGTACAATATGTCACTGTGGCCTGTGGTAATTACCAAACATCACATCCTTGGTAATAGTCTTGTTTACTCAACGGCCCATCTCTTCTTCTATGAGGCTCGTAATAGGCTTTTGCTTTTCACTTGTATTGTCTTTTTTGACCCTGGAGCATTGCCATAGAAATGTAGCATGGAGATGATTGTTTACATTACAGTTATCTATGAGGAAGTGTTTGAAAAGCCTCTGAAGCAAACACACTCCACACTATTGTCTGATCCATCACACCCACAGTGCGTGTTATTGGTTCAAATGGCCGAGTGCAGATCTCAGTAATAGGGAACATCGTGGACTGCGTTGTGCTATATTAGCAAACCAATGAATGTTGCCATGGGACACTGCAAATAATAATAATGCATTTGATCTATATAGACTTTTATGAACAACCAAAATGCTTGACATGGCATTGCTCATTCATTCCCCTCGGAGCAGTGCTAAGATACAGTATGTTTGCAGCTACAGCTGCTCTTAGGTAGACTGGCAGAAGTGAGGCTGCACAATCAGCCACTCTGGCCACTTCCAATCACTCCTGCACCACACTGATTCTAGGCAAGACAGTGAGTGTGTTGCTTTAGGACACAAAAACACTGTTGACACCTGGTATTCACAACTATCTTCCATCCCAGCATTACTAGTATGTACATGTTTAATCCCATTGCAACAGACTGGTTGTCTGCTTTGGTGGCTACCTGCCTGTTTTTGAAATGTTTAGTTTTTTCGAGCTTCATTTTTAACATGCATTATGGTATTTTAACCAACGACAAGTGCAGTATGTGCAGTTCAAAGCACACAAATAAGGGCCTTTGGATTGTTTGAAATAAGTAATTTGTTGTTTCTCCTGTATTCATGGAGATCAAGAGGCTATCTAAGGAGGTATCTAAGGGGCTAGCTATAGACCTCTGAGACGCCAGTGTAAGGAGACTGGCTACTAGATTTACACCAACTCTAGTAGCAAAAGTGATGGAAGACTTTGTAGAGAAAGTCCTCTTAGACCTTCCTGGGGAAATAGTACAAAGGAATAACCCATTTCTCCACCAAAAAGAGACTTTGAGACTTAGAAGAGGCTTTCCTGTTGTGTTCACCTGGCTCCTCCTGGACATTGCTGTGATGCTTCCAAACATAGAGAGGAGAGATGATGGACACATTTGCCCAGTTGACTGTTTCTCTCCTCAAACTGCTCTGACACAGATCTGCTGACCCTATCTGACCAGTCCTCCTGTTAAACTGCCCTGAGACCTTTGACTTTGAGATACAAAAGTGAGAAGTGCAGTGTGTTTCTGCAGTTAAACTGAATTTCCCTCAGGGACAATAAAGTACCTCTCTCTCTCTTTCTCAAGTCAAAAGATCATCATATTTCTTTTACCCAACCATTTGTACAATCAAACTGTTGGGTACAAGGAGCAAACAGAAATACATCTAGATTAAAACTGTAGTAAAAAATGGAATATGAAACAAATGTAAACAGTCGTGTGAAAAAGGTTTGGGCCCTGATCATTTTCAAGATTTTCCTTTATAAATCATTGGTTGTTTGGATCAGCAGTTTCAGTTAAATATATCATATAGCAGAAAAACACAGTGATATTTGAGAAGTGAAATGAAGTTTATAGGATTTACAGAAAGTGCAATAATTACTTAAACAAAAGTAGGCATGTGCATAAATTAGGGCACCCTTGTTGTTTTATTTTTTTGGAGCACTCGGGGGTGTGACCCCCAAACTGGATGAGTGGTTGCAGCAGATCCCAGGAAGGACAACAGTCATCTCAGTCCAGAAAAGTGCAGTACTGGGAACAGCAAAGATAATGTGCAGAACTCTAAAGCTCCCAGGCCTCTGGTAGAGGACCCGAGCTGATGAGGGTGAGAGACCAACCACCGTGGAAGGTGAGAAATGCGTTTTATATATATATATATATATATATATATATATATATATATATAAATATATATATAGATATAGATATAGATATATATATATATATATATATATATATATATAACATTTAACATTTTTGTAATATTTGTACTTCTCCTGATCTGTAGACAATCCTTCGACTCGTGACTTTTTGCTCTGTATCATCTTCAGACAGCATGGTTAGCGACGGCCTCCTGTGTTTGAGTGTGTGCATTAAGACTGATAGCAAGATGAGAGAGCGTGGCCAGTTAGCGCTACATCAGTCACATCACACACTGTTTGATCCACTCGTGTGCACTGAGTGGAGAGCCTTCTAAAGCCTGTTAAAGTCCATCCATCAGGCCTTCACAGTGTGCCATTCACCCTCTCCAACAGCTCATACCCACCACCACCACGGACACGTGCAAATCACCCAATCTCATTCGCTCATACCCAGCAACATCATGGGCATACGCCAGCTGATACTGAGTCTCCTCCCTCTCCCCATAGCACTGCCTAAATGACAGTAGGAGAGAGGGAGAGGGAAGGAAGGGGGGACAGAGAGCGAGAGATACTGAGACAGGGCCCTTTGATATATACATGCTCGGTTTGTTCTGGAGGGACCATTCATCATGCCTGGAGCTCCCGGCGCAAGCTCACACAACACACAAATCTGCTGCCTCCCCCCGTAGGAAGAGCTTGGTGGCTAACTGTCCAAATATCCAGGATATATGAGCTGTAAAACATCTTGCAGCCCTATGGCACACCACAGCCCACCACGACACACCTCAGCAAACCACAGCCCACCACGGCACACCACGACACACCTCGGCACACCACAGCCCACCACGGCACACCACGACACACCTCAGCACAGCACGGCACACCAAGGAACACCTCAGCACACCTCGACACACTACGGCACACCAAGGAACATCTCGGCACACCACGGCACAGTGGCACACAACACCACAGCACAGCATCACAGGCATGTATTTAATGATTATTATATTCCACACAGAATGTGTCTATATCTTGAAATGTTTTCTCTTTATCAGAGGAATTTTTAAGCCATTTCGAGAAATCAGGTACAGCACCTTTAAGTAAAATGCATTGTATTATGGTCGTTGCTCGTCCTTATTCACTATTCACTGGGGCAGCTAGAATTAGTATTAGTGCAACTGTGAGCACAAGATCATAAAGGTATTTTGGATTCAAGAAAATCATGTGAAGCATGGAGGGGTGGTGAGGGATAAAGAGAGAAAGAAAGAGATGGAGAGAGATTGTTAGATAAAGATTCATACAGGGACAGACAAGAGATAGAGAGAGAGAGTGCATAGTTAGATAGAAAGAGAGACTGTAGGTGGTGGTGGGGAGAATACATTTTTAGGTCAAATTGGAAGAGTCAGGTTCTGTGTTAATGCAATAATAAAATACAGACATTTGAAACAGCAAACATGATTTTTCACATCTAAAAGTGTTTCATCTCCCGAAAGCACTGCCATCACCATGACAACAAGCGTCCGCACAAAACGCTGACATCAAACCCTTCATCTCGCTGTGCGCTTCCATCAGCCAAGAAGCTCCACAGCAGAGGAAGCACAGGGCTGCCTGCTATTTCCACTCGGGCTGTAGAAAATAGAACACATATCTCGTGTCTGTACAGGCCTGGGGAATACCATAGGGTACAGCATGTAGACCTTTCAGCTATGGCGTAGTGGGTTAAAGGGACAATGAGAAGTTGGACTACTAATTTAATTAAAACACAGTTAATGTTAATTCATCAATTAAAATCAAGTTATTTGTCCCTGGGGATCAATTGAAGCACACAGAGCAGTAAAATACATTAATGACATAAAAGTACAATCAAAAGTCTGTCTCTGTGTCCTGCAGCATCACAGCAACCACCAGGGGGAGCCAGGTGAAGTGTGGAGACTTTCCTCAGCCTCTCACTCTGCTCTTGCATTTTGGTCGGTAATGAGACAGGACATTCACTCTAGAAAGTCTTTTGCCATATTTGGTACTCATTGCATTGCTGTAAAAAATCAGTAGCATTGTAGAGTGCACTCAAACACACACATTCACTGTGTACTGTCTGCATCTGTTTACAATGCATTACATTGTTAGATAATCTCATAAGTGTGTGCTAACATGCTAGTTATCGTTAGCTTTATTGTTAGCTTTTTAGCTATAGTAAAACTGCTCTGGGATCTGAAAGTTGTGAAAAGTGCTTATAACTCATGGATTTATTTCTGGGACTGTGCATTTCTGAACATTTCTTTCAGTATGTCAGGGTTATTTTTCATCGTTAGTCCTGCGCTAGATATGAGGAATGACTGTAGACCACTGCAAAATATTTGTTTCACATTTTTAAAATAGCAAAAATCAGGTACAGTGGCTTTAAGATTTTGCTGAAAATGTTATGCATTTTTTACCCAGTTTGGATTACAATTCTAAATCTATTTTAAGGATTATAGTTTCCCACTTCCCCCACACTAGGGATTTCCACAACAGTAACCTAGCAACCATGTAGTGCACAGTGCCAAAGATTCTAATAATAATAATAATAATAATAATAATAATAATAATAATAATAATAAATGGACTTTGTGGAGCTTTCTCATCATCCTCATCAAAAACTCCTCATGATGTTTTAGCGATCTCTCCTGGGCCCTATTCACACTCTTCCAGTCAGCTGTATGACTGTCCAATGCTCAGGGTCTCTACTTGAGGTGTGGGGGTGTGAGTGTGCTGCACAGTCTCTTTGCTGTTGCACTTCTGGACTGATTATTTTCCAGTTTGGGTGTTTGCTGCGCCCTGTGCTCAGATGATAACAGGCTCCACCTTCCAGTTTCTCTGAACTCCTCCTCTTCCTGTTCCTGTTCCTTCATTGATATCAGCATACATCTCATGGAGGCGCTTGTCTTCCATTGATGGTTTCTCCAGAACCTGTTCCAGCATTCTCTAGTCACGATTTTGAACCTGAGTCTCCCATGTCAAAGTTTGGTGAGTTACTCGTTGAACTCTAAAGCCACTTATGCAGTACAGTGTAGTTATTATAGTGGTAACAAAATGTCCCCAATGAAATGAAAACAATGAAATAAAATAAATAAATGAAAAAAAAAAGCAGAGCCAGAGGAGCGGAAGGAGCAGCAGATAGAGGAAGTCATTCAAATGAAGAAAAAGAAATGTGTGTTGCATGTACTGCATCTACTTGTATCATTAGTAATTATGGTACTTTAAAGACACTGGAAATGTCTAACAACAACTAGCATGCTAACTAACTGCTAACCAATGCTACTTTCAAGTTTGTGCTGAACAAAAATGCTTTATAACTAGATTAGCAGATTGTGCATAATGATCTGATTTTGTCAGAAGAGCTGCTTTTACAATACACATATACTACATACTGAGGCAAAACTAATTTGACTACAGAATAGAAAAAGTCTGCTACAACCAATTGAATTAGCCTTACACATCTCACTGCTTTAGAGCACTATCAGGAAGCTGTCGGCACTTGTTCAGAGTCTCTCTGAAATCGTGAGTGCAGATTTGGCTGAGACATCTCCCTCCTCTCCCTCCTCCTTTCCCCCCTCATCTTCCTCCTCCTCCTCCGTGGTTCTCCATCCCAGTTCTAAATGAGCTAAAGTGGGTGTAAGTGGCGATGCGGGCCCAGCAGTGCTGCTTGAGTGAGAGTGGAGGTGAGTTTGGGAGAGGAAGGAGCTGGTCGTGGGGGCAGATACATACTGGATGCCCTCCCTCTCCCCACACATCTGACCACAGAGCTGCGTGGAGCAAGCAGAGACTGATTCCTGACCCTGAATTTTCAGAGTTTGCCAAGTTATTTGTGGAAATGTAGCCCAAGGATGTCCTGAGCTTAGAATCTGGCCCACTTAGAGCAGTGACACTGGAGAGGAGGAGAGGAGAAGACACTGGAGAGGAGGAGAGGAGGAGAGGATGACCATTCAGTGCATCCTACTGAAAAGAACACATCCTTAAAACAAGGGCTGAGATGAAAGAGATAAAACAAATAGATTTGGTCATATCAGTCCTAAAACAAATAAAAACAGTAAATCAAATTAACCATAAAAATCACAAAGGAGCATTGAAATATGTAAAATAAAATAAAAGACACAGAGAATCACAAAAACTCAGTGTTAAAAGCCAGAGAGTAAAAGTGGGTTTTAAGGCAAGGCTTAAAACACTCCACTGTGGGGCTGTTCGGACGTGGGGGGTGGAGCGTTCCAGAGTTTAGGGCCGGCTAAAGAGAATCCAACCCCTCGGGTTTTAAGTCTTGACTTTGGCACCACGAGCTGGAGCTGGAGCCCTCGGACCTCAGCTTGCGCATGGGGGTGTAAATTTGGATGAGGGCTGAGACGTACTGTGGGGCCAGTCTATTTAAAGCTTTAAAAACAAACAATAAAATCTTAAAATCAACTCTAAAGCGAACTGGAAGCCAGTGCAACAATGTTAAAATAAGAGTAATGTGCTGGCATTTTTTCTTTCCAGTTAAAAGTCGCGCAGCAGAATTTTGGAACATCTGTAAGTGAGAAAGTGCATGATGGCTTATGCCAGAAAAGAGTGCACTACAGTTGTCTAAACGAGTGGAGATAAAAGCATGTATGGCCTGTTCAGATTATTTCAATTCAATTTTATTTATGTAGCCCAGAATCACAACAAGAGTTGCCCCAATGGGCTTCACAGAGAAAAACATTGTCACATCCTCAGTCTCTCAACAGATTTTACGTGTTTGTCAAATTTAAAATCACTGTCAATAATGACACTGAGTTTGGTGGCAGACTCACCTGCTGTTTTAGTCGGCCCAGACCAGTGAGGGGGTCGGTATTGCCAAAGACAATGACCTCAGTTTTTCTCTCATTTAAACTTAAAAAGTTTGGGCCAACCAACCCTTGACATCACTAAGACAGTGAAGGAGAAGTGCCGGGGGGCAGAGGCAAGTTTTGTAAGTGGAAGGCAAATGCATCATTCCAAATAAGTGAATAATTACAATTGTTTTCCAACTCTGTTCAGTTTTACATTGTCTATTCAATCCCTGGCTCACCTCGTCTTTTCTGTGTGCAGTCTGCATGTTCTCTCTATGGGTGGGTTCTCCAGCCTCTCTAGTTTCCCCCATCAACCCAAAACATGCACAAGCTACACTAAGTCAGCTAAGCTCCTGACCAAGACTAGCTCAAGATCTGGAGATGGGTCCCACTGCTTCTGACAATTGAACCCAGAAACACTGAAGTGTGGATCAAATGCAGAGGACAAATTTAGATTGGTTGTGGACCCAATTAAAAAGATCCAAGCTGATCACTGATATTTAAATCTCGACTGAGTCTCGATTAAAAGTGCATCTTTACTTCATGTGAATTTGTACTCAGAAAGTAAAAGGATGGAATGGCTTTCTGTTTCTGTGATGGACCTGTCACCATCTTGGGTGAGTGGAATTCTTTACATCATAGCATGAGGAAATGATGTGAATGGCATGGTCATTAAAATGCCATCATAATAATTACATCGTATTTGATGGCAACATGATTAACCCTAATGTAAGAAATATGGCGACTGTAAAGGACAGGTAAACATTGTTGGTATTTTCTTAATAGTATGAAAACTGAGTATTTCTTCCCAATTACAGTCCTATGTATGAACTGCAAAGTGCAAAACAAATGCACTTGTATTTACTTAGGTATACTACATAGCAGTTCTTGCATTATTCACTTGCGAGTGTTTCAGTGAAAATAAACACCTTAAAAAACACACGTTTCTACTGTGAGTGCAGTCCCCCTCCGCAGATCTGACCTGTAACTTGGTTTGGTGACAGTGGATTGTGTGAGCACTGAGTCAAAACATCCCCTTCCCTGCCTGCTATGAATGTGGTGTGTGTGTGAGCAGAGGCAAGTTTAATGCCATATTGTGGAAAAATACAGGCAATGCAGTAACATCTCCATGGACACAAGCAGGTGGAGGACCCTTGCACAGAAAAGTCACATAGTGCATTTTAAATAAATCTGGCTAATATGATCAACTGAAATTCAGGAACAGAGCCACGCCTCAACTGCCCTCTCCTCCTCACCAGCGAATCACAGCTCACTTCAACCACACCTCTAATTTCCCAGAAGGCTATTTGCAGCAACCTGTCTCATCATGCCAGTTTGTCTCGGCAAAACCGCCCTCACCATCCCAACCCCTATCAGACATAAGACGCCTCCGAGGGAGGGTCCTGTTCCGGCTGGGCCAATTGACGGCTGAGACGGAACCCCCACCCACGTTTCTCAACCTAGCCATCTCCGCCCCGCCTCGTACACTTCTCAATGAACTACTTCTTCACACAATGTCATTGTTGGTGTGGTCTTAAATGAAAGCCTCATAGTGTTGCAGCAGCAGTGCTACAAAAACGTGTGTTTGTCTCTATTATTCTGTCATCTTTTCCTCTGCTCTAATCTCACTGTTCTGTCGCTCACACGAGTCTCTCTGTCGCCATGTTTCAGAACACAGCCAGAGCCAAAATGCATTTATTGTTCTAAAAAAGAAAAAACTGGTCACGACACAGAGGAGAAAGGGGGAACAGCGGAGGAGGCAAGTAAAAGTACAGAGTGCAAGTGCAGAGAGAGCGAGGGAGAAAACAAAAAATAGATGGGAGACAGGAGAGAGAGAGAGAGAGAAGATAGATAGATAAGAGAGCAAAGAAGAGGAGAGGTGGAGTACACTCACTCAACTTCCAAGAGCTGCTCTGTGCCTCTCATTCATTCAGTGTGAGTGCAGCCCGGGTGTGACTAACACAGGGCAGCAGACAGGAGACGACAGGAGCAAAACGACAGGAGCAGAGGAGCAGAGCCACAGGACCACTGCTTCTACAACTACTAAAAATACTTTTACAATATACTACTGCTGCTACTATTATTACTACTCCATGATTACACAGCAGTAGCTGTGGGCAAACTACTGCTGAAAAAACTGGCCCCATTTGAAGTGCCTTGCCCAAGGACACTGGACTGGAGAGATGAGGATTCAAATTGCCAAACCACTAACCTTTGAAATTAATTTCCATGACATGACAATTCTCCCCGGGTTTAAGCTTTATACATCGCGCACATATTCACCACTGCTACACACTGATATCCAGATATGAAACAGGCCAGTTTTGTGTCATATTTTTGGAGTTACCATGAGCTGGAATGAAAAGTCTGTGCAGTAGCCTCTAGAGGTCTGACTGACAGCTCTTCTCATTGTTCTTTTACATTTCCTCCCCAAATGATGATTCTGTGCGATCTTTTCAAGTTTTGACAATGCACCCGGGACTCCTTTAAATCCTCTCACAGCCTCAGCTCTGCCACACATTCTGAAACCAACATTTGAATTTCCATCTCAGCACTTTACTATTTGTGCAGTTTCATTACTGCAGATAGAACTCATCTGTTTGTGTTGACACATATACTCTATGCCTAAATATACACTTAAGACCTATTCTGCAAAATGGACATTTCAGAGGTGTTTCCCCTCACCATTTACACTCTGCATTGTTTTTGGAGTGATTTGTGCTTCTTTGAAGATTCTTTAATCACCTACTTTCAAGACACCACATTGCTGAGTAATTCCCTTTTTGCTCTGTACTTAATTCATTCCCCAATGTTATTTTCTCAGTCAGTGATACACTTAGGATTCATCAGTGTCATCTAGTCATTTTTGTCTCACTAGTGCAATGTGCAGCTATTCATGATGATGTTTACAGCGACGTCAGCTCCCATTGGTCGCCACAGTTTTCTAATACGGAAATCTGCGGACGTGTCATTTTAGATGAATATTGTGATTTTGAATGTCCAAATAATTTTTAAAAAATTATTTATTTATTTATTTATTTATGGGACAGCGCATATTAATAAACATTTCTGTAAATATGCCAAAGGTTATTTTTCACCTGTAGTCCCCAGACAGATGGTAAAAGCATCAGCTACACAAATAATGATCTACTGATAGATTATAACTGTATTGCAGGCACAAGAACATTAAGGCTTAAGTATGGGACTTTTTAGCATTAAACATATTTTTTCCATCCATCCATCTTCTCCCGCTTAATCCGGCTGGGTCACAGGGGCAGTTTACTGCCCAATCCTCACAGCACCTGACCCCCTATGAACCCCTCTGCAGGTGGAGCCACAGGAGGGTGGACAACATGGTCCTTGATGTTAGTTCATAGGGGTGCTGCATGTTTTGGGTTGATGGGGGAAACCGGAGCCCAGAGGAAACCCATCCAGACACGGGGAGAACATGCAAACTCCACACAGAAAGGCCCGGGCGACCCGAGGATCGAACCTGCAACCTTCTTGCTGTGAGGCCTGAGTGTTGCCACTCAGCCACCGTGCCGCCGATATTATTATTATTATTATTATTATTATTGCACTGAAAAAACATACAAAATGCATCCTTACTGTGAGTGGCCTTACATCTCCAAACCTGCCTCTTGGTCTGGAGGAGGATCTACCATCACATATCTCCACTGACATTTCTTTACCTCTTTACCTCGAAAGTTCCACATTATTTCACTTATCTATCTCCATGGCACCAGGCAGGTGACATCACCAAACCCAGGTTAATATGTCTTTTTTATGGAGATGTGACACTACTCACAGTTATATTTATGAGGAATAAAAGCACTTGGAATTGAATAATCACAATACGTACACCACCGAACAAAAGACACACCCTTCACCAATATTTGATGAAGGGGGTGTGATAAAGGGATGGCATTAAATATATAAAGCATGATTTATTGAATTATGTAGTAAAAAAGTAAAATGATTCAACTAAACATATTTTCATGTTTTATATTCAAATCCTCAAAGTATTCACCCTTTGCTTTGTTGACAGAGCTATAAACTCTCTCTCTCAGTGAGCCATATGATGAAGTTTCCCGAAATGGTTTTCACTTCACAACTTCGCACAAAGAACGCTCCATCCAAATGTCAGGGCCTTTTTGTACAACAGGTCTGAAAATAAAACCAACGCTATGGAAACGGATGCGCACTGTCGTCTATATTTAGTGAGACGATGCTGCTATGGGAAACAGGAGTGGTGCGTAATATAGAGAACTAAAGGCTGATATGAAGGAGTGATGTGCGCAGACACACAGCTCAAGAGCAGCTTTGCCTTTGTCTGAAAATGTTTTAACTCCAGTCTGTGAGGGGTTCAAACTTGGGATGTGATGTCTGGGCAAACATCATTAGAATCTGTATCTGCTCTCAGCTAAGGAGGAGAGATGGACTAATTGGGAGGACAATGTAATGTAGCACTCAGACAGAAGGGAGAGAGAGGAAATAGTCCGTCTACATAAGAGGCTCAAGTCAGGCTCACAAGTGGATCATAATTTAATTTGATTTTTTTTCTTTTTTTTTTTTACCAAAACCTATAGGTGCACCTGATATTACATCATTGTTAACTACCCTTAAAAACTACTATGCAAAATACTTCTTTTGATAATAAATACATAAATATACACAAACATGAGACAAAACAATAAACTTCAACTTGACAAACCTGGTTTGATGTGCAGTAGTTTCAGTAGCCGGATGCAGGCTGGTGTGGTGAGAGCGCTTTGAAGGGCGATTGTCTTTTATTTTGCCCTACACAGAGTGCAGTAACTGAGTATTTCAAAATTGAGTTAAGGCCAAAAACAACGTCATATCACCTGTTTTATTTGATGACAAATGTTTATGGCTGAAATATGTTTTTTTGTTTGTTTTTTGAGAAATCTTAGTCGTATCAGTAATTATACAAATTCTTCAGTGATCCAAAAGAAAAGCTCAGGAAATACAGCCCAGAATGTTCTGACAAACTCAAACACATGCTGCACTCTCTTATTGCACTGCAGAGTTTCACACGATTCTGCTGTTTTTGGTCTCATTCTGAAATGGGACAGAATACAGACTCAAAACTCCATTAAAATTCACTGATTTTTAATGTCTTTGTGTGTGTGATGGACTGAATGTTGTGCCTCTGTCCTGTTTCTTGTCTTGCCATCAACCTGCCAATTGGACTATGGATGAAAATTAGCCTACAAGGCAAACTCTGGCACATTTACATGCTGTACTAACACATGTTGATCAATGTGCAATGTCCTATATTTAATAAATAAATACACATAAAACATAAACTCAGTTTCATATTCAGCAGACAAATTGAATGTCTAAAATATGCACATGTCCTTTATGCTTTTATAGATCAAAAAGTGTAGATGAGTGGAAAATACACACAGGTACAGTGTGCAGCTATCATTTCTACACAAAGGGGCAAAGCTCACCGTAGAGGAGATTTAACATAAATTAGGCTTGTCACTTCTTCAAACAGGGGTGGGTGATATGCCAAAAGGTTAATATCACACTTTTCTAAAAGCCAAAACACTATGTTCTGACTGCAGATCAGTTCCTGCTAAGGTGTGTCTAACCTCAACTGATATACACTCCGCTTATTTGACGCACGGAACGACCAGTCTGGTAGATTCAGGATATGTGAACGTGCACACGCATTAGGGACAAGGCAACTACAAACTGGTCCCTTTCACTCGCTTCCTTCCTATGACCATAGGTGTGCCCATTGCTGCAGACCAGAGTTGCCGCTGCTCAGAGCGGCATCTATATGTAGTATTGGTTTCAGATGACATCACAAGTTTTTAAGACAATAATATTTAACAGAGATGAGAGTAATTAAAATAATTAAGAAAATGCAGATTCTTGTTTTATACAGAGATCTAGGGTCAAGCCACCAATCAGGTTCAATATTTGTCAATATAGATATTTCTGGTATATGAGAATATCCTGTTACAAATAATCAAATGGGACTCTTGCTCCCCATCTGGGAGCATGACATCATCACAGTCTATGATCTGGCATTACACCTCACTAAAATGTCCACACTTTACATTTGAGCTGGAGGACAGGTCAGAACCATGTGTGCATGCTCTGTATGATCAAACTATTACAGAGCATGCACACATGGTTTTAACTCACAGAAATATGAGTTGGACCAGTTTTAGCAGGAGATCCCATCTCTACACATTAGACCAAACGAATACAACAACCACCAATATTCACTGTTGAAGTTTAAGAATAGTGTCGTGTAATTTCAAGTTTCTTGTTGTGATTCTGGGCTATATAGATACAATTTAATTGAAGTCTAAGGAACACACTTGATCCTCAGTTCCAATTCTGATACCATGATGATTTTAAAAATGAATGAATGAATGAGTGAATGAATGCCTTTATTTGTCATTTCCTTCACATGTACAAGACATACAAAGCAATCGAAATTGGACCTGTCACCCCATCCGTACATTACAACATACAAAAAACAGTATTACATGGGAAAGACAACACGGACTGGACAGGAAGGCAGGTAAAAAAAACAGCATCACATGAGGACAGGGGGGGGAGAAAAAAAAGAGGACCGCCCCAGACCATGCTCCTAACGGGGCATCGTATGGACTGTGTACACAAAATAAAAAACACCTCCAAGCATCAGCAACATAGTCAAAACACTTGTCATGTTTTGGCTTTGGGTCGAGCAGCTGCATTTTTTTCACAGCAGCTCTATTGTCTCTTGGTCTCAAGGTTGATATCTGCAGAACTCCAAGTTTCCTCCAGGTTTTATCCAAAAATTGTGATTTAGAGCCACAATGTCCAAGCATGTCCATCAGCGGTCAGTGACCGTGACCCTGGCCCATAGTCACAAATTTTGAGCACTTGAAGCTCTGCCCCTCACTCCAAGTGGGGCTTTGAACAGCTGCCTCAGTATTTGAATTTTTGGTAAAATCAGGTCCATGTGTGATCCAAAGTGCAAAGTCCTGTAATCCTGGTTCCAAATAGATAGAGCCTCTGTGTCCAAAGAAAACGCATGTTCACCCAACCCTGCTTGTCTTGTTAAAGTGTCAGTTTTGTTAAAGGACCAATTTAACAAATCCATAGTTAAATTAGTTTTGGAGATAGCGGAGAGAGTCTCTCGAAGGAAAAAGACTAGACACTAGACCAGACAAGACAAAGAGCAAAGCAGGTACAGATAAGGGTCTGGAGGGGAGAGAAAATGCATCCGCCCTCGCCAAGAGCCAAGGTAGTGGTAGTAATTTCCTTTATATTATCATCTAGCCTTATCTCTGTGTACTTCCTCGTTCCATGATGATCCATGGGTGTGTAGTAGTCAATCCATCCATTTTCTTCCGCTTCCAAAACCACACTGCTCCTCCTGGAACCGAGGTTCGACTATCGGCCGGATTCTCCTCTCCAGTCCCCTGGCATAGACCTTATCGCGGGGGGACTGAGGAGTGTGATTTCCCTGTAGTTGGAACACACCCTCTGGTCCTTCCTTCTTAAACAGACCTCTAATGTTCCCGACCTCTATGCGACGCTGCAGACACGTGTCAGCCAAGAGAGTCCCGCAACATCCAGAGACTTAAGGTACTCAAGACGGATCTCATCCACCCCAGGAGCCTTGCCACCGAGGAGCTTTTACCACCTCAGGGACTTCAGCCAGGGTGATGGACGAGTTCGCCTCCAAATCCCCATCCTCTGCTTCCTCCTTGGAAGACGTGATGGTGGGACTGAGGAGATCCTCAAAGTATTCCTTCCACCGCCCGACAACATCCCCAGTCAAGGTCAGCAGCTCTCCCCCCGCACTGTAAACAGTGTTGGTGAAGAACTGCTTCCCCCTCCTGAGGCACCGGATGGTTTTCCAGAATTTCCTTGGGGCCGTCTGAAAGTCCTCCTCCATGGCTTTCCCGAGGACTCCTTCTTCAGCCTGACGGCATCCCTTATTTCCATCATCCACCACGGGGTTCGGGGATTGTCACCATGACAGGCACCACAGACCTCACAACCACAGCTACGAGCGGCCGCATTGATAATAAAGGCCAAAACTAAAGCCCACTTGGACTCCATGTCCCCAGCCTCCCTCGGGATCTGGGAGAAGCTCTCCTGGAGGTGTGTGCTGAAGGCCGCACCAATAGAGGGTTCCGCCAGACGTTCCCAACATACAGGTCTTTTTGGCTTTCTCCTCCACCAGTGGACCCAACTCACCACCAGGTGGTGCTCTACAGCTCTGCCCCTCTCTTCACCCGAGTGTCCAAGACACATGGCCAGAGGTCAGATGACACGACAACAAAGTCGATCATCGACCTCCGGCCTAGGGAGTCCTGGTGCCACGTGCACTGATGGACCCCCTTGTGCTCGAACATGGTGTTCGTTATGGACAAACTGTGACTAGCGCAGAAGTCCCATAACACTGTCAGAACACTGTCCTTGCCCACGTGGGTGTTGAAGTCCCCCAGTAGAACATTGAGTCCCCGGTCGATGCACTGACCAGTCCCCATCCCAGAGACTCCAAGAAAGCCGGGTCCTCTGCACTGCTGTACGGCCCGTAGGCCGACACCACAGTGAGAGACCTGTCCCTGCTCCGGAGGTGCAGGGACGTGATCCTCTCGTTCACCCGGGTGAACTCAGCCGCTGCGTGTTGGATGATCAGGTTCCAGAGTCCAAACTATGTGTGGAGGTGAGGCCAACTGTATCTAGCCAGCCGACTATATCTAGCCGACGCTCGACCTCCCACACAAGCTCAGGCTCCTTCCCCCCAGCGAGGTGACATTCCATGTCCCCAGAGCTAGTCTCCATGTCTGGAGATCCGGTCATCAGGGCCCCCACCTTTGACCGCTGCTCAGATCCCTTCGCACCAGCCACCTATGGCCCCTCTCATGGGTGGTGGGTCCATGAGAGGGCAGCCCCACGTCGCTCCTTTGGGTCTGGCCACCAGGTGTTTGCCGGCGTGGATCCACCCCAGGCCTGGCACCAGGGTGGGGCCCCGTACCACCATTTTAGGCAACATCACTGGCCTTGTTGTGTCACTCATTATGGGGGTTTCTGAGCCACTCTTAGTCTGAACCCCCAGACCTGTTTGCCTTGGGTGACCCTTCCAGGGGCATGAATCCCCCAAGAAAACATGGCTCCCAGGATCATTTGGGCACTCGAACCCCTCCACCACGTTAGGGTGGCAGTTCGAAGAGGGGTGTATAGTCGTCTATGTGCTCTAATGCTTGTTTTGATAGAGTACAAGATCATTCTAAAGCTTCTAAAGGAAAGAAAATGTGACTTTATTAGTATTGATGCCTGTTTTGGTAATGATTTTGGTGTTGATTATACTTTTCACAACAGAGTTGTGTCAAAAAAAAAAAAAAAGAAGCTAATTCAACACATTGTCCATTGCATATATCCAGGCTAACATCCCGGGGCCACCTTCTAATGATCCCCGACAGTGCAGAGTGAGACAGCTGACAGAGAGCACAGGAAGGCCAACGCACTGTGGTTAATCCACAGATTATGTCATTTTCACTAATCCAGGTTCTCAGTGGATGCCACATTATGCAATTGTACTGTACCTAAGTGTGCCCATGTGTGCCAAAGTGTGCCAAAAAGAGTAAAACAAACCATGAGCTGAGGTTTTATGGAGCACATGCCACAGCTTTGGGATTCCCAGGCTGATCCAAGTGTCCTGTGGGTTCAAGTCCAAGTTCAAGTATGGCACAGAACATGATGGATTATGAAATGAAACATGATGTATAAATACCACTTTAATGGGGTATTGGCAACACAGTGGCACAGCGATTAGTCCAGTAGCAACAGCGATTAGTGCACTAGCAACAAGAAGGTCCAGGGTTGGTGTATATATATATATATATATATATATATATATATATACATATATATATATATATATATATATATATATATATATATATATATATATACACCAACCCTGCACATATATATATATATATATATATAACATTTTTTAGTGTCTAAAAATAAATGAATACAAAATTATGCTATCATTCTTTATACTCTCTATACTTCTATACTGGGCATTGTTCAGATTACATTTGGAGTTGACTGTTGTCTCTGTTTTAATAATTTTTTTCTAAAACACATAATTCTTTCTTAGAACACATGTTTGTTTTGTCACATGGCCTCGGTTCTGCCTGAAAAGTGACTAATTGGTGCTAAATGCTGTTGTCGACTAAACACTGGATTTCAGATCACTGTTGGATGATTTGTTTTGGGATCTTAAAGGAAATAAAGACAGAATTCTGCTGGTTTCATGATGATTTAAAACTTTCTCTATAGGTAGTAAAGTTATCGTTTGTATTCCACATTAGAGTTGCCCAAGTATTGACAAGTTGATTCTAATCGATACTAAAACTAATATTGAAACTAGACTCATTTGAGCAGGCATCAATATACAAAAAACAGTCTCATTCTTAGGACATAAATTAACCTTTCCTGTATAACTTTAAAATGATTTTGAGCTGTATCAGAACAAATATAAGAGGATATAGACTAGTACTGTATATGCTCATGGACCACTATGAGCCCTACCTGGACCACTGAGGGATGACACAGATAGCATGCTACCTGGTAATGCAAAAGTTGAAAATCACAGTCTATTTTATGTATTGCCATTGTGGTATTGGAATCATTGTTGAGTAATGAGTCTATTCCATAGTATCGCATTTGGAATTTTAGTATTGTGACAATACTAGTCCACAAATGCAAGAAGTTAGCTTGGAGTTCATAGCAATGCACAGTAAACATGTCTGTGCATATATTCATATTCATACGCGCTACAGTGGCTGGAGCCTCTTGATTGGCTGTGATTACTCTTACTTCAGAGGCTGTGTTGAGGCTCTGAGCTGCATGTGTTATGTTTTCAGATTGCCTATATATGTGTTAGTATTCCCCTGTGTTCCACAAGACAAAACCTGTGGTCACATTTACACATGTGTCGGCATATTACAGGAGGAGTATTAGGTTTAAAGTGGGGCTAAAGACATGCATAAAATCCACCTTAAACTGGGTGTAACCTGGAGAAGTAAAGGGGAGAGTGAGGGAGGAAAAGGAGGGGTGGGGTCTGGAGGACTAAAGGTGAGTTTGAGGGGGAAAGAGCAGGGGACAGCGAGGGGAAGAGGCATGGAGTCGTGAGTGGGGAGAAGGAGGGAAGGGCTCTGAAGGAGGAATGGGGAGAATTAGGGGGATAAGGAGGATTAAAGGAAGAGTGAAGGTGAGGAGGCGTGAAGGCATGAAGGGTGTGGTGTCTAGATGACCAAAGGAGACAGTAAGGGCGTGTGGAATCATGGCGGGTGGGTGGGTCAGGGTCTGGATGACTTAAGTGGAGAGGAGGAACGGGGTCTGTATGACTTTTTTCTGTATAAAACTGTTAACAATACTGTCCAGCTACAGCCAGTGAAGCAAATGTTATATGATTTTCTATCAAATTATTTTTTTTCAATATATTTTATTGAATTTTCTTGTGTGTGTCCTTAACTGAACCTTAGAGCTATAAGCCTCACTAAATTGAACATTTTACAGCCATCATAAGAAGAGTGAAAACGCATCAGGCACAGTTTATGGCACAGAGAAAATCATGTTGACCTGCGCGAGCCTCTCTGACCTCATTTACAAAAGCCTGAGGATTTATGCTCCAGTCTGTGGACAGGCCACAAACTCACTCAGACTTTATTTGTTTACTGGGTCAAATATGACGTGGCGTCATAATGTTACAACATGCTGGATGTTTGGGGAGGGTTTAGGAGAAGTTTCATGCTAGCCAAGCATGTGTCTCATACTGACTCCTTAGACTGGCAGTGAGGCCTGTGACAAAAGCTTTCAAAACGATTATATATCTCAGCTTCACCAGAATACATGCAATAATTATGAACTATGAAGAAAAAGTACTAGGAAACAATGTATTTACATATAAATACAATTTATGGCATGTATATGTAAAGACACACAAAGCACTTTACATCAAGGAACTACTCACTCATTCACACACACATTCATACACCTGTGTACAGAGACACTGGGGGCAAGGTGAGTTCAATTCAATTCAATTTTATTTCTATAGCCCAGAATCACAACAAAAGTTGCCCCAATGGGCTTCACAGTGAGAAACATGGAAACATCATCTGACACAGACATCAGCAAACACATTGTCCCATCCTCAGTCTCTCGATGAACACACGATCCTTGGTGCCAGAGAGCAAAAAACCCACCGGCAGGTGCAGTATGGGAAAATTCTCTCCAGACACTGTTGCCAACCAGCTGTCGCCATGCAGCACCTTCAGACCTGAGAGCTTTGAGGAACCAGTCACTTTATAGAGCAGGGTAGAGTCCTGTGGGCACCACCTGCAGAGGGGTTCATAGGGGGGATCAGGTGCTATGAGGATTGGGCAGCGAGCTGCCCCCGCGACCCAGCTGGATTAAGCGGGAGAAGATGGAAGGATGGATGGAGGGTTGAGATGGACAGGCAGATGTGTGGGGGACTGGCCATTGGCTTGTTAAGTCTCTTGCCCAAAAACACAACAACAGTATTCATCTGTGGGAGCTGGAGTCACACAACCATCCGCTGGATGAGAGGACACTTCACCAAATGAGTGTCGGCCACCACACAATGCATGATGTGTAGAGCATTTGTTTTGATATGAATCAATTCAAATCGGGTATAGGCCCTTTAAGAATATTGCCTGTCTCTGACCCATACCTACTCTCCCCATCACAAGTCCATCCCTTACACAAAGCCCTGTGTAGTGCTGGTGCATCTGTGGAGGTGGCTATGCGTGTCAGGGCTCCCTTGGGTGCTGTGCTGGGGTGATGCTGAGGGCAGTGTGGTGGAGAAGGTGGGAATGCTTGTGTTTTAATGGACTAATGGATGCAACAATACTGAAAGGCCTCCACAACTCCACATTCTCCACCAAGGTCAAACCTGTCCTGTGTACATCCACAGAACAGAAGAGCAGAGTGAATGCTGTGCAGTGCACCCGGACATTTTGAGAGAAAAAAGTGCCCAAGAACACTTTGCTCAGGGATTGTTTACAGGATTTGAAAAACTAGCACAGAAGTTGCCTACAGTTTATGTAAGAGGAAAGCTGTGGTGCAGTGAGAACTATTGATGTTAAAATTTGCAGTAACCACAAATTCTTCAGTAATACAAAAGAAATACAGTAACTGCAGCTCAGAGTGTTGTAACTGACAAACTTGAATTAATGAATTAACCATTGCATTTGTATAGCACCTTTCAAGATAACCAAAGCACTTTATAGTTCATTCTTCATTCACTCCACACTCAGTGGTGGTAAGATACGATTGTGGCCACAGCTGCCCTGGGGCAGACAGATGGAAGCGAGGCTCCACTCTGCACCATCTGTCCCTCTGACCACCACCAAGACTCACACACACCACTTTCACACTAGGCAATGGTGGGTGAAGTGTCTTGCCTAAGGACACAACAACAGGTTTTGTGATTGGCGCCCCCCTGTGGCACCTGGAATCCTCAGTGGTCCCCCCACTGTACTAACCAGGCCCGGCCCTGCTTAGGTTTTGAGATCAGATGAGATCAGACTTTGACAAGCCGGTGGGGCCACATGCACATAGTCCTATTCCCTTGTTTCATTGGAGCTTCATACAACTTACAGATTCTGCAGTTTTATGTTTTAATTGTGAAATGGGACAAAATCCAGATTTGAAACGTTCACAATTTCTTATTTAACAGACAAACTAAAATACCTCATGTTCTTGATGATAAAAGATTTCCCCAAATGTTTTCACAAACCACCTCACGTAACCGGGTGTGCTGACTGTACATTCACACATACTGCACATTCACACATACTGCACATTCACACATACTGCACATTCACACATACTGTACATTCACACATACTGCACATTCACACATACTGCACATTCACACATACTGCACATTCACACATACTGCACATTCACACACACTGCACATTCACACATACTGCACATTCACACATACTGTACATTCACACATACTGCACATTCACACATACTGCACATTCACACATACTGCACATTCACACATACTGCACATTCACACATACTGCACATTCACACATACTGCACATTCACACATACTGCACATTCACACATACTGCACATTCACACATACTGCACATTCACACATACTGCACATTCACACATACTGCACATTCACACATACTGTACATTCACACATACTGCACATTCACACATACTGTACATTCACACATACTGCACATTCACACATACTGCACATTCACACATACTGTACATTCACACATACTGCACATTCACACATACTGCACATTCACACATACTGCACATTCACACATACTGCACATTCACACATACTGCACATTCACACATACTGCACATTCACACATACTGCACATTCACACATACTGCACACACATACTGCACATTCACACATACTGCACATTCACACATACTGCACATTCACACATACTGCACATTCACACATACTGCACATTCACACATACTGCACATTCACACATACTGCACATTCACACATACTGCACATTCACACATACTGCACATTCACACATACTGTACATAATGTACATTCACACATACTGCACATTCACACATACTGCACATTCACACATACTGCACATTCACACATACTGCACATTCACACATACTGCACATTCACACATACTGCACATTCACACATACTGCACATTCACACATACTGCACATTCACACATACTGCACATTCACACATACTGCACATTCACACATACTGCACATTCACACATACTGCACATTCACACATACTGCACATTCACACATACTGTACATTCACACATACTGTACATTCACACATACTGCACATTCACACATACTGCACATTCACACATACTGTACATTCACACATACTGTACATTCACACATACTGCACATTCACACATACTGCACATTCACACATACTGCACATTCACACATACTGCACATTCACACATACTGTACATTCACACATACTGTACATTCACACATACTGCACATTCACACATACTGCACATTCACACATACTGCACATTCACACATACTGTACATTCACACATACTGCACATTCACACATACTGTACATTCACACATACTGCACATTCACACATACTGTACATTCACACATACTGTACATTCACACATACTGCACATTCACACATACTGCACATTCACACATACTGCACATTCACACATACTGTACATCCACACATACTGCACATTCACACATAATGCACATTCACACATACTGCACATTCACACATACTGCACATTCACACATACTGTACATTCACACATACTGCACATTCACACATACTGCACATTCACACATAATGCACATTCACACATACTGCACATTCACACATAATGCACATTCACACATAATGCACGTTCAGAGGTCAAAGGCAGCATCAGTGTTAATTGTTGTGATTGAGTGACTGATAAATATGAAACATGAAATTTGATGAATATGATAAATATGGTCATACATACACACCTCTGACACACGCACACACACACAGAGACACACACACACACACACACACACACACACACACATTATTCAATCTTTAAACCATCTCTCTCAATTTAACTGCCACAACAGATGCTGTTTTTGCTTTGCAGGGCAGTATAGCTGAAATAACGCTGGATACATGTACTGCATTGACAATGGTGGGAGAGCTCTCCACAGGGCTGCAGATTTCTCCAAAAGCGTGCCAAATATATGCTTTCCATTATAGATTATAGGTGCACATAGCTATCCAGCTAGTCACCACATGCCATATACGGAATGAGCATAGGCATGGTTCCGCCAAAAATATTCATTTTGTCTTCTTAGTGCTTTAACTTCTTAGGTTCTTATTTAAGACAGTGTAGCCTAGTGTATTTGTACCTTGTGGACATGTTTCAGCTGCTGCTGCATCTTCAGAACTGTCACCGGTGTTGGTGGTGACGTGTCATATATCAGCTGTTGTTACTTCCTGTAGGCGTGGTCAGCCTGATGGGACCCGCAGGTCGCTCAGACTGACCACGCCTCCTGTCGCCCGGTCTCTCTAGAGGAGGGTGTCCCAGGTGTGTGAAAGGAGGAACGCACCGACGTCACGGTTGATGTTGTTACTGCATCATTCCCTGATTTCAATGGCCTCCCTGATCCAGCGTTTGAACTTGTTCTCCGATCCAATGACCCGAGCCCCGTCCCGATCCATAATGTGGTTATTTCTTTTACAGTCGTCTGATATGGCAGATTTCAGGTTTTCCTGCTTTGTCTCTTTGTGTTCTGGTGAGTCTCCCTGCTGTTTCTTTTTCGCATTCTTTTTGGTGTTCCTTTTTTCGGATGTGAAATGCCCAGCCTGTTTCCCCTATGTATGAATTATTGCACGATTTGTACTGCACGAGCAGCCGAAACATGTCAACAAGGTAAAAATACACTTGGCTACACTGTCTTAAAAAAGAACCTAAGAAGTTATGGGCATGGTTCCAACTGACTTCTCCTGAAAAATGGTGGCCCGTTTCCCTGCAGTTGTGAGGCGTGTAATTTTGACATTAAAATGTTGGTATAAACCCATTCTTCATGACCCTGCTGACCAGTGGTCAGCAAATACTCAAATACTCTAAGACTCAAAAAGCCATTTGAACTCTCTCACAGAAAAGAAAACACCAAGAGCCACAAAACCCTTCTGACATTTGAGATGAGGAGAACACTGCATGCCATTTGCATGCTCTGTGTAAAAGACTATAGTGTGCTACATTTATGAAATCAGTGAAATGCCACAGAGAATATATGTCCATTCATTTCTATGAGTACTGCAGACGTATCTCTGAAAAGTTTAACATGAACCATCTCCAATGCAATAGACACACAGAGCAGACTCACCAACAGCAGCACATCCTCTGTCACAGAAAGAACACTCATATTTCACTGAGTCATGTCCTTTAGTCCTACAGAAGCTGACCACATCAGCGCAGCAAGCTGTTTTTTTAGTGTTTATAGTTTATGCAAATTAGCCAAATTATGCCCACACAGGCCTAGTCAGAGAGCTGTCCATGGCACTGACTTCTGCTCTCCGTACATGCGTTTTAGAGTTTGCATGTTCTCCCTGTGTCTGGATGGGTTTCCTCCGGGTGCTCCGGTTTCCCCCATCAACCCAAAACATGCAGCACCTGAACTAACATCAAGGATCATGTTGTCCACCCTCCTGTGGGCTCCACCTGCAGAGGGGTTCATAGGGGGTCAGGTGCTGTGAGGATTGGGCAGCAAACTGCCCCCGCGACCCAGCCGGATTAAGCGGGAGAAGATGGATGGATGGAATCCCATTGAGATTAAGATTCTCTTTTTCAAGGGAGTCCTGGCAAAGACAGCGGCACAGATCAATACAATTACAAAACCATTTCAAAAAAACAATTTTCAAGCAATTGCAAGCAAGCAATAAAATGTTTTAGAATTAAAACATTTACAAACATTTACAATTAAAACATCTGAAACAATTAAAACATCTGAAACAATTAAAACATTTACAAACCATAGATTTCAATTCCAAACCTTTGAGCAAGATTTTAAACTGACCTATAGAGACCAGTTCCTTTAGTTTCCAGTCTTTTTGTAGATTGTTCCAAGTTGTGAGAGCAGAATACTGGAATGCCTCTTTACCAGCTTCTGTGCCAACACTTGGCACAGTCAGCAGCAGAGCTTCCTGAAAGCGTAAAGAATAATGTCCAATTGCTCTTGGTTGAAGATTTTCACACAGACATGAGGGGAGCTGTGACGGAGCAGGTCCGTCCCTGAGAGCGCGGTCCCCGGGGGAAAACGTGGGAAGACGCGTGCTCACCTGTTTCCTTGTTTGCTGGGCTCCGCGCGGCGGACGCTGCGGTGCGGGCGCGCAATAGACTTCGCTTTTGCGTGTTCTCGGCCGCGGTTGGGGGTGCGCGCTTGGAGGCGCCGGGTCTGTCCTTCAGAGACCCGCGGTGGTCGACTGTTACTTACCCTCGCGCTGCCGCTGCTGTCGCATCCCGGTGCGCACTGGCAAACCCGGACACATCCACGTCAGGAGCTTAAATCCTCCCGTTGTGCGCGCTCCGGGGTCATGTGAGCCACACGTGACTGGCCTGGACAATTAACTGTGTTTTATTTGTGTTTAACCCATTTTCGGGCATTTATGGATGTGAGATCAAAGCAGTTCTCTATGTGTAACTGTTGGCCCCAGTAATATTAATCATTTAGTTGTAGAAATGATTTAATTAAGTTTTTAGAGGGGAGTTACGTAAAGTGGGAGGGGCGAGGGGTGTATAAAGGTGCGCCCTGCCGCTCAGCACCTGGGGCAGTCTAGTCTCTACTCTCGTCGTGTCTGGTCGGGTCGTGTCTTGTCGTGTCCTGGCTGCAATGAAGGTCGTGTTTCGCTGGAAAAGCGAGGGAGCAAACGATTGAGAGACTAAGGGAGAGTGGAGCGAGAACTAGAGAGAGACTTGAAGGAGAAGTCGACCTTTTTGCCTGCCCTGTAAATAGACCTTTTTTTCCCACTGTTTCACTGTAAATATTTCCTGCACACATTTTTGCGCCTGTTTTTCCTGTTCTGCACTGTGGAATAAAACATCCTAAAACAAGCCCGACTCAGCCTGAGTGTTTTGAAGAGGACCCCGTGACAGGAGCAGGCGCTGAATACCCTTATAAATGAACATATACCAGTGAGTGAGCCTTCGAGTCTCCAATGCCGGGCAGTTCACACGTGTGTAAAGTTCACAGTGGTGTGTGTGAGGGTTACAGTTTGTGGTGAACCTCAGAGAGGCTTGATACACAGAATCTAACAGCTTCAATATTTGAAATGGGGCATTCATGTAAATCAGGTCACCATAGTCCAAAATGGGTAAAAATGTTGCTGCTACTAATTTCTTTTTGGCATTAAAAGAAAAACACAACCTGTTCCGAAAGTAAGAGCCAATTTTCAGCCTCAGTTTCTTAAGTAGCTGCTCAACATGTCCTTTAAAATTTAGACTGTCATCAATTAAAATACCAAGATATTTAAAAGATTTAACAATTTCACTTTCTACTCCTTGAAGAGTGAAACTGGAGGACAATTCTGCACATTGGTTTTTGTTTTTGAGAATAGCATTAAGTTGCTTTTATTTGCATTTAGTGAAAGGTCTAGTCTCAGAAACATGTTCTGGATAATGTTAAAGGCATTTTGTACTGACGGGACACTGTCACTGAGGGTTTTTCCAAAACTGTAGATAACCATATCATCAGCATAGAGGTGAAATCTGGTGTCCTCTAGATCCTGGCCAGTGTTGTTGACATAGATTGTGAATAGGAGTGGTCCCAAAGCCGAGCCTTGCAGCACTCCTTTAGTTAATGATAAAATATTTGAACAAATGTTTTCTGATTTAGTACATTGGGATCTGTCTGAGAGGTGATTGCAAATCCACCCAACTGCCTGTTTAGATAGTCCAACATTGATCAGTCTCTCTTTGAGTAAAGTGTGGTTTACAGAATCAAAAGCTTTAGACAAATCAATAAAAAGAGCAGCACAATGTTGCTTATTATCAAGAGCTGTTGAGATATCATTGATCACTTTCATTGTTGCTGTTATGGTGCTGTGGCCTTTTCTGAATCCTGACTGAAAATTGCATAATATATTGTTGGAATACAAAAAATATTTCAGCTGTTAATTTATTAAAGATTCCAAAATTTTTGATAAAATGCAAAGCTTTGATATTGGTCTATAGTTATTTAAGACTGTTGGATCGCCCCCTTTGCATAATGGAGTAACAAAAGCAGAATTCCAGATTTTGGGAATTTGCATTGTGCTCAAACTGAAGTAAAAAATATAAGTCAGAGGTTGAGCTGTGAAATCAGCTATTTTTAGGAATTGAGGATCAATTAAATCAGGTCCTTGAGGTTTGTGTGCAGCTAATGATTTTAGGGCCTTATGGACTTGACACAGTGTAAAAGGCTGGACACTTTTTCATGTAGGCTCACAGGATTATTTGAATTTATGGAAAGTGCAGAGGATATAAAATGTTGGTTGAAACAATTTAGCATCTCAACTTTGTCATAAATATCTGATGAGTTATGAACAATGTAATTTGGCAATGCCTGTCAGTTATTTTCAACAGAGAGCGATTTAATGATTTTCCAAAATCTTTTTGGGTCATTTAGGCCGGCAGTTTTACTTGACAAGTAACTTTTATTTCTGAATTTTCCAAAAAAAAAAAAAAAATCCTAATCACATTTTAGACCAGTTTTCCTTGCTTTTGCCCAAGCTAAATTTCTCTCATGTTTGGCATTTGCCAAGTCTGGTGTGAACCAAGGATTCTCTCTACCTTTAATTCTAAATTTCTTAAAGGGGACGTGCTTATTTCAATAGCCATGAAAAACTCATAGCTGGAGTTAGATCAATTCTGTTCCACTGGCACTTAGAAAGGTCATAGTTAAATACTTGTTCACTGAAATGTTTGAAATCTCTTTTTATAATGACTTGTGATTTCCTTTTATCCATGTAGTATTTCTAACAGTGGCCACAGTGCACTGGTCACTGAGGTCCTTGCAAAAAACACCAGTTGAGCAGTATTTATGTGGGGCATTTGTTAAGATCAGATCGATCAATGTGGACTTTGAAAGACACTTATTATTAGGACGAGTGGGGGATACACTTAGCTGTGTTAGATTCAATTGATCACATAAAGTTTTGAAATCATCAGAATTTGACCTAAGTCAGTCCCAATTTAAATCTCCAATTTAAATTGTAGATTTGGCAGCTCTGTCCACACGATAGATTTGAAATGCATTTATGTAAACATCATTGTCAGATACAGATTTTGAAAGCCAGGATTCAGAAATAACTACAATATCTGCTCCTGTTGACTTTACCCAGATTCGAACATGATCAATTTTAGCTAAAAGGCTGTGAACATTTAAATGAATTATTTTAAGGCCAGATAAGGACTTTAAGTCAGTTCCCATTTGCCAGGATCCTTGACTTCTGACCCACTTTAGAGAGATCCACATCATCACAGCTCCGCCAAGTGGTGTTCCAGTTCCCCCAAAGCCCTCACGCCCTCCACACTTGACTCTTCCGTTTGGCTTTTTTTTTACCCAGCATGCACCTGTGGATCCTTAGCCACCTTGGAGAGTTGCAAATTACCCACAATGCCCAGTGGCTGAGTGGCTAGCACTCATGCCGCACAGCAAGAAGGTTGCGTGTTCAATCTCTGTGTCACCCGGGCCTTTCTGTGTGGAGTTTGCATGTTCTCCCCATGTCTGGATGGGTTTCCTCCGGACTCCAGTTCCCCCCATCAACCCAAAACATGCACTGTAGTTGTGAAAGTTGTGTGTGTGTGAGTGTTGGTGGGGGCGCTGATTGGCCTGGCAGCCGCGCCTCCATCAGTCTGTCCCAGGGCAACTGTGGCTACAACAGTAGTTTACATCACTGGATATGGAGTGAATGAAGAATGCTCTGTAAATAATCCTCTGTAAAGTATCTTTGTGACATGTCTGTGAAAAGCGCTATATAAATAAATAAATAAACACTTACTTAACTGTAGCTAGCGAACTATCCAGAGTGCTGAAGGCAATGGTGCTCTTCAAGAGTAAACCATCCAGACTCATAGCACTGGGTCCAAAGGCTCTGCTCTGTCCTGGCTGTGGGAACTGTCCACAGTGCTGAAGGCTCCTCTAGGTGCCACCCATTGGTATTCATAGAGATTTTGTGCCCTGCCCGCATCATAGCACAATTGCAATACAAGGAAACATGACTGCTGAGTCTCTAGTTTGTAATCCCAAAGTAGAATACAATTAGCATATGTTTTAGATTCAGTTTTTCCCTATGGACTACTCAAAAAATAGGTATAGAGCATTCTGTTTGATAGAAGATCTGTCTTAGTAGAACAATGTGCTGTCTTGTTCCTTGTCTTAATGTTTAAATATCTGTGCTTAGGTCTTAAACTATTATTAAAGTATGAAGTAATTTTAGGTAGTTTTTGAATACAATGTAGTCTACATTTAAGATATGCTAAATATTGAATATATTTTAATCAAATTTGTTTTCTGTACATTTTCAAAGCCAAACTTGGCCACCTGGAAATTGGAGTGAGGGGCAGAGGGGGGGGGGGGTGGGATTGTTCTTTTTTAATCACTTTGTGTTGCACTTTTGTATGAAAATTGCTCTATAAATAGTTTGATTGATTGATACATGAAATAGTTTCCAGTGGTCCAAAGTTATTCCTCACTTAATTTATACATTTAGAGCATCTTAATTATTCACTGTGATGAGATTATAAGAACTTTTCTCAACTTTCAGAGGCCAGAGTAGACTTTTGTCCTGGCAGGGCTAAAAGACTTGGCTGATCATTAAACAAAGCAAATGCATGTTTACCCAACTGACCAAGGCCATGAATCACTTCATGGTTCTTAGTCAACCAAACTGTATATACGAGTGGAACATCTGATTTAGAAGATCAGGATTCGTATGGGACAAAAGCAAAGAGGAGAAGGGGCTTAATTTACATTTTTTTGTAATATAATTACATTTTTTCTCAGGTCCATTCCTTTTCAAAAGAAAATTGTATTCGGTCAACTAGACATTTGTTTAATGTTCAGATGAAAATGATTTTATCTTTCAAATATTTTTTCCCATAAATCCATGTTTTTGCATGCTCTGTGTTGGTGTTGTCTTGAGTGCACTTTGGGTCAAATACACAGAGATACAGAACTGTTTCGAGGGCTTCTGCCACAACACCCTTTTTGGCCAATCGATTGACAGCGTCTTCAGTCTACAGAGAATGGCTCTGTACTGTGCACGTGTCATTGGGATGAACTGCCTGAGCATGTGGAGAGACAGCAGCCGTAAACATGCCTCTTTTCAGCACTGCCATTGGATCTGTGAATATTCATCATCTTGCTTGAGGCTTTGTTGGGATATCAAGACCATAATTCGTGCTCACAACACATTCTAAATGTTAATTAAGAGTGTGAAAACTGAGAACTGTCCCCCTTTAAATGCACCTGCTTCATCAATCATCCCCACAACTTGTGAATACAGAATTTCCAGTGTGTTCTGTGAAGCTCCAGGCAGGCTGTGTGCCTCTAATTATGATACAAAAGAGCTGCACTCTGCGTACTCTACCACTGGCACCAGCACTGTCCAAATGATCAGCTTTTTATTTCACATTTCCCACCACAGTTCAGTTACAAAAGTAGGAAACCAACCAAAGGGACAGTCTAATACAATATATTTGCATTCAGTTTAGGAAGTCATCATTAATAACTGTCAAAAGTGTCAGCTAAAGTTTGAAAGAAACACCTGGAGAATTTTGACATAATTGAAATGTGATTTCAAAGGACATGATTTTTCCTGAGCTAAAACAAAAGTAGTTGATTTTAAACAGTTTGCTGTGCTCCAAAATGATTCACCTCTGACCTTCTCCATTCCAAACATTCCAAGTGTATAAATGTGTTTAGAAAACTTTCAGTTCAGAGCAGAGGGGAGTTTTGCTCTCCCAGTAATGCCACAACAGCTGGCATGCTAACCACACACTTTCTGATTCTCTGACAATAAAACACTTTATAATTAGCAGCAGACACCACACAGCAGATTTATTTTAACCCCAGTAGCTGCTTAGACAATATATCTGCACTGGGGCAACACACATGTTTATACAGGGATTTCAAATCACATCTTGTGGCTGCAGCTTCTCTTCTCCTGTACTGAAGGGAGACATGATACAAACATTTGAAACATTGATTTCGATACTTAGGAATAGACTCTTTCAATATCTGCTCAAATAAATATCCAGTTTCAATACTAGTTTAGTATCAATTAGTATCTGATTTTTCAATACTTTTGACAGTGGTGTTCTCCTGTTTTACAATCTGAATCTCCAGCTGTGTTCACTACACAGACATAAGTGTCGTCTGTGTGCTGTGCATGACCTTCTGCTTCTGCTTCTGCTTCTGCTTCTGCTTCTGCTTCTGCTTCATTCAACTTGAATTTCATTTAGAATAAATAAATCCTACTACTTCAGCCCTTATTTAATAAATGCTTTGGAGCAGGTATAGCAGAAAGTGCTATCATAACCTCTATTATCCTGCTTAAGGTAATTACCGAGTTTATATTTTATTTAAAAAATGTGACTTCACTTTTAATAATTCAAAGGTTAAGTACAATTATAGCTAATGATGGTGTGTGCTGACAGCGGCGCTCATAAGCAGGTGAGCTCAATATCAGCTCAGAGATTTGATAAAAAGAGTTTAAATGGAGGAGAAGGCAGAGGAGGAGGCAGAAGGAGAGGTGAAGAGGAGGAGAGGAGGCAGAGGAGGAGGCAGAGGGAGAGGTGAGGAGGAGGAGAGGAGGCAGAGGAGGAGGCAGAGGGACAGGTGAGGAGGAGGAGAGGAGGCAGAGGAGGAGGCAGAAGGAGAGGTGAAGAGGAGGAGAGGAGGCAGAGGAGGAGGCAGAGGGAGAGGTGAGGAGGAGGAGAGGAGGCAGAGGAGGAGGCAGAGGGAGAGGTGAGGAGGAGGAGAGGAGGCAGAGGGAGGGAGGAGGAGAGGAGGAGAGGAGGAGGAGAGGGAGAGATGAGGAGGCAGAGGGAGAAGAGGAGGCAAAGGGAGGGAGGAGGAGGACTGGGAGAGGGACATGGGAGAGGGACAGGCCTGTGTGTTGTGACTGACTGCACTTGAACACAGCCGTGTGAGCTCCACTTATGTGATTGACAGGAGCACAGGAACAGGTCAAACGGAGACGGTGCTGAGACGAGTATGAGACGAGTATGAGACGAGTATGAGACGAGTATGAGACGAGTATGAGACGAGTATGAGACGAGTATGAGATGTATGTGTCACTCTTCTCTTCATTATGCAGAGGCCTCATATCACACAGAATTGATTCTCGTTAGCTTGTTATGTCATAATTTAGTTTGTTCCCCAAAACATACCTGGAGTTGTATTTTGTTTTGTTTCATTCATTGTTTCATTTTGATTTTCAGGGAACTCTTTATTATTAATCGGTCTCTCCAAAGCTCAAAATGCTCTGTTCCACCTTTTGATGTCATGAAGCAGTAGTTTTCAGGTTAACAGCTTCCTCTGGTCTGGCCTGGTCATTCCAGGGCTAAACATGATTCTAGTAAAGCCTAAATTTGCAGTGTTTGTGTGAATGGAACAAAACACAACTCCAGGTCTGTTTTTGAAGGGGACACATAATGTAAACAGAACTAGTGTAATATGGGCTCTTCATTAGTGGCAGATTTGAGAACAATTTCATGAAATTGAATAAATAATGTTGCAGGAAGTATTAACATGTGACTTCTGTAGGAAATGGTTCCTGTTATCCACTCTAATGTACCTTTTTCACAGCTTTCTAAGAGCTGAGATTTGGTTCAGATGGGTCAGTAAACTGCACTATGAAACTTTTCTGGTTGAGGTTTGCCACCTTGTTTATTTGTCTCCATAGAGATGCTGTGGCTTAGTCTGGAATGTTACATAGTGTAACATTATGCTTATCCATATAGCGTGTGTTTCACCTGAAAAAATTATAATGAAACTTAGTTCACTGAAGGACACTGAACTTTATATATTTCATTTGGACAGTGCTGCACTGACACCTGAACCCATCTGTTTCCACTTATCCAGGACAGAGTCGCAGGGACAACAGTTTAATCCCAGGTCAGCACAGAGACATAGTCCAGAAGACCTCCCCAGGTATTCTGGGGTGTCCCGGAGGCAGATGCCCTCCCCTCAGGTGCTCCGCTCTACATGGAGGAGCAGTGACTCTACGCCAATCTCCCCCAAGTGACTGAGCTCCTCTCCCTGTGTCTAGGGGGTCGCACAGCCACGATGCGGAGAAAACTCAGTTAACTGCTTGGTTCTGCCAGCTCGTTCTTTCAGTCATTAAAAAGCTCCTAGGTGAATGACCAAACATAAATCCAGTTTTTTGGAAATTCCAAATTCTTTCATAAAACAGGTTTATGCTAACCCTTATATGACTATTCCCTCCCTGCACACATTGACTCACCCAGGGCCAGGTAGAGCCCACCCACTCGCACAAACTCCCAAACGGTGCACGTCCTGCTGCCGCAGGTCTGACCAATTATGGGGGATTGACGCCTTTATCCCAGATCCCCCTGAGAGCACCCGTCCTGCCTAAACACCAGCCTCCTGTTTATGGGGGCTGTGGGAGTGAGGGGATTGTGGGGGGGTCTGACTAAGAATGTGTGGATTTGCTGTAGTGAGACTTGGTCGGGCTTAGAGTAATTCACTGTTTAATTTGTTCATTGTTGCAGGTAATTGTGGCGTTCTCTGGGGCACTCTGGCCCACGGAGACTGCAGACGGATCAATAAAGCTTAAAGAATATCAAAGCGTGACACAGGTTTGGCTGCGTCGCTCACATACGGTTAACTGGAGCAGCTGTGGACGGGCTTATCGGCCCAAATCCAAACCAAAAATCAGTGTCAGCCCAGAACTACTGTTCTTTATTAAATAGAGCCACATGTGGAATATTGATGCAGTTGACCTTGGAGAGGCAGGACAGCTGTGATGAAAGTTTGTGAAACAGCCTGCAAAAGTGAAGCCTGCAAATTTGTGAAAAGAAACAGAAGCGCACAGCGTACTGGTGGTGCAGTGATTCAGTAGGGCAGAAAAGGTTCAGTCTCATATCTATACAATGCAAACACTCCTTGTGTCTTTTGGCAAAACTGGAATCCAGAATACGCACTTCAGTGCTTTATGAAGATGTGTCTGGTCACTGGTGAATCTCTCCAAGTTCAGACTGACAGGTCGCACTGATTGGCAGGTGTCTTATCTGGGACATACATGGTCCAGATTAAAACAGAGATGACACCACTATCACAGGGCTGTTTCAAACATAAGACCTAGTAACCCTAACTCTGAAAATGTTCCATCACATATGATGGAATTTCTATATAAAATGTCTAAAATGAACTCTGCTTGAGCACTGTTAAGTGAAGCAATTTGTACCTAGCTAAAACATGGCAGCTAGTGATTATGATTATGTGTGCAGTCTAAGCAGTTTGAGCTCCATAATAAGATAATAAGATGCCTGTATCTTCATGCATGAAGTAGCAATCAGGACAAGCAAAAACACCTCAGCATGTTTTTCACTATTTTATTCTAGCTATTCTGCAGTGCATGTGACAGCTCTTCATGTTTTTTTTTTCTAATTGACTTGATTTGGAGAGATGGAAGCTGTTGTAAAACAAATGTCATAGTTAACATGGCTTAAGTGACAGTTTGTACCGATGTCATTATTAATACCAGAAATTCCATCCAAAATGCAGACAATTTACACACAAGAACAAAAAAGAACAAATCTGACTTTTTCAACATTAATTTAGGAGTTTTGTTAAAATTATGATTGCAGCTTCATAAAATTATAAATGTCACCAAAATGTCCAGCCCAATACTACTCTACACTATAATGATGTTAAGGCTGTTTTAGAGAAAGGTGTAAAGGAGGTGTTCAGATGTACTTTCACACATGAGCCTCACTGGAGCGTCTGTACAGAACACGTGACTGCTGCTTCTGCCTCTGTCTGAGGCTGCTGCCCCAGAGCTCCAGAGCTTAGAGCCCCACCATGGCTATTGAACACTCTCCCCTCTTCTCCTCTTCTCTCCACTCCTCTTCTCTCCATCCTTTCCTCTACCTTTACACTGGATGGGAGGTAATAGGAGCTGGGAGTGGACTGGAGAGTGAGAGTGGGAGATTAAAACTGCACAAGATGAGCTCTAATGTGAGCAAAGAGGAAAGAGAGAAGGAACAAGAGCCAGTGCCAGAGAGCCAGAGCCTGAGAGCCGGAGCTAGAGAGCCAGAGCCGGAGAGCCAGAGAGCCAGAGCCTGAGAGCTGGAGAGCCGGAGCCTGAGAGCTGGAGCCTGAGAGCCGGAGCCAGAGCCTGAGAGCCAGAGAGCCGGAGCCAGAGAGCCGGAGCCTGAGAGCCAGTGACTGTTGACAGAGCACACATCTCCCTCCTCCCCGGAAGGAGGGATGCAGTCCCCTGTTCCTTCAGAGACACAGAGAGGGGGCTGTTATTCATCAAAATCAACAACTGGAAGTCTGAAAAAGTCATTATGAGAGAGAATAATGCTCACACTGGTCTCACTTTAACATGGCCATAGGGTGGGCCTCAAACAGTTACTGGCATAATCCTTTTTTCTGCCTTTTGTCTTCCAAATTATTACAAAGAAACAGTGTTCACACAGGGCCAGTGGGAGGGTTCATAATAATATGACCAGAACAATTTACTAAGAATAATATATTATGTCTTATATAGTGCTTTTTCAGATGCTCAAAGTGTCTCATGTATTCTATATTCACTCCACACTCAGTGGTGGCAAGTCACAAGTGTCTTGTTTCCATTAGTGAGAAGAATGACCAAAATCACTTTTAGTTATATTGTCAGTTCCATTATATTACCATATTGTGTTCAAAAGTCATATAAAATAAACATATCTGTATCAGATCCTCATAAATCTTGGATTTAAGTTGTTATTTTGAACAGCCCAAAACCACAGCAGCCCTAGCAGCATGACGCTGTAAAGGCCACGCACATACATGTGTTCTCATGTGTACATTGGTGTGGATACAAGTTGTATCTCTGCTGAATGCGGTTTCTTCAGCTCTTCTGTTTTACCAGTAAGATGACACACTGCACTTTGTGTGGCCACATGCAGGACTGTGCCAAACCCTCAGTGTTGTATGTACCATCCATCTGACTCATGTGCTGCCGTACACGACCCAGCCCTGTGTGAATACATGAAGTCTGTCATTCTGCCATGACGACCGTAAACACCCAGGTTATTTATGTCATGTTTTGATTGTGGTGAGATTGGACCCCCAAAGCAGAGACAGAGGTGCAGATAGATTTTAAACAGGTTTATTGCAGGGATTGCAGGATGTGGTCAGACACGGGGGGTAGACTCACCGATGTGGACAAACTGGACAACAAGGACAGGCAGGATGATGTGGACAGGCAGAACGATGACGTAGACAAGCAATTGACACAGGGTAGATGAGGAATTGATAAAGAATGAAGTGACAAACAAGAGCACACAGGGAGAGGGCTGTAGTGGGGCTGAATGGCGACTGAACTGCAGGGGAGCCACACTGCAGCTAAAGCCCAGCCCCGGTGAGGTGAAGACACAGACACAGACACAAACGAGTGGGGGAACACAAACACCAAACCCTAACAATTTAGCGAGGTTACTGACTCTGTCCAGGGCTCCACATTCATAGAGCTGAAACTATCACAAAATGAATACACCAAAGTGTCTTTGTGTGTGTGTGTGTAAGGTTGTTGGGAGGGTGGGGGTTTAGTGGGGGTTACAGCCTAATTTGGGGGCTGGAGTGTGAGAAGTTTGGAAACCCCTGGTATATAGCACCGTTTAACACACTCAAAGCTCTTCACTGTGCATGATTCATGCACTCCACACTCTACACTGGAGTGGTGGTGAGATACTGTTGTAGCTACAGCTGCCCTAGGACAGACTGAAGGAAGGAAGGCAGAAACAGAGGGATAAAGAAAATGTATATGCAGTTTACTGGTCTCATGATACTAATATTTAAAGTGTGACACTGATACTAAAGACCTCGATACTCTGACTTGATACCAAAATGATCTTCTTTAGACAATATTGTAATTTTCAACCCAGAATAATAGTGTTTGTTTGTTATGCTATGTGGTCTTATACTAGTTTTTTTGTCTTTTTTTTAGTAATGATGCCTGCTGAAATGATTAGTATCTGATTTTCAAATAATAATTAAAAAAATAAAATAAAATAAAATAAAATGTATCCCTATGTATCTCAAATATGTACAAGCATTGAAAAAAGGCTATTTTTAATGTGTATCAGTATCATTAAATTTGCATGAGAGTGAATACTTGGCATCTCAGTCAGTATTTCAGTCTGTTCGGTCATGACTAATGAATCTAAAAAAGAAAAAGGAAGTATACATGTGTAAGTACATGTATGATACTTGTTATGAATACATACATGCAATAAATTGAATTAAACAACTAAGGAAAAGTAACAGGGGCTTATTGGTATGTAGGGCCCCAGAGGGAGTGACAGTGTGAGGGCCCAGCAGCACACACACGACAGAAGAAGACGCTGGCCCAGCAGGTACACAGAGGCCACCCTCTCCACCCTCTCCACCCTCTCCACCCTCTCCACCCTCTCCACCCTCTCCACACTTGCACATTTGCACATTTCAGCGCGAGAGCTTTGATTTCCCACAGCACAGCAGCATGCCACTAAATTGGAAATTGTTTTTTATTCAAACAAAATGGATTTGAGCCTAAGGAGGTTATTGACATGGAATTATACAAACAAGGATTAGTTTGTTTTTGAGTGGCTGCAGAGAAGTGCCCCACAGCCAGTGTGTTTGGATGCCCTGTGATGAGAGGGTTTCTGGACTGTTAATGTGCTGTTATTGTGTTGGGTGTTATAGACGTGTTCACCCACATCTGTGCTAACATTTACTACAGACAGTCTGTGCAATGACACCAAGAGCATAACAAGGCACAGAAACCCAGCAACTCACTGTAGATGCTCTGAATCTGAAGCATCAGAATCAAGCATCATATCAAAATGGGGGAAAGAGTACTGCAAATTTGCACTGAAGTAAAAGTACTGTTACATGACTAAAGATTTACACATACAAGTACTTCTGTTAAATGTGCAGTAAAAGTTAAAAGTAAAACATACTGTTACTGTTATGTGAGTGTGAGTATAGAGAGGAGCAGAGAAAGCAGTGAGACAGCTGTGGACTGGGGCGATTGTGCTCTACTCAATAACTATATATTTTTAGATATATTTTAGATAACTATACACAATAGATGGCTAGAATTATACTCAGGTACAAGTACAGGTGTAAGAATCGACTCAGAAAAGTACTATTGCTCCAAGAATCTACTTCATTACACTGGTGTAATGTTATGTGTGTATGTATATATATTTGTAATTAGTTATTGTCCACTGCATAGCAAACCATCTTTAGGTGCTACTTTATTATAATTACACTTTAAATATAAAATACAAAATAGTATTGCTGTGTACTAGAAGACCATGAGGAGACTTTACTTCCTGGAAAAGCACAGGTCTTTCATTGTGTGCAGCAAGTTACTGGAGATCTTCTCCCAGTCTGTGGTGGCTCCTGTGCTCCACTGTGGTCTGCTGGAGCAGCACCAATGAAAGGAACATTGGGTGGATTGGCAAACTGATCCATAAAGCGTCACATGTCTCTGAGCTGGACACGAGGGACACGAGGACACTGGACAAACTGCTCTCCATCACGGACACTGCTGCTCCCCCACTGCACCAGACTATAGAGGGACAGATAATACTCCCTACAACTGCACAACAAATCAGCCACTGCACCACTGGGGTCATATTAGCATAATCATTCAGGGCCGTAATGGAGCTTTCACACCTCTGGGCCTGACCTGGCAACACCTAATGTTTCCTTAGTTTGTTTTGATGTAGGTTTGAGGATGGAGTTATAAATAGGAGACAGATGGTGCCTATGTCGTCTATTTCTGTGTGAAGAAGGATTCTCTTTTTTAACAAAAACAGCCTCTTTAACTACCCTCTCAAACAAATTCTTCTCTGGCTAAGATCCGTACCTCACTATCATCTAAGGAGTGGCCAATGGTTTTTAGGTGCAGATGGACAGCAGACTGGGGTCCTTTTAGGTGGATATGTATGGCAGACTGAGGTCCTTTTAGTCTCAGATGTACAGCAGACTGAGGTCCTTTTAGTCTCAGATGTACAGCAGACTGAGGTCCTTTTAGTCTCAGATGTACAGCAGACTGAGGTCCTTTTAGTCTCAGATGTACAGCAGACTGAGGTCCTTTTAGGTGGAGACTGAGGTCCTTTTAGGTGGAGTTGTACGGCAGAATGAGGTCCTTTTAGGTGGATATGTAGGGCAGACTGAGGTCCTTTTAGGTGGATATGTAGGGCAGACTGAGGTCCTTTTAGTCTCAGATGTACGGCAGACTGAGGTCCTTTTAGTCTCAGATGTACAGCAGACTGAGGTCCTTTTAGGTGGAGACTGAGGTCCTTTTAGGTGGATATGTAGGGCAGACTGAGGTCCTTTTAGTCTCAGCTGTACGGCAGACTGAGGTCCTTTTAGGTGGAGACTGAGGTCCTTTTAGGTGGAGTTGTACGGCAGAATGAGGTCCTTTTAGGTGGATATGTAGGGCAGACTGAGGTCCTTTTAGTCTCAGATGTACGGCAGACTGAGGTCCACTCTGGCTCTCTCGTCTCTGTTGGTACATTTTCTTGTGCAGTGGATGTTTCTCCAGTGTAGCTCACTGCAGACTTCACTACACTGAACGGAGTAGACCACAGCTCGGTGCTTTGTCCTTTGGGTGGTCAGTTTCTGTCTTAAAGTGGTTGTGGGTTGTGGGATTTCATGTTGTCTGAAAATCCTCTGTAGTTTTCAGAAACATCAGCCAGGTAAAGAATAGTTACATCCTTTCTCCTCGGTTCTGATTCTCTGTTTTACAGTTTTTTCTCTCTCTCTTTGTTTTATTGAAAGCCCAGATTGAATTTCTCCTTTTTCTCCCATTATTCTTTGTCTTTGATTAGCCCTGTTAGTCTTTGGTTAACCTTAATGAAGGATGGACAAAGACTTAAAAATGAGCAAAGAGTTTAGTCACAGTGGTCCGCTTCAGTAACTATGTCAGAGTGATGGGCTTGGTCAGTGTTGGTCTAAAGAAGTCACTCAACATTATCTGATTGCGCTTTTTCACAGTATCAGCGAAGATGCCGGACTTTTGCGCTGCATATGGACTGAACCATGACTGAATCAGGACTAATCTTGATTTCTATAGAGCGAGAACCCCGAGTCCATGGAGCAGGGTGCAAATGGGCAACAGCAGCAATTAGCCCCATGGGGCTAAAAGGATATTGAAGAGTGCTTCTTGGCCTGTGGGGAACACTGATATCGTCTTGTCCCCAACTGATGTTCATTCATTGAAAGCAGTGTTATCCCTGTACCAGGATGCCGGCTTCGCTCCAGTAGACTGTGGTAGTCAAAGTGAGATCTACCGTTCAATGTCTATGTATTGTTTTGGCCATAAAAAGCATTTGAACAAGGCGTATTTCAGATCAAGCTGAGCACAGGGCTCACAGTTGCCTCACTCTCTCCCTCTCACCCTCCCCCGTCTCCTCCTTTCTCTGTTTCTACCACACTCTCTTTCCTCTTCTCTCTTCTTTCTCTCTTTGGGCTGTTCTTAATCACTAAATCACTGATGAGGCTTGCAGAGCTCTCTATCCATATCTCCCCTTCCTATACCCCTTCCTCTCTCTCTCTTTCTCTTGCTCTCTGGGCTCTTTTGAATCACTGGTGAGGACTGCATAGCTGCACACCTGGTTTCCTCTCTCTTTCTCACTTTGTGTCTCACTCTCACTTGCTTATCCTTTTGCTCCCCTCTCTTCTCCTCCCTTTCGCTCCTCCCTCTTTTAATCACTGCTGAGGGCTGCAGAGCCCCATGCCAGGCATTCTCTTTCTTCTCTTCTCTCTCTAACCCTAACCCTCTAGTTCTCTTTCGCTCCCTCATCTTTCTCTTAATCACTGATGAGAGTTGCTGAGCTCCACACCTGTGTCCACTCTCTGCTCCTGCTCTGAGTCTGTGCTGTGGGCCTGTGCTGTGGGCCTGTGCTGTGGGCCTGTGCTGTGGGCCTCTGATGTTTCTCATAGGGGTTGGAGAAGAGCGCTCCCCTGTGTGGAGCTCTCCATGATGGTGGTCCTGGGCTCACTGTGGCTCTCTGCCCTCTGCTCAGTCTGACACTCAGAGCAGATGGAGGCACTGGAGGTTATAGTTAGAATGCTGAAAGCTTTGAGCCTCGGTTTACTTTCTTTCAGAGATCTGCCTTCTGTAAGTCCCACCAGCTGACTACTTATTCAATAAAGTAAAACAAAATCAAAAAGCAAAACAATCCTGGCCAGTGGCCCTGTTGTCATCAGCGAATCTGATTACTGTAGCTGTTTATTTCCAAAACTTGTTTTTGTCATTGAGCTGACTCAAAAGAAACCAGTTATTATTTCACGTAACCATAATATTGTTCTATCCACTGTAGTTCTTTTGCTATTTGTCCAGTGTAGATTCCTGGTTTGTGCAGTCAAAGAATAGACATTGCAATAGACAGTGGTGATTTTTGTTTTGTTGTTAAGAACATCGTTTGGAGCATTTTATTAATGATAAGATACACTTTATTGTCTCTATAGTGAATTGTGTCCCCTGCATTTGACCCATTCTTCAATGCTGTTGGGGCACAACCAGAGGAAGTGGGACCCATCTCCAGATCTTGGTCAGGACAAGTTCAGCTAAAGGGTTTGACCCATTCTGAATGTTTTGGGGGGAGACACAGGGAGAACGCAGCTCCAACTACTGCTTTTCATACTCCAGTGACAGCGATGGTGATGAAAAGAAAAGCCTATAAAGTGAATACCACATTTGACCAGGTATCATTAAACAGCACCTGGGTGTAACACTAATTTAAAGAATTTCATAATTACAAAATGGGTCTCATTTATTAACCTAAACGCTTATTGTTCTTTTCTAATTACCTCTCCTTTCTCTCTCTCTCTGCTTCCCTGTGCCTGCGCCCTTGCCTCGCTCGACCAAACAGGTGAGTAATTATTTCTCTCCTTCATTGTGTCTTTGTGTGTCCATAAACCATCTCCACACAGCACTACACAAATGCATTGTTAACTGTGCTTCCAGACTATAGAGTTGGGGGTTTTGGTTCCTCACATTGGCAGAGGTGGGCAGTACTCATTTACATTTACTTAAGTAACTTAAGAAATTGTACATTTCAAATTATACTCTTACTTCAAAAATACTCTTAGAGTGTGTCTACAAGTACCTAAGCTTTATGTTGACATTATGAGAAGATTTAAACATTTGTGTTTCGTGCAGTTCTCCTTCACATATTTTTAGCTTGTGTTTTTTTTTTTTTTTTTGGTCTATTCTTTGAAAACACCATATTTTTTCTTTCCTTCCAGTTACATAAACTTCACATTATAATCAGATGTTAGATCCTGGGAGTTACTTTTTTACTCTTATTTGCATCATTTCTTGGGCCACTACTTTGGACACTACTTTGGACACTTGCATAATAATATTTTAAAGTAATGTCAGTCTTACTTGAGCACAGTGCTCATGAGTACAGCCCTCTGCACGTTGCTTCTTATTTGTGTGCTGTGTGGTGGAGTAAACCCGCTGTGGACATAGAGTTTGTGTTAGTGAAGCTGGTTGGGCTCTGCATAGAGAAGCGTGTGTGTGAATGAGTCCAGGTGGAGAACACTGAGTTTAGGGCAGCTCCAGGACTGCAGCCCCCCCACACTACACAGTACAAATGCCTGTGGTGATCAGAGCACTTGGGGCCATGACCCCCAAACTGGATGAGTTACAGCAGATCTCAGGAAGGACAACGGACATATCAGTCCAGAAATATGTCCATATATATATATATATATATATATATATATATATATATATATATATATATATATATATATATATATATATATATATATATATTCCAAGTGTAGCTTAACTTCATAACTTCATAAGTTGTTTACAGATTCCAAGTGTGTCCTTCTTTGCCAGCTTCATGGGGCCTGGCCACGTCTCTGGCTTGTTGTCTGTGTGTTCAGCAGACTCAGTATCACATGCATGATGCACTGGCTGTTATGTGACAGAGTGGTTATGGGACGGTGTTGTGTGATTGACAGATATCTTTGGCATTTTTTGCCCTAACAACATGAACCTTGGCACGACACACAGCCGTACCATTAGCACATTAACACATTTGAAATCAGTTGGATAAGTGGTTTGAGAGTTATGCATGGAACAGACAAACATGCAAACCAACAGGAGGAGACAGATGTTCCTTGCATTAATAGACAGATGCCAACATGGACAGTGAAGCTGCAGGATTGTCTCTCCTTGTGAGTTTGTGGCTAAAAGTGTCAAATTCAGCTCAAATGCATTTTTTTCAAGCCATTGGGCATGTGTTTTATTTTGCAGTGCAGTGTGTGCCCTGGGCAATGTAATGACATGAACTATGTTTGTGTGTCACACAGTGAGTCTTTATGTTGAAATATTAAAAGAAACTGTTACTGGACATGTAATTAAAATGTAATATGTTTGTGTGTGAACATGGAGTATGCTGAATTCAATTATTTTTTTTCATTTCAATTCTATTTCTATAGCCCAGAATCACAACAAGAGTTGCCCCAATGGGCTTCACAATGAAAAACATGGAAACATATGAAAAACATGGAAACATAGCTGAAGTGCTGTTGAACCATCTGAACCATGACAGATAACCATTTAGTCTCATGCTGATGAACTATGACAGAACAAAAACAGTGTCAGGGATAGTCACAGGCAGCTGTTTGTATTCCTCCAAAAACCTCTCTGATTGGATGAAACTGTCGGGTCCGGGCTGTTGCTTTCTTAAGGTTCTCACCCAGCAGAACACTTCAAAATGTATTGTCAAAAAAAAAAAGTCTCATTTAATGTGCTTATATCTGCCTTTACAAAATCACTTTTATACTTCTAGGCGACATAATAGCATCTGCCACTGGAGTCCCTCACCTTACATCACAGAGATAACCCTACCTCCATCTGTGTCCATAAAAACATCCATAAAAACATCCAAAATACATAAAGGCGTAAATAGTATAAGTACCTTTCAGATAATATTTCATAAACTCCTAATTCCTGAGTCACCCAGTACCCACTGGCACAGGCTGGCATCACACTGGCACAGAACAACTGGACTTTTCTGCTAAAGGTGTTGTTATTTGGGTATGTTCCCTGTAAATGTGACAATCAGTTGATGTTTTATTCCATGTGTTTCAGGCTTGGTCCAAAATGTTCAGGACATCATTGCCTCTGATGTGAATGTAGTTTTGGTCCAGAGGAAGCTCTTGTTTGACACATATTCACCTTCCCAGTGGCATATATTTGCAGAACTACACCTGAGCTTCCACAAGTCTTTAGCTTCATTAAGATATTAAGATCTCCCATAGGCAATGCACAGGAATTGACTGCATTTTAGGGGTTTTACAAGAGAGCTCGTCAAAACGCTTTTTTATGGCTCTTAGGGCTTAGTGTGTAACTTTCTGGAGGTTGCACGTCACCTGCATGAAGGTAAAACCATATTTTGGAAGATTCTCCATGACAATAGGTATGTTTTATGCTAAACTGGAAGATTATAGCCAAGAAAAAATATTTTCATGGAAACAAGCAGGTAAAATAAGACTCAAGGAGGATCAAGCCGGATCACAGTAAAGGCACATTTCAGTGCAATAAACACACTGCCAAAATAAAAAAATGTAAACACAAAAAACTACAACAATCTATTTTGTTGGTCAAAAAGTTACACACTGCGGCTTTAAAGAAAGAGCAATTATTTTGTGTGGAAAATGAGTTTAATGTTTTTTTTGTGTTTGTTTTGTTTTGTAACCATGCTGTCAAAATCAGTGTAGAGTCCTTTTCACAATATTAGTATTAGTAGTTTGAATTGTTCGTTAGTAGTGACAACACTAGTACATGTATGTAGTCCAGCCCCATTTTACACAAATGAACACTGCACTAGCTTGTCTACATCCTGATGGAAACTTCTCTTTAAATAGTAACAACTCAGGGATTCGGTTGCTTTTCCGATGCACCGATCCATTTCCGCCTGGATCAGAGAAACCCAAGACGTGGGCCGTGTCCATCTGCTAAGAGCTCATTATTCAATTATTGAGCCATTCAGCCACGTTAAATTTTGATGCGCAACCATTAGTGCCCAGTAGAAGTGGACGAGAAAATACTGGACTGACCAGGGAAGACGAGAGCATGAAGCGAGGGAGGAGAGGAGGAGGAAGAGAGGCAGAGGAGATGCACACATGACCCAGATAAACAACACTCGCTCCTCACACTTGGGTTTGTCCTATGGCGTTAGTGCAGGTCCACAGTGCACACGGAGGAGGTGATGTGTGTGCGTGTGTATGTGTGTGTGTGTGTATGTGTGTGTGTGCATGTGTGTGTGTGCATGTGTGTGTATGTGTGTGTGTGTGCATGCATGTGTGTATGTGTGTGTGTGTGCGTGCGTGTGTGTGTATGTGTGTGTGTGTATGTGCATGCATGTGTGTGCATGCATGTGTGTGTGTGCATGTGTGTGCGCATGTGTGTGCGTGTATGTGTGTATGTGAATGCATGTGTGTGTGTGTATGTGTGTGTGTGTATGTGAATGCATGTGTGTGTGTGTGTATGTGCATGCATGTGTGTGTGCATGTGTGTGTATGTATGTGTGTGTGTATGTGTGTGTGTGTGTGTATGTGCATGCATGTGTGTGTGTGTGTGTATGTGTATATGTGCATGCATGTGTGTGCATGCATGTGTGTGTGTGTGTGTGTGTATGTGCATGCATGTGTGTGCGCATGTGTGTGCGTGTATGTGTGTATGTGCATGCATGTGTGTGTGTGTGTGTATGTGTGTGTGTGTATGTGCATGCATGTGTGTGTGTGTGTGTGTATGTGTGTGTGTGTATGTGCATGCATGTGTGTGTGTGTGTGTGTGTGCGTGCGTGTGTGTGTGTGTATGTGCATGCATGTGTGTGCATGCATGTGTGTGTGTGTGTGTGTTTGTATGTGCATGCATGTGTGTGCATGCGCGTGTGTGTGTGCATGTGTGTGCGCATGTGTGTGCGTGTATGTGTGTATGTGAATGCGTGTGTGTGTGTATGTGTGTGTGTGTATGTGCATGCATGTGTGTGTGTGTGTGTGTGTGTGAGTGTGGTGGAGGGGGCTGGCAGATGGAGCTCTGACAGTACATGTGTTTACAGAAGGAGCAGACATGTCGGCTCACTGCAGGCGGCGAGCACTCAGGCTCCACTACAAAACTGTAGTTCAGCTCGCTTAGGTACACATGAATTTATTGTTTTGAAAAATGTAAAATAATAATAATAATCGCGATCTTATAGTGACGTCTTGATGAATATTAACACAACTGTAGACCAACTGTAGGGTGATCTCTGGACTAATCGCAGAGTTCCACTTCTTCGTCAGTCAAACCGTGGGAATTAAATGGGGCTTCGAACGTTTCCTTCTGGATGAACCAGAGGATCTGGAGGCTGTTGTGGGAGAGATGAAGCTGGATTCACTGGCAAAGGTCCCGGCTCAGCAGATGGACTGATTCCGGTTCTGGGGGAATATACACCTCTCCGGGCTCTGCCGTGATCTGTGTGTGTGTCATTATAGTTCTGTGGTGTGTGTCTTCTACAGCTCGGCTGCGTGTGCAGCTTGTCTGTGATGTAGCCCAGTAACCCATCTATTCGTTAATATGATGGCCTAATTTCGGATGTGAATCACAAGTGTTTGCAGAGGGTTTGTCCATTTTTGTTATTGAATTGCTACTAAATCGTTAAGATGTCACCAATGCAAGAAGTGACGACATCTTGGCGATCAATAGCGATTCAATAATGAAGAGAAGGCCTTGGCAAACCTTTACTGAGTGTACCTGCTTCTACAATATCACCTTTAGGCCAGAAGTAGCATCATAGCATCTAGATCTAGAGTACCTTACCTTACATTCGATTCTCAGAGATTTCAAATGGTGCTGAAGCAGACCTATTGTGCTGCAGAACTTTTAACCATTTTATAGTTTGTACATTTACAGTGATTCATGCATCTTTGAGTATTCTTTATACTCCACTGCTATGTACTTACTTTGCTCTTCCATTTAATTTCTTAATCAGAGATATGCAGATGCAGCTGTCCATTGGAGATGCCAGTAACTGCACAACACTTTGTTGTGATGACTTTTACGGTGATGTCAGGTCCCAGTCAGTAGATTTTCTTGTATTAAGTCATTTTAGATCATCATTAAAATTTTAAAATGTCCAAATTATGGCTGTCAGAGATTAGAACTATACAGCAGACACAAGCACAGTTTGTATACGTTAAGTATTGTCCACATTATCTAACCGTCCAGTGCTTCGTACTACCCCACAGCTGTCACCTTTAGAGCTGATCCTTCTTCATTCTCTTAGCCTCTGTATGTGGGTGCTGTTCTTGAGAAGAGAGAGGCTTACATAACCTGCCTGCAGCCCTATACCTGTCTGTGCCTGCGATATGTCAGAGTCCCAACAGGGAAAACGCACAACACAAAGCTGCGTTTAGCTGCGATCGGCCGTGTTTCTGCTGGTGTGAAGTGTGCTTGGCCTGACATTTCAGCTCCACTTAATATAGATTCAAGGCTTCAGAGTGAATTATGCTTCCAGCCCAAAGTTTCCCTCCTTCTCCATGCAATAATCATGAGTGATGTCAGACTCTTGGAGCACTGTTTTACCCTTTTCATGCCTCACTTCACCACAACCTGAGACATACCAGTCATTTCTGCTGCTGGCCCTTTGGCGCTCAACAAGCACCAAACAAAATGTCTGCCCATCAAAAGCAGATTTAGGAGTGAAGCCAAACATCACTAAAAATGTACCTGTTTTTTTTACAGTTTCACAAAGGCCATGTGTAGTTCGAGTGGAAGGAGTCATGATAACAACGTTTAACATGGTAACAGTGAATTAGTACAATGCTATGATAATGCTATTGGTGCTATCAAAAGTATCAGATACTGATCAATCACAGGACAGGAACCTTTCCTGAACAGCTTCAGAATGATCTTGAGCTGACACTAATTGGTTCATATATGGTATAAATCATCATTTTTTATTATATAATGTTTCTCTGTGGAAAATGTAGGGAGTAGATCCAAAAATGTTCATTTTGTCTTATGTACATCCCCCTTCTTGGGTTCTATATGTCTATAGTGTAAATACCTCCTACTGTACTGGAGAATGTGTTTGCTGATGTCTGTGTCAGATTATGTTTCCATGTTTTTCACTGTGAAGCCCATTGGGGAAACTCTTGTTGTGATTCTGGGCTATAGAAATAAAATTGAATTGAATTGTACTGTCTTTAAAAAAGAAGCCAAGAAGTGGGATAGAGATCTGGACGTGCAATTTCCCAGTGCAGTTACCAATGGTGGTTCTACGGTATTCTAATGCAATTCATACTTATATGGTCCAAATTCTATATATTGATGCTATATTATTTCTTACTCATTAGAGTGGTTTAAGGTTTAGGTCATTTTGTTAAGGTTTGATCTTTGGGGCAGGTTTAGGAACTGTGTCTTAGCAAACCTGTATCACTCACAGACAAAGCTAACTAAGCTAAACTAACTAAACTAACTCTAAATCATGAAGACCTTTCCGATACCACACAACTACAGTTTGATCCTCACTGTTGTGGATGTACAAGTACAAACAGTATAAGCAGCTCTTCAGGTCAAAATAAGTCAGCTGTGTACTAGCTGTATCTGTTTATACAGCATTTCATTATCTGATCATCAGGGAGTGCATGTGAGCATGCTAGCTGTTGTAAGCTTTACTGTGAAGGCAAAACTTCACACTGAAAAATGTTTAAAGAAAGTATATACTGTGGGGTGAATAATTAGGATACTTAGAATAAGGTAAGTGAGGAATGACAAAAGGAGAAATTGAATTTGTCAACTGGACAAAAGTTTATTTAGTCAAATACGTTTCATGGCTCAAGTTGCCTCTTCAGTTCTGGAAGCATAAAAATCTGGAATCACGTCTTAAAGTGACAAACAAACAGATGACATTCTGCACTGAAACTGAACACCAATCATCTGGAGCTTCTCAGCGTAGGTTGGAAAAAGCAGTAAATGTGTGTTAAAGCAGTAAAGGGAAGTGCAGACCTGAGGGATTTCAGCTGAAGCAGAGGCTCTGATAACTCAGTCTAATCCATTGCCCTGTTGACCTCTATAAAATAAACAGCACCATGTGAATGGTCAAATATTGCATTTTAAAAGTCTAGTAATTTGCCAGTGGGCTCTGCTTTAGGTCATGTCTGTCTGACCCCAGTGTTGGTGCAATCACCCACTGCCCTGACCTTTGACCTCTGAATTCCTCTTCCGTCTTTGTACCCAGCTCTTTCCTATGGCTGAGAGAATAATCGAGGAGGGTCTGTCTGCAGCGTGGCCGTTCTGGACGTGCCACAGAAACGCCCCAATGGGCGTTTCCCGTAGTGTTTAATCAACCAGTCAGGAACTCACTCGCTCACACTCGCAGGAACCTGCACTCTTCCGCTTTCCCGTTTCTTTCAAGCCAAAGTCAGCAAAAAGTTCGAGGAGGGTAATGACATTGAAAAGATTCAATATCGTTTGTTTCATTGCAGATTATGTCCGTAAGTATCATTAATTTGTACAGTTTGAGCAATTCCAGCGTCATGTTAAATGTTCATAAACATTGTCAAAAATGTGATTAGACCCTCTCCGGTCACAATGAAAGCAGTTGCTAACTTAGGTAACTTAGCTTTCGGGAAACTCACCACACGGTGGAATAGCTTGTTTGATTTCAGTGATTGCTTAGAGTAAGTTAAATACTGACAAAACTAGGTATCGTGTTTTTGTCACATATCACAACGCACATTTGTTTCTTTCCATCTAAACGTCATTCAAAGTGAAGATGTAAAGAACATTAACCATCCGTGTTGCTTGTTTGTTTCACACATTAACGCAGCAAATTCAAGCAGCAGTAAGTAAGATGGCATAAGAACACATTTGAGTTTTCTCCATATGTCTTCCTTTCACTGTAGTTCCATTGTTCAATCCTGCCCAGGGTCAGAAGCCGCTTTTACAACGATGTCAGGACCACACACTGTTCCACTGCCCTCTGGAGGAAGGCATCTTTGGTGCTTAGACAAACAAGATATGGAAGGTGCTTGGTACAGGATGTACAATTTCCAAAGTAGGATGGACACGTGTGAGTTGTTGTGAGCCTGTTTTTCTTCACATAAGAGAAATGTTACACAAAAGTTCAGAAAAGTTCAAACATATTTATTTAAACAAGGAAATAAATGGTCTTTGCGTCTTTATTGAAAATATCCACATTCAGCCAAGTATTGGTCTTTGTGAACTATGTGTGAACTATGCTGCCAGATTGTAAATGATGCTTCTTGCAATTTAAACAAATTTGCTCAATGCCCAGGTGATATTAAAATTAATACTTAAAGTCGGCCATTTTTGGAATATACACAGGAAATATGATGAAACGTCATGCAAAGACAGGCCTAGGCCTAATACTAGATATTGGCCTGTGACATTCAGTGAAGGGTATAAGGTTTGTGGAGATTAATCTAAGTCCTGAATGCAAAGCAGAATCTGACCCGCAGGCTGATAGTTATGCTTCCCCTGCTTATCTGAGACTGATGAAAGTGACAGGAAAACTGTACTGCAATATTTTCATGTCCAAAATACTGCACTGTGCAGTATGCCCAAGTACAGTGGTAACACTAGTTTGTTATGAATGCAGTTTCTTCGTATCCAAATGACTGCACTTGCACTTGAATGCACTGTGTTGGAAATCCTTTTTGTATGGGGACATGTAAACTATTTGATAAGTAAAACAATGCACTGCACAACCCAACATTTTACTGCAATGTTTGTTAGCGCAACATTTTACTGTGAAGTTCGGCAGCAGGCTTAGCGTTAAAAGTAAAGTTCTTGCTTTTCTACTCGGAGCAATGTACAACTCTTATTTTGACATATATGTTAGACCGGATGTTGACAGTTCAGCGTGGAAACAGAAGGTGTTCCCGTTTAAGGACGGGAGGTGTTCCCGTTTAAGGACGGGAGGTGTTCCCGTTTAAGGACGGGAGGTGTTCCCGTTTAAGGACCGGAGGTGTTCCCGTTTAAGGACGGGAGGTGTTCCCGTTTAAGGACCGGAGGTGTTCCCGTTTAAGGACGGGAGGTGTTCCCGTTTAGGGAAGAAACGCCCATTTATGTTCTGCAGACTGACGATATTGGAATAACCAGAGCCAGGGCCCAGTCCTATGCTTGTCACCATGATCCATTCTGAAGTACGATATATTGTTGACGAAAATATAGATATAGATAATATTGAAACTAATTTATACCACTGCCACAACAGCCCTTAAGCTGGGAGGATCAGAGTGTCCTCAGAAACTATTCTAAATGTACCATATGGTTAAAAACACAAACTGTAATAAATAAATAACAGAATGAAACACGTCAGTAATTTCTTTGTGTCTATAATGAGTCATAGAAGTAGGCGTGCTGTGATAAATATTATATCCTTCAGTATAGACTACTACTGGTAGTGTTTTTTATGCACATTACTGAAAGTACTATCCACCCTTTGCTTTGTGGGCAGAGCAAACTCATGTCCTCTCATTGAGCTTCTGGATAAAGTCTCCTGAAATGGGTTTCAAAGAAAGGATAAGGATGCAATTTAAAGAAAAAAAATCTAAAGCAGGTTTTGAGTTACTTTGACTTCATCTTTAGCCTGCTACAAACCATCTGTGTCCCTCATAGTTTTGATGCCATGAGTGAAGATCAATGAATCAGTCAGTCAGACTTTACTTTTAGAGCCGTTTACAACACTCAAGGTGACCAAGGTGCTTTCCAATAAAACCAACATCAACACAGAATCTACAATGGAAATAACCATGGAAATGAAAAAGTGTGTCCAAACTTTTGACTGATAGTGTATATTGAGCAATAAATGGATGTAGGTTTGATTATGACAGGCCGACAAAACCCACCCAGCTCCAGCGTCTCTCAGCGGGGGAGGTGGTCTTCAGTGGGGGGGCTGATGTGACCCACAGCTTCACACAGGGACAGCACTGCCGCTCCACACCCACAAACACAAGCTTTCATCTGGGCACCAGCTGCAGAGGCAGACGCACAGGGAACAGCATGCTCCAATTACTTTCTGAAATAGAATCCGATCATATCAAAGAACACTGAGTATAGAAGACATAATCCACTTTTCTACAATTGGAAATGACAGAGAGCTCGGTGGCAATATATTCAGAACAATGACTAATGCACTGAGGTCTCATTAAACAGTCTTTAGCCCACCATGTAGTGCACCCTGCTTAACCTGTCTGCAGCACTTGAACCCACATTCGTCCTAGTCAGGAGCCTCGTTGGGAGTTGGCACATACCAAGTATTAGTATGGGAAGTATTGCAACATGGATCTGAAATCACTGACTTTTGTTTTATGATGCACTGAAACAAAAGTCATAATAATATAGCTTTCAAGAATAAATACATTAAAATGAATGAATACAACTTTTACAGATTGTCCGCCACCTGCTCGTCTCCATCACTAAGTTTTAGTTTTGTCTAGAATGTTCCAGGGGCACCATCTGTCATTTGAACCAATTGTATGTGTTTTTATTGCATTGTGACTGAGAACAGGATCTGACATGTAACTTGGCCTGTTGGCATTATGTGCTTGTCTCCATGGAGATAGAGAAGTATAATACCATATTGTAGAACATTCCATGCCATGACATACTGCAACTTTAAGTCTGAGTATTTTTATTGTGGCATTTTCATTGCTCTGATATATTGTTATGAGTATAAAGGCTTGTGAAATTTAAATATGATTCCCATGACAACACACTGAGGAGAATCCTGCTTGTGTGGTGCTGCAGATGTGTGGAGGAGTATGTACATGTGGGTGCTGCAGATGTGTGGAGGAGTATGTACATGTGGGTGCTGCAGATGTGTGGAGGAGTATGTACATGTGGGTGCTGCAGATGTGTGGAGGAGTATGTACATGTGGGTGCTGCAGATGTGTGGAGGAGTATGTACATGTGGGTGCTGCAGATGTGCAGAGGAGTATGTACATGTGGGTGCTGCAGATGTGTGGAGGAGTATGTACATGTGGGTGCTGCAGATGTGTGGAGGAGTATGTACATGTGGGTGCTGCAGATGTGTGGAGGAGTATGTACATGTGGGTGCTGCAGATGTGTGGAGGAGTATGTACATGTGGGTGCTGCAGATGTGTGGAGGAGTATGTACATGTGGGTGCTGCAGATGTGTGGAGGAGTATGTACATGTGGGTGCTGCAGATGTGTGGAGGAGTATGTACATGTGGGTGCTGCAGATGTGCAGAGGAGTATGTACATGTGGGTGCTGCAGATGTGTGGAGGAGTATGTACATGTGGGTGCTGCAGATGTGTGGAGGAGTATGTACATGTGGGTGCTGCAGATGTGTGGAGGAGTATGTACATGTGGGTGCTGCAGATGTGTGGAGGAGTATGTACATGTGGGTGCTGCAGATGTGTGGAGGAGTATGTACATGTGGGTGCTGCAGATGTGTGGAGGAGTATGTACATGTGGGTGCTGCAGATGTGTGGAGGAGTATGTACATGTGGGTGCTGCAGATGTGTGGAGGAGTATGTACATGTGGGAGCTGTGACAGGCTCCGCAGATGTCACTTGTCCCTCAGATTAGAGGGCAGTAATCTATAGGCCTGTCCCCAGATTACACACACGCCCTGAGCACTTGTTTGATGTAATCGGTGCCATTAGCTCACACTGCTGCCGCGGCCCATTATAATCCATGTGCACGATATACATGAGCTCAGTATGCACTTTATAATCTGCAGCCAACAGGACACGGGGAGGTGAGGGAGGGAGGAGGGAGGCAGGTAAAAAAGAGGAAAGGAGGGGGTAAGGGAGATGGAGTGATGTCAGGGGATGGATGAAGGGCTGTGAGAGTGATGTAAGAAAGGAGGGAGGGCTGGTTGAGGGAAGAAAGAGAGGGGTAAAGAGGTAAGGTAGAAGAGGTAAGGAACAGTGAGAGAGGTAAAGGACAGGTAGATATAGAGAGGTAAGCGACGGGGCAGTGGAAATGGAGAAGGAGGGAGGTAAGTGAGAGAGGGAGGGATAGATAAATGGAATGGACAGAGGCAGAGTGTAGAGGGATGGAGGGCTGTGAGAAAGAGAAAAAGGAGAGAGAGGAGAGGAAAGGAGGGGGTAAGGAAGAAGGATTGGTGTAAAGGGAAAGGAGACAGAGCTGGTTGAAGGGGGGTGTAAGGCACAGGAGGTAAGTGAGAAGGTAGTAACGAGATAGCAGGAGGTAAGCGAGAGCGGTATAAGGGAGAAAGAGGGAGGAAATGGAGAGGGAAAGAGGTAAGGGAGAGGGAGGAAGGAGGGAAGGAGGGAGCTAAAGAGGAGGGGGGAGGGAGAAGAAGGGCTTTGAGTGAAACAAACAGAGAGAGACGGAGAGAGAGCAGGAGTGAGGCGAGAGGCCCAGGCAGCTGTTAGCCAAGGTTACATATGTGATGGTGAAGCGTGCAGCACACTGATACATCACAGCTTATGAAAATGTAGAAAAACTGGTTCATAACTTCTGTCTTACTTTACATAAGGATTTCATTTCAGTAGTGTTGGACTATGTGTATGAGTTAGAGTCTGCCATTATTTACAGAGGGTGTATTACTTCTGTGGGGTATTAGTTGCTAACACATAACATATTTGGATCACAATGTTGCCTTTTATTGTCTTGAAAAAGCTGTGTTGACCAAAAATATTGCATTAACATATCACTTTCATTCACTTGACGTTCTGAGTGCCCCTTCCCTTTTCTCCCCATATTAAGTCACTCCCCCTTCACAACACAATCATGCCATATTGTTTGGTGCCAGTTATAGTGGCTGATTTGCAACCAAGTTCCATACGTTCCAAGTCCCAAAGTGTGTGTTTTATAGCAACGAGCCAATCAGGAGCGAGGATGTTGAAGGCCCTTCACACAACAAAGGGCAATAGATGTCAATCAAACCTGTAAGATCATGTACAGCGGTTTGAAAATAACATTTGAGTACCAGAATGAGAAGCTTTACAGCAGCAGAGCTTTCACGAGAAATAAGTTGAACCCAGACCCTGACAGAGCCAATTTGTGCCCATTCCTTCTTTCTGTTAGGAACACAGGCTAATATAAGCCACATCCACTCTATTTAAAAAAAAAAGAAGCCGCAACCGGGCTATAAGATATCCATGTTGAAAAATGAGATATTTACTGCATATACAGAACGATTTTGTACTGTACATACTGTATGTTCAATTCAATTCAATTTTTGTAGTGCCCAAAATCGCAACACCAGTTTCCTCTAAGGCCGTTCCAAGATATGGATGAGTAAAACATACACACAGACATATCAGAACAGGAATAAACAACATTCATGTAAAGCAGCAAATGAAACATGGTCCAGTCATCCCCTGTCCTTAGACCCTCCTTCTCAGCAAGGAAAAACTCCAAAAAACCTGTTACAAAACAGAAGACATGAGTTGTTACACAAACAGTTTGTCATGTGATTGAATAATAACATTGGCTCCCTGTTCTTTTTCGTATTCGCTTTAAGATCCTGGTGTTGACCTTTAGGGCCCTACACGGTCAGGCTCCAGCTCACATCACAGATCTGATGAAGCCGTACACCTCCACCTCCACCTCCACCCTCAGGTCCACTTGCCAAAACTTGTCCCTCAGTCAAGATTTAAAACGCACTTTTCAAGACGTCTCACCTAAACTCTGGAACTACCTCACCAACGCTCTCTAGAAAGTGCAGATGTTTGTAAAAAGCAATTAAAAACTCTCTTTGAACAAGCATTCCTGCCCTCTTAGGTTTTTTTTTATGAATGTATCTTATGGTGTTTTTTTTCTTTTTTAATCTTTTGCACTTTGTGACCTATGACTCTGAAAAGTGCTTTATAAATAAACTTTACTTACTTACTAATAAGTTATGAGGCTAAATTAACATTGGTGAGTGGGATACGTCTTAATGACCCGTATGCGTTAAATGCAAGTGAATGTGTAAAGATAGAACAAGAGACATAATCCCTCTATAGGAAAGCATGTAGTGAAAAAGCATGTTAAGAAATAGGTGTTATGGTTGTCAAAAGAGAGAACAAGACATCAGAAATAATAATAGTATTGAAGTAGTAGTATAATCAAAATATCATCGAAAGTAGATACTCATTTGATCAGGTATCATACTAAAATAAATCACATTCACAGTGAACCTTTCCTGAACAGCTTCAGAATGAGCTTGAGCTGTACCACAGACACCAGTATGGAGCACTACAGAACCTACAATGAAGGATTACACAGATATAGGAAAGAATTATTATTTAATGCTGAAAATCAGTCTACTGTGTAAATAGTGCCATTGTGATATCAGAATCAGTATTGAGTATCCAGTCTTTTCCATGTAGTGAAATTGTGTTTGAAATATTAGTATTGTAGGTGTGAGATCAGACGATGCAGAGAAAGAGCTGCTGTTTGCCAATTACTGAATTATTTTCATTCTATGTTTATGTCAGCTTCTCTTCTTTAAAATGTGAGATCTTTATATGTATATATGTATATATGTATATATGGGTCCTGTTCTGGTTGATTTCAGCTAAAGTCGTTTGACATGTGCTAAATAAACAAACTTGAATTGAACTGAATGAAATTTCTTTCCCACATGTGTATTGCCTCACACATTCATATTCATAATAGTTAGTAGAAGAATCTCCTGCACAGCCCCAGCTCTGTGCTGTTCTGCCGTCTCAGGTTTGTACATATTTATAAGTGAGATATTATTGTGCTTGTATTTATCGAGCTTCAAATCCAGACTGTATAATGATTATTTACTGATTTGTAATTGCTTGTTGAGTCTCGGAGGGCATTGTAATCACAGCATTGTTTGAGTTCAGCCTGTGCTCTGCTGTTTACACTGGGTGCTGGGGGCCTGTTCGGAGCAGGATTTTTGTAATGTTTTTGGATTGTCGAATGTCGGCTGTTGAGTGCCAGAGAATTTCAGATTCATTATAACTGTTGTAGAAAACTCGACAAATGTATGTGCACGTTGTTTTCTAAGTGTCAGAGCTGTGTCTATTAATGGATGTGAAAGTGCACATGACAGGGTAGACTACTAATTTAACTAATTTTATTTTATTTTGAGTTCATTATTTTACTTCCTGTTGGACATGGGCAGATATGTGATAAGTACAAGCAATTTGATCATTGTGGTCACCTAGCAACCATAGTGCTAAAGCGTCTTTGAGTATCGTGAAAGGCGCTATATAAATAAAATGTATTATTATTATTATTTATTATAGTGGGGTTTAAATCCTGTACAAATTGCACCGTAGTTATGATTAGACTAAATAAATGCAAATAAACAACATTACCATTTACAGAGGTAGAGGGATTCGGTTTTAAAACTCTCTACTTCTACTGCTGCTTCCTGTATTTTTTTGTAATTTTCTTTTCAATTTTCCAAAAAAAACTGACGCTTAACTGATGTAAATGCCTAATAATAAATATGATGTTAAGGGCTTTGCCTGGAACCATCTGTGATTGTTTCCATTAGATGCCCCGGTCACAGAGTGGTTTTCCCCCCTACATTGCAGAGAGTGAATTTTATTTTATTTTGCTTTGTCATTGTCTTTTGGTCCATGTTTGCGAGGGCCTGAACAAAAAGAACAGTACATGAGATATGTGTTCTATTCGTAGCCTGTCATCTGACACTAACCCTAAAGCCTGGGGACCAAACACAAACGGATCTAAGGGCTGCACTTGGTCTTTGGGCCATATTTAGGACACCCCAGTTATAATGCTGTGTCACACATAATTGAGCGTATGGACATTTCCCACTTGAATGTTACAAGTTCTGAGCTTAAGAGAGTGCAGCTGAATGGACTTGAATATGTGGCTAAAGCTAAGCCAGAGGAAAACTGTTGGATTTAACCTGAAACAAATGATGGGTGTTATGTTAAAATATTATTGTTAAAATTGTATTGGGTCCAGAATGATACAAACCCAATTTGATGAGAATTCTTTCAGAATTTGTATCTTCATAATGCTTGCTCATAATGGTAACTGAAATCATCTGCTTCATCGGAGAGTATATAATGATTATATCCACCTGTCACTCACTGTTTTAAGGAGGTGGACCAATTGGAAAAGTTGGAGGGGAACAGTGTCCTATGTTTGACCATATAACTGTATCCATCCATTCATCCATTTTCCGGGTCACGGAGGCAGCAGTCTAAGCAGGGACTCCCAGACGTCCTTCACCCCAGACACTTCCTCCAGCTCCTCCGGACGGACCCTGAGGTGTTCCCAGGCCCAGAGCAATATTCCCTCCAGCGTGTCCTGGGTCTTCCCCGGGGTCTCCTTCCAGTGGGACATACCCGGAACACCTCCTGAGGGCATCTGGAACAGATGCCCGAGCCACCTCAGCTGCTCCTTTGTGGAGGAGCAGCAGCTCTACTCCGAGCTCTTCCAGTGTGACCGAGCTCTTCACCCTATCTCTAACGGAGCGCCTAGCCACTCTGCGGAGAAAAGTAATTTCGGCCGCCTGTATCGGCGATCTCATCCTTACGGTCATTACTTAGAGCCCATGACCATAGGTGAGGGGAGGAAAGAAGATTGAGGTAAATCGAGAGCTTTGCCTTTCGGCTCAGCTCCTCTTCACCACAACGGTCTGATAGAGTGACCGCATCACTGCCGACGCTGCACTGATCCGCCTGTCAATCTCATGCTCCATCCTCCCCTCACTGTGAACAAGACCCCGAGATACTTGAACTCCTCCACTTGAGGCAGAGACTCCCCACCCACCCGGAGAGGGCAATCCACCTTTTTCCGGTCGAGAACCATGGCCTCGGATTTGGAACAGCTGATTCTCATCCTGGCCGTTGCAAACCGCCACAGTGCTGCAAGTCCTGGTTCAATGAAGCCAAAGGACAACATCATCTGCAAAGAGCAGAGATAAGATCCTGTGGTCCCCGAACTGGACCCCCTCCGGCCCCTGGCTGCGCCTAGAAATTCTGTCCATAAATACAATGAACAGAACCGGTGACAAAGGGCAGCCCTGGAGTCCAACATGCACCGGGAACAGGTCTGACTTACTGCCGGCAATGCGAACACAGCTCCTGCTCCGGTCATACAGGGATCGGACAGCCCTTAGCAAAGGGCCCCAGACCCAATACTCCCGGAGCACCGCCCACAGGGCACCACGAGGGACACGGTCGAATGCCTTCTCCAGGTCCACAAAGCACATGTGGACTGGTTGGGCAAACTCCCATGAACCCTCGAGCACCCGATGGAGGGTGTAGAGCTGGTCCAGTGTTCCACGACCAGGCTGAAAACCACACTGCTCCTCTTGGATCCGAGGTTTGACTATCGGCCGGACTCTCCTCTCCATTACTCTGACATAGACTTTACTGGGGAGGCTCAGGAGTGTGATTCCCTGTAGTTGGAACACATCTTCCGCCCTGTTCTTAAACAGAGGGACCACCACCCCCGTCCTCCAGAGGCACTGTCCCCCTCGGCCAAGTGATGTTGTAAAGACATGTCAGCCAAGACAGCCCGGCAACATCCAGAGACTTAAGATACTCGGGACGGATCTCATCCACCCCTGGAGCCTTGCCACTGAAGAGGTTTAACCACCTCAATGACTCCAGCCAGGGTGATGGACGAGTCCGCCTCCGGGTCCCCAGCCTCTGCTTCCTCCTCGGAAGATGTGATGGTGAGATTGAGGAGATCCTCCGCCCGACAACATCCCCAGTCGAGGTCAGCAGCCCTCCACCCGCTCTGTAAACAGTGTTGGGTGAAGCACTGCTTTCCCCTCCTGAAGTGCCAAACAGTTTGCCAGAATTTCCATAGAGCCATCCGATCGTCCTCCATGGCCTCCCCGAACTCCTCCCAGACCCGAGTTTTTGTCTCTGCGACCGCCCGGTCTGCAGCACTCTTGGCCCGCCGGTACCTGTCAGCTGCCTCATGATTCTCCCGAGTCAGCAAGGCCCAATAGGACTCCTTCTTTGGCCTGATGGCATCCCTTACTTCCAGTGTCCACCACCGGGCACCACCTCTTGGGTTCGGATCAGGGAGGCCGTTCCTCCCGATCACTCCTCTCCAAGTGGCACTGTCATTGCCCACGTGGGCATTGAAGTCCCCAGTAGAACAATGGAGTCCCTGGCCGGTGCACTGTCCAGTCCCCCTCTCAGAGACTCCCAGATGGCCGGGTCCTGTGCACTGCTGTTTGGCCCGTAGGCCGACACCACAGTGAGAGACCTGTCCCCGACCCGAAGGCGCAGGGACGCGACCCTCTCGTTCACCGGGGTGAACTCCAACACGCAGCGGCTGAGCTGTGGGGTGATGAGCCCACACCAGCTCGCCGCCGCTCCCCGCGGCCAACGCCAGAGAAATGGAGAGTCCAACCCCTCTCAAGGAGTTGGGTTCCAGAGCCCAAGCTGTGCGTGGAGGTGAGGCCGACTATATCTAATTGGTAACATTCTGCACAAACTCAGGCTCCGTCCCCCCAGCGAGGTGACATTCCATGTTCCCAGCGTTAGCCTTCCTATCCGGAGATCCAGTCGTCAGGGCCCCCGTCTTTGACTGCGGCTCAGATCCCTCCACACCAGCCCCCAATGGATCCTCTTGCAGGTGGTGGGTCCACGATAGGGCAGCCCCAAGTCATTCCTTAGGGCTGTGTCTGGCTGTCAAATGGATGAGATCATAATTCGATTTCTGTCTCCATGTCGCTCTGCCCCAAATGTTTTCATAGTTTCATGGTATGTTAACCACTCAGATTATCATTGCTGTAATACGTCACAGTTCATCTCATATTTCAGCTGGGAGTCCTTCTACCATCTTCCAGGAAATGACCAGCTGGAGCAGAATTTTAGGCATTTTTTAAAGTTGGAAAGTTGGAAATATCGCAGTTGCCTGGAACACACCACAAGTCATACACAAAAGAAATACCAAGATTGTCGTGTCCACAGAAGTTAAAAAAAAAGTCTTGATATTGCGTAATATCAGACCCTGGACAGGAAGAGCACAGAGAAGTCTACAAATCATAATCAGATGCAATTGATGGACAAATTGCACCCACTCTGGTCCCAACACAGTCATTTCTGAGAGAATTGTGAAATGGCTATTTTGTTTACAGTCATTAAATGTTATGGGAGAAATTATGAAAACTCACAAAAATAGGACTTAGCCAGCAGAATCACTCCAAAATGCAAAAATATGTAATGGCTGCAGAGTTCCCCATAGGCAGCCCTCCTGCTCCCCTCCTTCCCCTCCTCCTACTGTAATAATGCTGATTTGTGTGCAAACTGGAGCAGTGCAAGCCTCACTGCTCCTGACAGCTGCTGTTGATAATTATTCTACTGTAGATGTTAAGTAACAGACAGGGGCAAAACAGATGAGAGACCAGGAAGTGCCCAGACATCCACCAATCACATGCCGAGAAAAAATGCCTTATAAGCTGTCAGCAAATGCGAAAGCATTAGCAAAACAGCACTATGCTAATTCATCAATATTTCAGCAACATGCTGATTGGTTTTGCCAGGCCCTGATCTCTCTCTGGCCAAAAGGGGGTAAACGCTGGTATTTTGAGACAGACGCTCGGTTGGATCTGTCTTTTCATGTCTGTGAAAGATTTAGTTAAGATGTACACACACACAGAGGCAGGGGAGTGAGGAGCAGCCCTGAAGTGAATGCTCTGTTAGCGCTGTTTAGCCTCAGGACAGCCTCCCATGATTCTGTGCTCTTTCCTGCCCTTACTGCCCTCAACCTATAAGATCCCAGCGTAAACAAGCTGGAGCTGTGCTGCACCAGCTGGGCAGAGGATGGGCCTGAGACCACATGGTCTGATTAGCAAGAGACATTTCAAATAGTCATTCACCATTATTTTAGCCATTCAGGATCCTCTTTAGGGCTAATTCTTCTCTCTTATATTACTAGGTGTTGTAGCCTACATCCCTGCTCCTAGCATTTCATATTCTTCTATGTAGACACTTTGATTGAACAGTAATTCCAACATTTTATATATTTTACATCCTATACAAATTGGTTCTCAGTATAAGTACCTATGATGGCTTCAACTAGTTCAGACTAGGGCCGATATGATACCGATACAATGGGAGTAGGAGCTGCCGATAGCCGATATAATCGCCGATATATTCATGGTGTAAAAATTCACTGTAAATCTTCCGTTGTTTATAAAACTTTGGCTCTGTTGGATTTTCAGTTGGGTTTATTTAGGCGACATTTATTATTCTTCTGCCTCTTTACGTCATATTTAAAGACAGTAGCTCGGCCTAATGGCATTTTTGTATGACATTCTAGTCTGTGCAGAAAGTACTATAAGTAAACTACTGCTATTAGCCTTTAGCGGTAAATGCGTGTGCGCCGCAGTACTTAATGATCTGTTAAATGTATATAATTCACACTTCTATTCACAGCTCATTTCCATATCAGTGTGTGTCCAGTAACATATATACGGCCACTATAGTCACTTTACAGTGGCTAACAGAAGAGAAAACAGCCTGTTTATGTGTGCGAGCTACAGCAGCTAATCGCTAACCAATGAGAAAGAACCAAAACGAGCTTCAAAACCGACACATTTCCAACACTCAGCCTCACACAGGCTCCTCTCAGATCACAAGTCAGCACTAAGAACTGTCCTTTAATCCAGACTCACACTGAGCGTCCGTAAAAAGAAGAGAATCTCAGTGTTGGGCACACGGATCTGTGGCTGTGGCTGTAAACTAGTGCACATGGCGATGCGTTCAGGGGCAGGACGGGCACAGACAAATGACTCCTCAGATAAATCCTGATGCGGCGCCACATATCAGGACATTTAGCTGTCTGTAAATTGGATTAAATGGGCAGAATATAGAGAATTTGAGTTTAAGAACAAGGTAAAGCATGTCCACGTGGAATATCGGCCAATATTGGCAAGAATTTGGCCGATAGCCGATTTGTGTCCAAGAGCCCGTATCAGCCGATAATATCGACCACCTGATATATCAGGTCGGGCCCGAATTCAGACCTTGGAATAGTATCGAAGTTAAATGTGCTGTACCTGATTTTTTAATGTCTTAAAAACATGAAAAACATAACTAGTGCATTTTAAACAGTTTGCAGTGGTCCAAAGTTATTCCTCCTTATCTTATGCATTCTGAGAATCCTAATAATTCATCAACATCAGTTCAGAAGTGATTTTCACTGGCAGTGGAGATGAGAGTGTGGCAGAGGAGATGAGAGTGTGGCAGTGGAGATGAGAGTGTGGCAGAGGAGATGAGAGTGTGGCAGAGGAGATGAGAGTGTGGCAGAGGAGATGAGAGTGTGGCAGAGGAGATGAGAGTGTGGCAGAGGAGATGAGAGTGTGGCAGAGGAGATGAGAGTGTGGCAGAGGAGATGAGAGTGTGGCAGTGGAGATGAGAGTGTGGCAGAGGAGATGAGAGTGTGGCAGAGGAGATGAGAGTGTGGCAGAGGAGATGAGAGTGTGGCAGAGGAGATGAGAGTTTGGCAGTGCAGATGAGAGTGTGGCAGAGGAGATGAGAGTGTGGCAGAGGAGATGAGAGTGTGGCAGAGGAGATGAGAGTGTGGCAGAGGAGATGAGAGTGTAGCAGAGCAGATGAGAGTGTAGCAGAGGAGATGAGAGTGTGGCAGAGGAGATGAGAGTGTGGCAGAGGAGATGAGAGTGTGGCAGAGGAGATGAGAGTGTGGCAGAGGAGATGAGAGTGTGGCAGAGGAGATGAGAGTGTGGCAGAGGAGATGAGAGTGTGGCAGAGGAGATGAGAGTGTGGCAGAGGAGATGAGAGTGTGGCAGAGGAGATGAGAGTGTGGCAGTGGAGATGAGAGTTTGGCAGAGGAGATGAGAGTGTGGCAGAGGAGATGAGAGTGTGGCAGAGGAGATGAGAGTGTGGCAGTGGAGATGAGAGTTTGGCAGAGGAGATGAGAGTTTGGCAGAGGAGATGAGAGTGTGGCAGAGGAGATGAGAGTGTGGCAGAGGAGATGAGAGTGTGGCAGTGGAGATGAGAGTTTGGCAGAGGAGATGAGAGTGTGGCAGAGGAGATGAGAGTGTGGCAGTGGAGATGAGAGTTTGGCAGAGGAGATGAGAGTTTGGCAGAGGAGATGAGAGTGTGGCAGAGGAGATGAGAGTGTGGCAGAGGAGATGAGAGTGTGGCAGAGGAGATGAGAGTGTGGCAGAGGAGATGAGAGTGTGGCAGAGGAGATGAGAGTGTGGCACTGGCAGTGGACATGTGGCACATGTGAAACCACAAGATCCTGGGTCGGCTCTGTACAATGGCTGAGCGAGCAGAGGAGTGGGGAGATGAATGGAGCAGAGAGCGTTTGACTGACAGGGACAATGGTAATAAATGGACTTGGTGTCAGCAGCTGAATGAATAGACTAGGCCCGGAGAGGAGCCCATCACCGCAGATATACAGTGACAGGGTAGGAGCACGTGTGAGACCCTGTCAAACTGCTCCTGTCCAATCTGTTTACCTCAAACTCACCACAGAGACACATTACTCTGACATATGGGGTTATATGGAAAAATATTGACACTTTGCACTGACATCAATTTGGGGGTGTTCTACATGTATCTCTGTGGTGAAATGTTGAGCAGTTGCCATGGAGAGACAATGTACACATTAGCAAACACAAAACAAGTTTAAAGATAAAGATAACTCAAGAAACAAATACAAAATGGATTTAAACATTTTAAAATAAATAAAATTAAAAAATATATTTTCGAGAGCCTGAGAGCAATATAAGTGTTCATGGTCCTGTTTAGGTGTATTATTATTCAACAAAAAGGTGAGAGTGACTAATTGAAAAAAAAAAAAAAAAGTTGGCTAATGCTAGCTAGCATGTGGTGACTAATGCTTTTTGAGAGGGACTTGTTTAGCAGTACAAAATGAGATCTCAATCACCTCTTTTTTGTTAGATTATGTTACACAAAATTCAGATTAAAGTCTAACTTGAAAAACATCTTCAGACTGAGCAGTGTCTCAGTTAGCATCACACACCCCGGGAATGTTGATGACATCAGCTACAAAGTATTATCTAAAAAAAGAAGAAAAAAATAAAGAAAAATTCAAAAAGAAAAATAGATAGAATGTGATGGGGGCAAGAGACAGTTTTTCCTATTGATTGTGGACTATCCAAAAAGTAACTCACTCTCAGACATCATAAAAACCATTCATTTTAACCTCCCTCATAGCTGTATTGTTGGCCTATAGAATTTGTGATGCCATCAGATTTTTTAAATCACCAGGTCAATCCACATGAAACAAAACTGCTGTGCAGTTGAGTGACGTTCTCTTACAGTTTAAGTTAATTATATACATGTTTTATAATAGCTTCAAAATTATAACATTGTCACATTGTTCCCTCATCAAAAACATGCCAGAAGAGGATTTATATGTTCTCCATGCATATCTGAGTATTATAGCTACCTCTCCTGGGCCCTATTCAAAGCTTTCTTATGGTTATCTGTAAGATTCTGTGCAATACTCTGCCACAAGCCTGCCTACAAGTCATACTCCGACATGACAATTCTTCATAAATACAAAATCATGATACAAAACTGTACACAGCAACTTGACAAACCTGATGTGATGTGAGATAGTTTCAGCACTGGGATGCATGCAGATTGTGTTGTAATAGTGTTCTGAGCAAAGAAAGGAAGGACTCAGAGAGTCAAAACGAAAGTGAAACTTCTAAAACATTTCAATACATCTATTTTTTTTGACAAATGTAGCATTTTCAAAACAATAAAAGGTGATTTAAATCTGCTGTGTATTAGCCTGGTGGTGAGTTGGGTCCACTGGCAGAGGAGGAAGCCGGAACGACCTGGCAGGCCCAAACATATCGAGAGGGTCTGTTGGGAACATCTGGCGGAACCTTCTGTTGGTGCAGCTTTCATCAACTCAGATCTCCGGGAGAGCTTCTCCCGGATCCCGGAGGAGGCTGGGTAGGGTACTGACGGGCCAAGTGTGCTGCAGCCGGTCGCAGAGGCAAAAACTCGGGTTTGGGAGGAGTTCGGGGAGTCCATGGAGGACGACTATCGGACGGCCCCAAGGAAATTCTGGCAAACCGTTTGGCGCCTCAGGAGGGGGAAGCAGTGCTTCACCAACACTGTTTACAGTGCTGGGAGAGAGCTGTGACCTGGACTGGGAATGTTGTCGGAAGGTGGAAGGAATACTTTAAGGATCTCCTCAATCCCACCGTCACAGCCTACGAAGAGGAGGACAAGGCTGGGGAACCAGAGGCGGACTCGTCCATCACCCTGGCTGAAGTCACTGAGGTTGTTGGAAAGCTCCTCAGTGGCAAGGCTCCGGGGGTGGATGAGATCCGTCCTGAGTACCTTAAGTCTCTGGGTGTTGTGGGTCTTGGCTGACACGTCTTCACAGGTTGATTGGTTTGCACTGTGATCATTAGTCCTGCCGTGAAAATACGCTTGGACAAAGCTGGGGTTTCCTACTCTGCATAACACTGAGAATATGCTAGGCCCATTCAGGCTAGGGCAGCAGGCGCTGCACAGATGTTTTAGCCTGCAGTTAGCATAGCCTTTGGTGATGATGGATGGGGTTTCTATTGAGGCCATTACTCAGCTTGAGCCACGGACCACCTGGGTATGGGTCAGGGGTCAAAGGTCAGAACAACCCTCCTACTGTCTCTGTGTGTTTATGATCTGCTGAAAACCAAATCAGGCACTATCTATGCCTCATAGTGAGCAGGAGGAATAAGATTCATCTGATTTGTAGATGTGTGGAGCAGATAGTGTCTGGTGCAGTGGCCTGGTTATAATGAGGGCAGAGGTGAAGGTATAGCCACAGTGTGCTGAAGAGAGCTGCTTGTATTACACTACTGCCTTAGCACAGCTCACACAGAAGGCTGTCCAAATACTCAAAAGATGTAACTCGATTTTTCCCCTTTTATGTACCAATGAATAAAATAACCAATCCAAATCATTAGGGCTGCATAATATATCGCAAAAGTATCAATAAAGCAATATTAGCTGACACAGTAATCGATATAACAAACTCAATGATCATTATGTTAAATAAAGCTGACAAATAAATAAAGCTGAGAAATAAAGATGACAATTTTCCAAAATAAACTTGATTTAGTCCTGCATTTGTTTCTATTTTGATAATTTCACTTGAATTAGTTTTTTTTAAAGCTTACCAAAAACCATCTGGGGAAACTATTGATTTTTATACCACCCAGTCCTTAACAGAATTCGAATCAAAACAGGTCAGGTGAATAATAACCTAATTAAAATCCTAATATACATATTGACTGTAGCTCTTACAAAAATTGATAGTAAAATAATATAATCATAATGACAAGAGGAAGATGCCTGCATTTTAACAGATATATTTTACATACATGCATGAGATGCAGATCTTTCACATTTTTGCTTATTTACTTTAATTTTCACCTGAAGTTGTGACATGTCCATGTGGCAGTTTGTGGGAAAAATTTGAAAAGAAAAGTACAAATATGCAGAAAGTAACGGTAAGAACACATCTTCTTTTATGCACTACAGTTTACTCACAAGGAAGGCATTTACTGTGCAGATTAAATCTTAATTTATCAAAATAAATATTATTTATTTCATTTTTCTTCAACAGAGGCCAGTCCTCCTGGATACAATACATGGTTAGGGTTAGTATAATGAATGAAGTCCTCCTGGATACAATACATGGTTAGGGTTAGTATAATGAATGAAGTCCTCCTGGATACAATACATGGTATACTGTCACAATAGTATAATGAATGAATGCACAGGTCAGGCTTAGATTTGTACATATGCATATTAATGGTGATCAGTGCTTGTGATATTTGTGGATATGGCTATAAGATCAGAAACACCAGTGTTTAATCAGCATCTGCCACATCTCCATTCTGTGATCTTCAAATACAACTTCATCTTTGTCTATCACCTTTTGAAGCAGTAATCCATGGCTGTTGGGTACAAAGGAGAATTTAGTAGTGCTTAAGAGCTGTCTGATGATATTAATTCACATACCCGCTCAAGATAATGCAGTTTTACATTGATCTATTGGCGAGGCTCTGTTCTGAGAAGTGCAGAGAGGTGTTCAAATAGTCCACATAGCACTTCAGGGCAGGCCCTTTCACAGCCCGCTGCCCCCCCTTACACTGCACACATCACTGGACACTGGTTTGACTTTTTAGACACTGCACTGATAACAAGGCAGCTCCCAGACCGAGAAGACAGGGCAGGATCATGTAAAGCAGAGGTGTTGGATGTGCACACAGAGACATGTGTGGAAGCGGGGTCACCTGTGGGGTCAGCTCAGAGTATAAGGCTGTTTAAGAGATCAGGTGGTTTCATGTTCTAGTAGTCACTTGACATATGTGAGATACTGCACTTTGATATCAGACAACTCATACACGGCATGTATAAGTAGACATAAGATAAGATAAGATGTCCTTTATTTGTCCCACAATGGGGAAATTTTAGTGTTGCAATGCACAGTTAAGAGAACAGCAAGAAAACAGTAGCAGCATAGAAGTACAGAATTACTTAAAAATAGACAAACTATAAAGATCTATAAAGATAAGGATTATAAAATTCTGTAGACAATAAATTGCTGTCTTAAGACTGAATACAGTGGCTACAGTTTGTACAGTAGCTGAGCCACTAACCACCATGTTCTAAATAAGAAGTGAGCATGGAGGTGCTTCTAGCTCCATCGACTGCTCCAATTCACTACTCCTGGTGTTTTTATTTGACTATTTGACTTTATCCATAAATCCTAAGATATGATCATTAGTAACAAAATTCCAAAATTGGAACGGGCTCCAGATTAGCTGCTGTAACTGCTAGCCTTAATGAGCTTCATTTCACTGGAGCCGAGCACCATGGATGACGTAACATTCAGTCCACTTCTTTATAGTCTTTGCTTAAAGGTAAATATTAAGCGACACTTCAGCCCATTTTCCATGGATATGGTGTGATATACTAGGAGATGTGCTTTATACCATACTGAGGAATATTATAGCCTAAGGAACAATATTACCATGGAAATAAACAGGAAGAGACAATTCATTGTCAAGCATGAGTAAGGTTTGTGGAGAGGTAAGCATCCTCACACTAAGGATATGGTGCAATAAAAAAACAAGTTACATGATGGGGTTTTAAAGGGATAGTTGGGGATTTTTGACATGAATCTCGATGTCCCTGTCAGCAGTGCCGTGCATCAACACTGACTTACTGTACCTCCTGACAGCATCTGGTGAGCCCAGTTCTTCCCCAGTTTCGGTGCTGATGAAAGTATCCAGCAAGTTGGCTGAGGTCATGAAAATAAAGTGTTTTTCTTCTCAAAACAATATGCGTTCAAAAGAGTGATACAATTTCATCAAAAAACGTGAACGGAGAAAAAGTCAGACCTCATAATCTCTTGATACTATTTTCTCTCCGCTCATGTCACTCCATGCTGCCTCCAGGTGAAGCCACACCTGTGCTGTGCTTCCTGCTCGGAAAGTTCACGACAACATGTGTGACTACAACACTGACAGTGAAGACATTGCCTTTAGCACAGAGCCAAGGGGAGATCTTTATGAACCCGAATATGTTTTATGTTAATGAGGAAAAGCAAAGCACCCTGCGGAAACCCACACAGACACAGGCAGAATGTGCAAATTCCAAAGCAAGTGAGCTGAGGGATAACCACAGAATATTGCAAAATATGAAAAAAATCAAGGGAAGTTGTGCAAATAACTTAGATACATGCAAGTGATATCAGAGCACAGGTTAAAATGGAACTACAGACTATTGTAGTATAAACTATATTCAATTCAGTTCAGTTTTATTTCTATAGCCCAGAATCACAGCAAGAGTTGCCCCAATGTTCTTCACAGTGAAAAACATGGAAACATAATCTAACACAGACATCAGCAAACACATTGTCCCATCCTCAGTCTCTCAGTGAACACATGATCCTTGGTGCCAGAGAGCAAAAAACCCACCGGCAGGTGCAGTATGGGAAAATTCTCTCCAGACACTGTTGCTAACCAGCTGTCGCCATGCAGCACCTTCAGACCTGAGAGATTTATATAAACCTATAAAAAATATTGTAGGGGAGAATTTTGGGTTATTCTGTAGTATCTACATTATTGGAAGAGTTCCTGTACTTAAAGAATGAGGTAATTGAACTGGATTCTTAGTGAAATCAGGATTCACGTAGCGTTTGTTAAACGTGGCTCTACTAGCTGGAGGAGGATTTTGGGGCACCACTCAAATAATGTGAAGTATTATCAATACAATATAATCAATTACCTGTGTTAATTAATTAATAATTAATTGAACATTTGATTTGAAGGTTCGTTAATTTCTTTGACATGACAGGGACCAAAAATCTGAATAAAAAATATAATAATCAAATAAAACTGTGGCTTATGAATATTTATTGACCAAGTTAAACAGCATTTAAATATGAAGTTAAGCAAATGAGTGCATGTTATCCTAGACTGGAATCTAACATCTGAGATGACACTGTAAGAGTGAAATGTGTTGTGTTGGATCAGTAAGCAGGTGATTCTGTGACATTTTAGTGCATATGACCTGACAGATGAGGATGAGTCAGTGTCCAGTGATGAGCTCCTTCGTGTGGGGTCTCCTCAGGGTTGGTCTGACACCTTCAGAGCATCAGTTCTCCAGAATCAGGTGGGTGGGACAGGTGAATACCATGTGACACTATAACTCCGACTTAGGTCTCTGTTTTAAAGAGGAACAGGGGACTTTTCTAGGGTCCGTGCGGCCTGATGGCGCTGGTCCAGATTCAGGCCAAAAATCGATAGAAGTGAATATTTAAACTCTGGAAAAATGTGTAGAGGCTTTGACATGATAAGCATGGTTAGTGAACAATAAACTGGTCTGGAAATATTGGACTGATAAACATACCAAAACAAAATAAAAACATGTTAATCCTTTTAATTCACGCTATTTAGCTATTCTGGCCAAACTTTACAAACTTTGCACCAATCAGCTCCAAAAAGACTTCATGCTGTGGTCCTTGGTTGCCACAGCAGCAAGGGTGTACCTCCGGGTCACTTCTTTACTGCAGATTTATATTTGTAACCTTTTAATTGCAGAAAAGGGTTTAAAAAAAAAAACAAAAAAAAAAAAACATTAAGTGGATTAGAGTATAGTTTGTGGAGAATAAATATTGTTATTAATTCCAATGCACAGGTGAAAAATAGGGCAGTTTACAGACATGAATATTCAGATGGGACTAGAATTGACTGAGAACCTCTGAGTTTGCAGGTAAAATTTGAGCTACTTTTATAGACAGTAGACAGGTGATATACCAGGGGATCCTAGGTTAAATTAATCACATGCAAATACGGCTTGAGTATCAGAGCTTCAGACAGAACAATGCCTACAATTAGCATCACACCCCCAAGGAATGTTGATGGCATCAGCTGCAACGTATCAGTTTGTGGGTTATAAACCTAGACACAGTTCTTCCTGATTTGATGGACTTTGTAAAAACCTGCTGACGGCCTTTCCCCACTGACCATGAGGAGAGTATGACATCATCACAATCCAGAATCTGAAAACCACGACTACTCTCTGTGAAGTGAATCCAGTATGACTCCAGTGGCGAGTGCACAGTGCTATGATCAGGCAGTTAGAGCAACAGTACCACGAGGAGTAGTCCGAGTTTACTCACCCCCAGCCAAGTCCAGTCACTCCCACTCAGCATCATCTGCTGTATGTCCACTGCTCCACTGGACTGCACACAGAGCTCACTGCACAGTCACACACAGCCAGACCTTCCACCACTGTACACAGGCATCACGCTTCTGATAGAAAAGTGTGTGAGCATAGTGTGCGAGAGAACGTCCAACATCCCTGTGAGGAATTCAAAAACAAACGCTAGGTCTCCCCATTATTTTGGTTTCCCTGATCCAGCGCTTGGGTTTGTGGCTTTCTGTTTCAGTTATTGTCAATGATCCAATCTATTCACCAGTTTTGAATTGACCAAAATCATTAAATGACCAAAATCATTCATTTCGAGCAATAGAGCAACAGACCCTTCCAGTGTGTGCAAACAGAACGCCTGCATTACAAAAGCTCCTCTTCCATATGTTAGCTCTAATGCATTTTCAATGGAAGTGTTAGCGTTAGCATCCAAACATCACAAACTACAAAAGTGACACTGGACCACATATGAGTAAGACCAGTGCCTTCCTGGCAAACAGGAGCATGTGTGGCGGTGTAGCACTGTTCTGTGTGGGTTATTAAAGAGGGTGTATTATGTTAAATCCACTTTAGTGCTTTCCATATTATAATGTTCCCTCATTAAAAAAAACATGCCTGATGAGGTTTTCGATGTCATCCATGCATGTTTGAGTATTTTAACCACCTCTCCCAGGCCTTATTTGCCCCCCTGGATAACTGTAAGACTGTGTGCAATGCCCAGCCCACAAATATGCAAAAGCAGGATACAATCAATACACTACAACTTCACAAACCTGATGTATTGCACAATAGCTTAATTAACAGAATCCATGCTGATTATAAGGTGTTCCTCCCCGTGTCTGGATGGGTTTCCTCTGGGTACTCCGGTTTCCCCCATCAACCCAAAACATGCCCGGACCCCTATGAACTAACATCAAGGACCATAATGTCCACCCTCCTGTGGGCTCACCACCTGCAGAGGGGTTCATAGGGGGGGTCGGGTGCTATGAGTATTGGGCAGCAAGCTGCCCCCGCGACCCAGCCGGATTAAGCGGGAGAAGATGGATGGATGGATGGATGGAGGGGGAGTGGCTTAACACAAGGAGCAAGAGGAAGGGGCGTTCAGAGCATCAAACATTAAAGTGAAGCTTATAACACATGTGAATGCACTGTTCTTGGTGACTATAGCACTTTCAGAACAATACAAGGTGACATGATAACCGTGAATCTTATATGTTAGTAATTAATACCCTATAAAAACGTAATGTTATGCTGGCCAATAGTGCACTAGAAATGCAATAATCTGCCGCAGTTTGACTATTAAAAGTTTGTTTTCTTTCATTAAGCACCACAAATCCACATGAACCTGAGCTGGAGGTTATTTTTCAGCTAATACAATAAACACATCCATTTGTCTGTGCTGTCAGTATGAATGTTTTTATTTTGCTGTCATATTCAAATGAATGGGATAGAATGTCATTTTAGTCCCAGTGTGTGGCAGCAAATCTAAACACATCACTTCTGGAAGGATCTATAGAGGAAAATACAGCAACTGAACGCCATAACATGTCAAGATCAGGCTCACATTTATTTACTCGTCTCCACATGGAAAACGTGTGCAGTGTGTGCACTTTATGAGAGGCATCTATGATTATGATGAACACATTCAGGTTTACAATCAAGGTCAAGTATACTTTCTGTACCTGTATAGATGTTTTTGTAGTAGAAAAGCCATGATGTGCCATATATGTAATACTATATAGATATTAGTGAGTGGAACAGGTTGTGTTCACATGACATCACAGCACTGTAAAATCCCTCTAGTTTAAATCATAAGTCAGATTGCAGTTGATGCTGAGGTTTATGGTTCACAATTCTGTAATTACTGGTTTACACTCATTTCAGACAGTGGTGGTTTTATTCAAACCCAAATATGTGATTGTTCTCAAATGAAAATGCCTTAAGCCATAAGATTAATGTGACATGTTTGTTGAGTCAAGCCAAACAAATCATTTTAATTAGCCTCGTTTGGTGATGCGATCATGTACATGAGGAATAACTCTGGACCACTGCAGACTGTTTAAAATAAATTAGTTCTGTTTTTCATGTTTTTAGGACAGAAAAAATCAGATATAACAACAGTCCAATGTCTTGATTACGTAGGGAGACATTTTGTTGCAAAATTTGTCCTAAAATGGGGCTTGGTTCTCTTGCTGTCTGCATCTTATTATAAATAATAATATAATATTGTTCCATTATCAGTAAGTGTTATTATTATGGCATCAGAATCAGTGTAGAGTATCAAGTCCATTCCTTAGTAATGAGTTTGAAATTTTAGAATCAGGACAACACCAGTGCCTTTATTACTCAGTGTTAGATTTTGTGGCAAAGTGGTACAAAGCTCAACCCTGGACCCCGGTGTTCGTTGTGGTCCAGGTCTGGTCTGCGGTTGTGGTGTTGGGGTTGGCACAATGCGCTGCTGCAGATCTAATGAGTGAAAGAGCATGCTGTTTTCATTGGTGCCCAGCGAGGTCAGCCCATAACGAGCTGTTTTTGTATGCTAATGACAGTGCTTTCAAGAGCTGCACACGCCGTCCTTGGTGCACAATATCCACGGCCTGGGATGGCTTTATATTCACCATAATGCAACATGAATGTACTCTGCGCCACACATATTTCAGTCAAACATCTTCTGCATTTTCAAGTTTCAAATGGATTATTTGTTCAAAGTAAATGGATTTTTAAAAGTTTTTGCCAATGAATTCAGGAACACGTTGTACTTTAAATATAAAGAGTGTTAGCAGAGGATATTGAACCCAGAACTGTCTCGTGATGTGGAGAAGGTATACACTATAAATAACTATGAAAAAATATACAATATAACTTGTACTTATCCATAAAAATTGCAGTTGCTATAGTGATTAACAATTTAAAATGATTCAATCAATCAAACTTTATTTATAGGGCTCTTTCCATACAAAAATGCAGCACAAAAATGCAGCACAAAGCGCTTTACAGTGATTAAAAAGGAACAATCCCACATTTCCCCTCCAACGACCACAAAGCTAAACTAAACAGATGAGTCTAGAGATTATAATCCCACACAAAGCTGCACAAAACAAGTGAGTCTAACTGTGACATAACGATCTTTATTTACTACTAACTGAAACAGGAAACTATGAGATTCCTACTGTGACAAACTATCTTTCATAACTCTTTCTCTACAGCATACTAACTATATTAACTATAACTAACTACTACAGAGAAAAAGGAAAATAGAGGAAGAACAACAAAAAGAACACATATATATTATGACATGACATTAAATTATGACGTGACATTGCGACCGGGAGGAGGAGTCAGGAGGTGGAGACAGTCCAGTAGACAGTGTCCAGAAACAGACCCGCCCACCAGGTCGGGATGAAGCTGTGAGGGTTTGGGGAAGGGGGTCAGGCTCTCTCTGCTGCACTCTCAGGGCGGCTGTTTGTCTTCAAGGTCATTTCTATGCAGAACTCCAAGTTTCCTCCAGATTTTATCAAAAAATTGTGATTTAGAGCCACCATGTCCAAGCACGTCCATCAGCGGTCAGTGACTGTGACCCCGGCCCATAGTCACAAAGTTTGAGCACTTGAAGCTCTGCCCCTCACTCCAATTTCCGGGTGGGGCCAAGTGGGGCTTTGAAAATCTGCCTCAGTATTTGAATTTTCGGAAAAATCAGGTCCATGTGTGATCCAAAATGCAAAAAAAAAAAGAGAAAAAACAGCATATTACACACTTTTGAATGATAAAAAGTCCTCAAAATGTGGCACATAACCTGAAGCTGAAACACAGTTGGCCATATGGAATTATGATATGATTCCATATGTGATGAATAAAGTGACAATACGTTATTTGTTTGAAAAACATTCATGTATATATGGGCATTTTGAATTTGGATAGAAACATTGTTGTCATTTCCACTAAGACTCTTGCCTAATCCTAACCTTTAGCAAACTTAGCCCTTAGCCTGTTCCTCATGTCTGTGTCTGAATGTCCTCCCTAGCCCCTCACCCCCATTCACTGCACTGGTTGCACTATTCAGCAAACTCTATAACGCAGAACTACTCAGACACACAGCTCACTACATTCTCACTGCCGCAGGTCACGAGAAAAAAAAAAGAAAGAAAAAAAAGGAAAAAGATTCTGCAACACACATATCACTGACTGATATTAATCATGCGAGTTTTAGTTGGATAAGGATCTCACCTTATATATTTAATCACCCTGAATTATTTATCCTTTTGCTTCAGATTGATCTTTTAACTGCTCAAGGTAAAGTAAGCAGCTAACGTTAGCAACTTGGCACCTGAATGGTTTCTTTAGTGTTTTGGTGTTTGTCCAGTTTAAGATCTGTCACTGTTTTTCCAGCCCTCATGTGTCTGTGTTCTGTGCTCTTTCATTCATGAGGCAGAGCAGCTCAGAGCCTCAGTCCTACTCTCAGGGGCCACAGACAATCACTGGTTTATGAAGTGACTTTGGGGTTCATACTTTATACATGTGAAGTTTGGAGTGGAAAAGCTTTGCTTTTTTGTCTAAAACCTGTCTGCATTGTACGGTCAAATATAAAAGTGCACATTACCCATCACAAAGCAGATGTTGCAGTATATGATCAAAAATATTTATGCTGAAGAAAATTGAAAGATGTTAGAATAGCCAATACATCAGTAATACCTGTAATATGTAGTGTGTTCTTGAAAATCAAACAAACAAACAAACCACAGACACATCTCACAGTTTTTTGCTATTCTGCAAAATTCACTTTTCAGAGCTTTTTAACCATGTTGTAGGTATTTCCTTCTCACTGACCCTCTGAAGTTGTGTTTGAAGTGATTTGTGCATCTTTGAGGGATCTTTAATCACTTATTTTCAAGATGCCACATTGCCTATAACCTCTGTTTTCACTGCCACACACCCGCTGTGACATACTTACCTTGTTCCCCAGTTTTATTTTCTTAATGATGCACGTATGATTCTGCAGTGTCACAAAGTCATTTTGGTACAAATAAAAAAATGCTACTCATAGGAGGACAGCTGGCCAACTCTTTGTTGTGATGACGTTCAGGTCCCACTGGGCAGAAGTCACCAGACTTGTTTCTTTAAGTACTTGTAGTACATTAAATACAGAAATAACTGTTAAACAATTTACTCAATGGAAATGTATACAAGCTGCAAATATGGAGACTTGATAACATCCCTGAGCTGCAGCTGATTCTTGTCTGTAAATGAACTGCCAAATCCTATAGGTTTAGAACACACATAGCAGAAGCAGTGCATTGTGGGTTTCTCATAACCACTCTGTGCGTGGTGTCCAAATGGCATAAAAACACGCAGGGATGACAGTAATCTCTGAGCATATAGGAGCTGGAGGAACATATGGCGCTGAATGGATTACATGCTGTGGCAGAGCTCCATATGCTGTGCTGCACTCTCTCCTTGAACCACGGAGAGGGGGGAGGGGGGGGGGGGGCATCGCCATGGAAACGCACAGGTGTGGACAGATGTTTGGGGAATGCTTCTGGTAAATAAGACATGCTTGTTTTGCGATGGTTGGATCAGGGGCTTTGTTTTAACTGAAGGAAGACAGTTACACTATACTGTGTCAGGCTAAGACCACTGTTGGTATTGGATTGTGTTATTGATATTTTGCAGTCACAAGGTAGTTAGCACCAGCTTTTCACTTAGTCATTCTTACCTTTTTGAAAAGCAAACATCTAAACAGGACCATGAATGCTTGTATTGACCATAAGCTTCTGAAAATGTGCTGTTTAAATAAATGTAGAATTTTTCTTGTATTTTAAGATCATCTTGAAACAGCAGGCTGTGCTTGCTAATCTATATTTACATCTATATCTATATTTACATCTATATCTATATCTATACACACACACACACACACACACACACATATATATATATATATATATATATATATATATATACCACCACGGCTTTGTTCTATATTCTTGTATATATGTGCAAACATGGTTTTTGTGCACATTGTCACATTTTGTGACACTGTCAAAATGGACTTGTGAGCTGTAAGTTATATTGTTGTTACATCATCTCATAACATCAGAACTTGAATATAGGCCTCGTAAAGAAGAATTTACAATAGGTTTGTGTTTATATATTCTACATGCCTAGAGACATGTGAATCCCACAAACAGCCCTCCATCACCTGCCCCTCCTCTTCCTCCTCCTCCTCTTCCTCCTCCTCCTCCTCCTCCAGCACCAAAGGAGGCGCATGTTAGTCACTCCTGGATGATTCTCAAACCACTAGACGACAGCACCAGTCACCACATCCCAGCAGAAGCAGCCAGGAGGTGCACAGTGACTCACTTACAGACCCTGTGTAAGGACTTCAGCAGCACATGTGCGGGAATCCCCACAATGCCTTGTGGTCCGGAGAACAAAAGCTAATCTGCAGGGATGTGGCTGTTTATCGATGAATCTGTCGATGGCCTCTGTATAAAGAAGAGGACTGAGGGAGTGTGACATCACACCAGTGTTTGGCTCGAGTCAAATTAAACTTAAGGAGACAAATTTCATATTTGGAATTCTGACCACAAGTATCATTGCAACCAAACAACCAATCCAGAGTGAGGCTGCTGAAGGTAACGCCCCTCCTGGCCAACACAGCTGGTTTAGTGCAAAGCGGGTACTGAGCAACACTGTCAGTCAAACCTGACCAAAATGGCAAATAAAAACACCAGGATCATGTAGAGCGCGTTAATATGGACATTTTAAGACCAAAATGAGTCTGATGGCAGCAGTTACAGAGAAAGGGGCAAAAGTTTCCTAGTGCATTTTGAGAGGTTTTGTCACAGTGTAATCACACATCTCCAAATACATCAGTCCTTTTTCTCCTAAAATGTCCTCTATGAAACCAGATGAATGCAGGGTAAAAACCTTTACAATGGTGGCATTGTAAATTTAGACAAAGATCATTTATGAACTCAGAATGTATTGATAAAATAAAAGTATTTAATGTAGGGGGAATGTGCCAGAGCCATGGGAACAGTGGTGCAGTGGTGCTAATGGCTTCTGTTTTATAATATTACAGGTAGGACTCAGAGAGCACATGTTTATCCCAGTGTTTTATACTAATGCATAACTCTGGTGCATGTTCACATCCCACACAAAACCAGTGCAGGTGCTTCGTCTGATATTTATAACTTCAGGAGCAACCATGGCTGGGGTTGGTAGCGCTGTTTTTTTCCTCCAACACAATGAAAAAACATAGAGATACTTCACCAAATGACATCAGATTTACTCTTTATCCATGTGCTGGAAGTCACAGCTGCCCTGGGTCTGACTGAGGGAATCAGGCTTCACCTTTAACCCACACCACAGACATTCCCCCACAGACTTTAAGTGTGGGTCCCAGGACACGCCAGGCCAGAGGTGTGTGAGGGCATCAGGGACAGAGGTGTGTGAGGGCATCAGGGACAGAGGTGTGTGAGGGCATCAGGGGCAGAGGTGTGTGAGGGCATCAGGGACAGAGGTGTGTGAGGGCATCAGGGGCAGAGGTGTGTGAGGGCATCAGGGACAGAGGTGTGTGAGGGCATCAGGGACAGAGGTGTGTGAGGGCATCAGGGGCAGAGGTGTGAGGGCATCAGGGACAGAGGTGTGTGAGGGCATCAGGGACAGAGGTGTGTGAGGGCATCAGGGGCAGAGGTGTGTGAGGGCATCAGGGACAGAGGTGTGTGAGGGCATCAGGGGCAGAGGTGTGTGAGGGCATCAGGGACAGAGGTGTGTGAGGGCATCAGGGACAGAGGTGTGTGAGGGCATCAGGGACAGAGGTGTGTGAGGGCATCAGGGACAGAGGTGTGTGAGGGCATCAGGGACAGAGGTGTGTGAGGGCATCAGGGACAGAGGTGTGTGAGGGCATCAGGGACAGAGGTGTGTGAGGGCATCAGGGGCAGAGGTGTGTGAGGGCATCAGGGACAGAGGTGTGTGAGGGCATCAGGGGCAGAGGTGTGTGAGGGCATCAGGGACAGAGGTGTGTGAGGGCATCAGGGACAGAGGTGTGTGAGGGCATCAGGGGCAGAGGTGTGTGAGGGCATCAGGGACAGAGGTGTGTGAGGGCATCAGGGGCAGAGGTGTGTGAGGGCATCAGGGACAGAGGTGTGTGAGGGCATCAGGGACAGAGGTGTGTGAGGGCATCAGGGACAGAGGTGTGTGAGGGCATCAGGGGCAGAGGTGTGTGAGGGCATCAGGGACAGAGGTGTGTGAGGGCATCAGGGACAGAGGTGTGTGAGGGCATCAGGGACAGAGGTGTGTGAGGGCATCAGGGGCAGAGGTGTGTGAGGGCATCAGGGACAGAGGTGTGTGAGGGCATCAGGGACAGAGGTGTGTGAGGGCATCAGGGACAGAGGTGTGTGAGGGCATCAGGGACAGAGGTGTGTGAGGGCATCAGGGACAGAGGTGTGTGAGGGCATCAGGGACAGAGGTGTGTGAGGGCATCAGGGACAGAGGTGTGTGAGGGCATCAGGGACAGAGGTGTGTGAGGGCATCAGGGACACCATAATCTATAACAGATGCAAAAGTGGCAGGGACAAGGCACCTTTTTACTTAAAAATAAAATAAAATTTAAATTAAAACTTATAAAGAAGAAACCCAGTTTTACTTTTTATTTACATTTACTTTTTATACAAATTTACATGTGACAAAACCTGACGGGTGAATTCCAAGACCACTCGTTTTTTTGTGTTGTTTTTCAGATTCTGTAAATGAAACTACTGCACCTCAGGTTTGCAGAGCCGTAGTGAGTCCTGCGTTTGTGTATTTATGGAGAGTTGTTGTGTGGGAGTGTGGCTGATGCAAACGTGTGGAGCAGTGGACAGAATCTTACAGAACCAGGAGGTTTGAATCGGCCCAGAAGAGATCATTACAACACTCAGACCTGCAGGGATGACATGTTAAACCTCTCCAGTTTATAGCAGGTAGAAGCTCCACAATAGTTCATTTTGCATAACGGCCCTTCTTTAAATACTGATTGAGCTAAATTGATGCTGTTAAAAGGCTGATTTTTGTTGAAATAGGCCGGCGTGTTCTATAGCCTCCCATCCAAGGGTTACAGGCCGCCACTCCGACACACCGCCACTCCGACACACCGCCACTCCGACACACCGCCACTCCGACACACCGCCACTCCGACACACCGCCATTCCGACACACCGCCACTCCGACACACCGCCACTCCGACACACCGCCACTCCGACACACCGCCACTCCGACACACCGCCACTCCGACACACCGCCACTCCGACACACCGCCATTCCGACACACCGCCACTCCGACACACCGCCATTCCGACACACCGCCACTCCGACACACCGCCACTCCGACACACCGCCACTCCGACACACCGCCATTCCGACACACCGCCATTCCGACACACCGCCACTCCGACACACCGCCACTCCGACACACCGCCACTCCGACACACCGCCACTCCGACACACCGCCACTCCCACACACCGCCACTCCGACACACCGCCACTCCGACACACCGCCACTCCGACACACCGCCACTCCGACACACCGCCACTCCCACACACCGCCACTCCGACACACCGCCACTCCGACACACCGCCACTCCGACACACCGCCATTCCGACACACCGCCATTCCGACACACCGCCACTCCGACACACCGCCATTCCGACACAGCGCCACTCCGACACAGCGCCACTCCGACACAGCGCCACTCCGACACAGCGCCACTCCGACACACCGCCACTCCGACACACCGCCACTCCGACACACCGCCACTCCGACACACCGCCATTCCGACACACCGCCACTCCGACACACCGCCACTCCGACACACCGCCACTCCGACACACCGCCATTCCGACACACCGCCACTCCGACACACCGCCACTCCGACACACCGCCATTCCGACACACCGCCATTCCGACACACCGCCACTCCGACACACCGCCATTCCGACACACCGCCATTCCGACACACCGCCATTCCGACACACCGCCACTCCGACACACCGCCACTCCGACACACCGCCACTCCGACACACCGCCATTCTGACACACCGCCATTCCGACACACCGCCATTCCGACACACCGCCATTCCAACCTTGACGTCTAATTGTCGGAGTGGCGGTGTGTCGGAATGGCGGTGTGTCAAACGTCCTGCACTCCGAAATGTTTTTCCCCGTGGTCGGAGTGGCGGCACATGAGCTTTGTTTTCAACACGCCGCCATTCCGACATGGAATTATTAAGATTCAACTGTGCCTTTTTCAGGAGCATATTTTCACAGACTGGAGGTGTAGGAGCGCTGAGGGCGACGGAGGAGGCGCAGCCTGGTTTAATCTTGGTTAAATCCTGTTTTGCCTCCTCTCAATGCGCCTCCTCTAAAGGTGCCTCCTCTCAAGGCGCCTCCTCCCGCCATGCTTAGCGTGCCGCTACCTCATGAGTGAATTGTCGGAATGGCGACATAAATGGCAACATAAAAGTTGTCGGAATGGCGGTGTGAAAAAGTGTCTGAATGACGGTATGTCAGAGTAGGTGTGGGAATGGGGGGATGTCAGAATGGAGGGTTGTCTGAATGACGGTATGTCGGAGTAGGGGCCTGTCGGAGTAGGGGCCTGTCGGAGTAGGGGCCTGTCGGAGTGGTGGTGTGTCGGAATGGCGGGTGAACCCCCCATCCAAGTACTAACCAGGCCTGCACATGCTTGGCTTCCGAGATGACACGAGATCAGGCATTCTCAGGTTGGTATGGCTGTAAGCAGCACCTGATCTTCTTCAGCACTCATGCCTCACAGCAACCCTCTGGGTTTGATCCCTGGGTTGCCAGGCCCTTTCCGTGTGGAGTTTGCATGTTCTCTCCATGTCTGGATGGGCTTCCTCCATCAACCCAAAACATGCAGCACCCTTATGAACTGAAATTAAGGACCATGACATCGCCCGGTGCCCGGACGGGCATCCTCTGAAAGGACAACCTGGGTCCACCCTCCTGTGGGCTCACACCCGCAGAGGTGGGGTCAGGTGCACAGAGGACTGGGCGGAAGAAGATGGATGGTTCTTTAGCCTTTTAATTAAAGTGAGTCTAAACATCTGAACTCCGACAACCACATTTCTGCTGAACTGGGCGGCACCTGAAGAAGGGATGAGTGTCTGGAAGACTAGAGGGGCAAGTGAGGGGGGAGAAGGGGCGTATAAAGAACAGTGTGAGGTGTAAGGAACAGTGTGATTGGTCTAACAGGTGTCCACACTTCAAACTCTGCCCCTGCAGCCAGGTGTTTGTACTCAGAAACAGAAATAACATATACACAGGGCCTAATATACACAGGGCCTAATATACACAGGGCTTAATATACACAGGGCCTAGTATACACAGGGCCTAATATACACAGGGCCTAGTATACACAGCGCCTAATATACACAGGGCCTAATATACACAGGGCCTAATATACACAGGGCCTAATATACACAGGGCCTAATATACACAGCGCCTAATATACACAGGGCCTAATATACACAGGGCCTAATATACACAGGGCCTAGTATACACAGGACCTAATATACACAGGCCCTAGTATACACAGGGCCTAATATACACAGGGCCTAGTATACACAGGGCCTAATATACACAGGGCCTAATATACACAGGGCCTAATATACACAGGGCCTAGTATACACAGGACCTAATATACACAGGGCCTAGTATACACAGGGCCTAATATACACAGGGCCTAGTATACACAGGGCCTAATATACACAGGGCCTAATATACACAGGGCCTAATATACACAGCGCCTAATATACACAGGGCCTAATATACACAGGGCCTAATATACACAGGGCCTAGTATACACAGGACCTAATATACACAGGGCCTAGTATACACAGGGCCTAATATACACAGGGCCTAGTATACACAGGGCCTAATATACACAGGGCCTAGTATACACAGGGCCCACAGCTCAGGTCGAGGCAGAGATATGGTTTAAAGCAGTGGTGGAAAGTGACAAAATAAAAATGATGCAAAATAGACTTTTTAGAGCTTTCTATCATGTTCTTATGTTGTTCTCCAAAACAATGTGTTTTATATGTCATCCATGCATGTTTGAGTAATTTAGCATTCTCTCCTGGGCCCTATTCGAACTCTCCTTACAGTTAGTAGTATGATTCTGTGGAAGAAACATTTTCTATGAATATTCTGTACAAAAACAGGATGCAAAACAATATACTACAACGTGACAAACCTGATGCGATGTGCTGTCCATTAGTGGGATACGCTCTGAAGGGGCAGCAAATGGGAGATTCTGAGGGTCAGAAACAAAACTGAAATGTCTTAAACATGTTCAGTGAATATAGCATTTTCAAAACAATAAAAGGTTAAAGTGATACTAATAATATATATTATAATGCATATATTAATACATATATTGTATGTACATTGAAAATGTAGACATTTCTTTGTGCTTTACATTTGCTCAAAATAAAAATAATTTGTGTCAGCAGTTCATAGCCCATAGAAGTGCAATACAGATTTTTAGATACATTTACTTTACAGTGCAAAGTTACGGTGGTGGTGACCATGCTGACAATGACAAACATGTTTTTAAAGTGTTTCACTGTAAAAATACCTGTAATTCACTTAAGATGGATATGTTTTCCAGCATACTGCGGAATGTTCCAGGCAAAGTATTAACATCTCCACGGAGACCCTCTATCTAAAAAGTTGCATAATGCACCTTTAAGTTCCAAACCGTGGTGCTTCTTCCAGCGCTGCTGATGATGAGGACGCAGACAGTCTGGCTTGGATAATGTGGACTTGTACAACATGAGAGCTGTAATGGAAGTGTCAGGAAACAGGGCTCTCTCCACTCTCTGGACTAACCCAATGATGTCTGCATAAAAGCTTTATTGAACTATTTTTGTAATTACACATATGGAAAGATCATTTGTCATTCTACTTTTGCTTATTTACTGTAAAACGGCTGCAGTAAAAGCTAGCATAAATATCTTAAAGGGGAACAACTACTTTATTGGCAGAAAGCAGGTTGTGAAATATATGGGCACATTAACTGTCATTATGCCATATAGTTTACTATGAGCACACATCTGTTTCCATTACCTTACATTTTGATAGTAATATGAGCGATACACGTGCAGGGACCAGCTAATCAGATGCACAGTCATGGCTCCATACATTTCTTTTCTTGTCGACTCATTTCACATAGACCTTCTCAACTATGACAGTAGCTAAAATCACAGTCATTTGGCCTATGATTGAAATCACAATTATTGCAAATAATGACTTCTGTTCTGTTAAAATGTTAAAACCTGTAATGAACTACAGCCCTTCTATATTGTTATTAATGCTTCGTGACACTCTGCTTCTTTTGCTTTGCTCTAGTTTTGGGCATCAGCACAAGCACAGATATCGTTCTGAACAGAAGATAATTCATTATAATTTTTTATATATTTTAATATATTTGTAATTTAATAGAGCAATAACAAAAAATACAATTTTAAACGGCACGGTGGCTGAGTGGCAACACTCAGGCCTCACAGCAAGAAGGTTGCGGGTTCGATCCCCGGGTCGCCCGGGCCTTTCTGTGTGGTACTCCGGTTTCCCCCATCAACCCAAAACATGCCCGCACCCCTTTGAACTAACACCATGATGTCCACCCTCCTGTGGGCTCACCACCCGCAGAGGGGTTCATAGGGGGGGTCAGGTGCCATGAGTATTGGGCAGCAAGCTGCCCCCGCGACCCAGCCGGATTAAGCGGGAGAAGATGGATGGATGGATGGACAATTTTAAACTTGATGCATTGTGTAGCTCTAATTTACATACTGTACATGCGTTTACCTGACAGCATGATTTCTCATGTTTTATAGAGAGGGAGATGAGTGTGTCCCAGTGCTCTCTGCTCCACACCAAACATGATCATGAACATGTGTTTACTTCAGTGATGCATGTGACACAAAGGAGCTCATTGGTCACCATCTCTCTGTCCTCACATGGACAGTTCAGTGTGGCTGCTGTTTTTCAGTCTATTTTTCTTTTTTTTATGGTTAGCATACGGACAACCCATTTGGGGGAACTCACGTCTTCAGTATTGAAGAGACGTGTATTCTGGATCCAAGGGAATACAGACATAGTAAAGGATCACTGAGCACTTCACCCACTTTGCCCGAGAGAGTCACTGTTGGCATTTAGAGAGGCCAATGTCACTGATGGCCAGTAGGTTCATCACAGAGTATGGAGAAGTGCGATGGAGAGAGTCACAGAGTATGGAGAAGTTCTATGGAGAGAGTCACAGAGTATGGAGAAGTGCGATGGAGAGAGTCACAGAGTATGGAGAAGTGCGATGGAGAGAGTCACAGAGTATGGAGAAGTGCGATGGAGAGAGTCACAGAGTATGGAGAAGTGCGATGGAGAGAGTCACAGAGTATGGAGAAGTTCTATGGAGAGAGTCACAGAGTATGGAGAAGTGCGATGGAGAGAGTCACAGAGTATGGAGAAGTGCGATGGAGAGAGTCACAGAGTATGGAGAAGTGCGATGGAGAGAGTCACAGAGTATGGAGAAGTGCTATGGAGAGAGTCACAGAGTATGGAGAAGTGCTATGGAGAGAGTCTCAGAGTATGGAGAAGTGCTATGGAGAGAGTCACAGAGTATGGAGAAGTGCTATGGAGAGAGTCACAGAGTATGGAGAAGTGTGATGGAGAGAGTCACAGAGTATGGAGAAGTGCTATGGAGAGAGTCACAGAGTATGGAGAAGTGCGATGGAGAGAGTCACAGAGTATGGAGAAGTGCTATGGAGAGAGTCACAGAGTATGGAGAAGTGTGATGGAGAGAGTCACAGAGTATGGAGAAGTGCTATGGAGGCTGATACATTATGATTACAATTTAGATGGAGGTGGTCTTTGAAAGTGGAATGTTTGGATAGTCACTATGGAGCACAGATGGAGAGTTGCCTCTGGATGTGAAGCCCGGCTGGCTGGTGCAGCAGGCGTGCCATGTTAAGCTCGAGTGGTGCCTGTGTGCTGGGGTCCTCAGTGGTGTATGGGCCCCCGCCAGAGAGAGCCCGGGGCCCTGCATCTGCACCCCGCTTGCATCACTCCTCATGTCTAATTAAAGCCACAGACAGAGTCAGTGGAACAAGACAGGCCCAGGGCTCCTCCTCTGGGATCATTTAGAAACTTCTACTAGGACCCACCTCAGTGACTTGTCCTAAACTTTGGTGAGTCTGTTGCAGACTGCTGTCAGCTGCTCCAGATAACACCACTGTTAGCCTTTAGCCTTTAGCCTTGTGGAAGCCCAAATGCCACAGGAGCAACACTCGTGAGGAGGGACTTAAGCAGAAGAAATGGTAAAAATATGGAGTAAGAATAAAAAAGTTTCAAGAAGCTATTGGAGCTATTGTGCATTACAAATGAATAAACATGGACTTTCTGTAATTTTCAACATAGAGGGATTACAAAGATATGAAGTAACATGCATACATGGTACTCTAATCTTTTAGGATTATCATTGTGGTATCAGAATTCAGTATCTACTCTACTCTACTCTACTCTACTCTAAATATTGAAATCAAGCTTGAAAGGTTAGAACTGTGACAATACCAGTATCCACTGCACCTGTCTTTATCCACCGGCCCTTTCTAACAGTCAGTATTAAAAGGCAGTAAGTTGCGTGTGCCAAGCATGAACCAAGCACTGATGCCAAATATACCAGAAAACATTTGGAACAAGCGGCCCGACCCACTGCGGGGAACCTCGGCTCAAATGAGTGTCTAGTTTTGATACTAGCATTAGTGTGAGTTTGAATGTGGTGTGTGTGGGAGTACACATCAGTAAATGAATAAAGCACACAATCCTAAAGCAATTTGATTCTTATTGTTTATATGTATTTATGTATCTGTTTATGCATTTGTTTTATTAATCTTTCTAAAACCTTCAAAAAAGCTCTACTATACTACTCAGAGTGCTGATTAATCTGGTTGTTAATTAATAAAAAAAAGTAATAATAATGGAGTTATTAGCTATACTTGATTCACTAGATGTAATGGATAATGCAGAATGCAACGGTCATGTAACATGTGTCAGTGACTGTGGAGGCCAGAGTACACAGAGCTCACAGCAGCGCTGGACTCATGCAGTCACTGAACACGACACTGTTCTATTTACAGCTGCTGCATTTGCATCGGCCCCTCTCACTTTAGCCTCAGCATCAGCTATAGTGCAGCTACGACAGGCACAGGGCCCATCACAAATACTGTACAATCACACAGGCTTCCCACTGATAATCAACACACTCACACACATATGCACACACACACACACACACACACACACGCACACACACACACACACACACACACACACACGCACACACACACACACACACACACACACACGACCTGTATTAGTGAAAGTGCAAATGCAGCAGAACTTTGTTTCTAATTAAACCGCAGGGATGCGGCCTGCATGCTAAAGCAGCACCTCTGTATGTGAAGGCCTTTGTTAAATGGATCATTAAAGGGGACATGTTATGAACAGTTGACATTTAGGACCTTTTAACCATAGTATAACGTCATTCCGACATCATTAGCTTGCTCACAATAGTATTGTGAATGGTTTATGCATATTCAAGTACTCCTATATTGTCCTGTATGTGTGGCTTGTGTGCTCTGAAAATGTCTGTTTTAACTACCCCCTATCTTTGCCCACTGCTCTGTACTTGTGATTACTGTAAATATTCAGACTCTGGGGTCAGTGAAAAGCAACTATAAAGAGACAGTTCTGCTGGTCTGAGACAAGGGACCAGTTCTATGATTAAGTGCTTTAGATCAATATTGCGGTTTACAATGAACAAACTGTAAATAATTGTGCAATAACTTCTGTATTGTGCGACTCAACTTAATACATATGACTGAATGACTTTTACACATAGTTGATAAATCTGCAGAGCGCAGCTCCAGTACAAGTGTACAACTGAAAAAGGAGGTGTAATCCCTCACACCTTCAGGAGTGGTCCCATGTGTGGAATCTTTCAACAGTTGTCATCTGGACACTGTTTTTGAAATCAAGACATTCTGGCTTCCATCCAGAAATAATTTTATATTTGATGGTACTGGGCTGAGAAAACAGGATTAATAACACACTGAGTCCTTCACCAATGGGAGGAGTTTTGACCTAAAACTGCCCTGAGAGTTAATCTGGTATTTAACAGCTGTGATGTAGTCAGGCATAGAAAGAGCTATAAAAAGGCTAGCATATGAACAAAGGCAAAAAAGAAAAAGAAAATACATGTGGATACAAATATATTGCTTGGCTAGCTAAAACCACACGCTTAAATACTTTACAACGATTCATTTTTAGCCATTTTCCATTGGGTGTCATTGACAGGTGGGCTGTTTGTGTCATAGAAAACAGCAATTTATGAGTAAAAGAAAATAAAAAATCTGTAGCATCAACATTAAAAGCACTGTATCTTATGTAAAAGACTTTGGCTTATATATTTTGTTCTGAATTCAATAGGAGGGACTGGCTAAGGCACCAGAAAGCGATTTGAGCATGTTCTGGGTTCCAGAGAAATGGACCTGCAGAATCTCATCTGTATACGTAGAGATAGTTTGTGATTCTAAAATTGACATTTTCTGGGCACTGGAGTCCAAGCTCTCCTAATGCATCCAGCATACACTATAAAAGTTAGGCTGGAGTAATCTCCGAAACAGACATTTACACATGCTGTTTTTCAGTCCAAATTTCAATAAAACTACTGAAATGACCCTACAGCTAAGGCCAAATCTCTTTAAGTCCATAAACCCTGGTGTTTGGAGCCACTCTCTTCTTGTGAAAGCGCTGCTTGTTAGCCACGGGCAAGGAAGTCAAAGCCAGTGAGCAATGCGCTGATCTCTCACCCAGCCATGTATAGGGAAAATAAATATTGTAAACAGACACTAGCTCCGCACACAAACACCCACTACACACCCAGCCTATTTGGTCCGGAGATGGCGAGAGCTCGGCCCATTACTCGTCCTGCAGGGAGGAGGCAGCTTGGCTTGGGCCTAATGGATAGAACCATTACAGCCTGCACAAGCTATGTTTCACCATTAGATAAGGAATCAATTATATTCAGATGTACGCTACGTGCCGTGGACCGGGCCCTCGCTGTATGAGATGCTGCTGAGATGGAGCGCTGGCAGCACGCTTGGCTAGCTCCCTAACACAGTTCAAATGGACACGCAGGATTTATGGGCACCGGAGATTTGGTAAACGTGGACTAAGTCGGAAGCCTGTAGTTGTGAGGAGAGGGTTGTGTTGTGAGGAGAGGGTTGTTGTGAGGAGAGGGTTGTGTTGTGTGGAGAGGGTTGTTGTGAGGAGAGGGTTGTGTTGTGAGGAGAGGGTTGTGTTGTGAGGAGAGGGTTGTGTTGTGAGGAGAGGGTTGTGTTGTGAGGAGAGGGTTGTTGTGAGGAGAGGGTTGTGTTGTGAGGAGAGGGTTGTTGTGAGGAGAGGGTTGTGTTGTGAGGAGAGGGTTGTGTTGTGAGGAGAGGGTTGTGTTGTGAGGAGAGGGTTGTTGTGAGGAGAGGGTTGTGTTGTGAGGAGAGGGTTGTGTTGTGAGTAGAGGGTTGTGTTGTGTGGAGAGGGTTGTGTTGTGAGGAGAGGGTTGTTGTGAGGAGAGGGTTGTGTTGTGAGTAGAGGGTTGTGTTGTGAGGAGAGGGTTGTGTTGTGAGGAGAGGGTTGTTGTGAGGAGAGGGTTGTGTTGTGAGGAGAGGGTTGTGTTGTGAGGAGAGGGTTGTGTTGTGAGGAGAGGGTTGTGTTGTGAGGAGAGGGTTGTGTTGTGAGGAGAGGGTTGTGTTTGAGGAGAGGGTTGTTGTGAGGAGAGGGTTGTGTTGTGAGGAGAGGGTTGTGTTTGAGGAGAGGGTTGTTGTGAGGAGAGGGTTGTGTTGTGAGGAGAGGGTTGTGTTGTGTGGAGAGGGTTGTGTTGTGAGGAGAGGGTTGTGTTTGAGGAGAGGGTTGTGTTGTGAGGAGAGGGTTGTGTTGTGAGGAGAGGGTTGTGTTTGAGGAGAGGGTTGTTGTGAGGAGAGGGTTGTGTTGTGAGGAGAGGGTTGTGTTTGAGGAGAGGGTTGTTGTGAGGAGAGGGTTGTGTTTGAGGAGAGGGTTGTGTTGTGAGGAGAGGGTTGTAGTTAGCCATCGGTCCAATAGTATTAAAGATGACCTTGTTAAACCCAACGCCCATCCAAATAATTGGATGAAGCTAAACTCTGTGGCTCTGCTGGGAAAATAGAGATTTTTTCTTCAAATTTGGGGATTAAATTCTGTGCCTGACTACCAGCAAAAATATATATTCCGGGCATGGTGCATTTTTCACGGTTGGTCAGCAGAGGCGCAAAGACTCAAAAAATAGTTTAAAAATTATTTCATGGACATGCTTAAATCAATCATGCTGAAATTTCTATCACTCATACATTGCATGACCCTGATTCCATTGATATGTAACACAATTATCAATGCTACAGCGCCACCTACAGGAATTTACAAAGTTTACTATGGGGCAAAGTGACTATGGGGCATTCTTAGTCTGACTCTTGATTGTAAAAGTCATTTGACCTGTGGCCTAGTTTCTATAATTTTGCTGTAGATCATTTGCATTTACTGTGGGCAGTGCAGACTTGACCGGACAGCCCTTGGCTAAGGTAACAGAAGATCATTATTTCCATTGTGAGAAAAGGGAAACTGTAAGAACTGTACACTCTACACTCTGTAGTTGAAGAGCAGTTGAAGTGCTCGTCTGCTACCTGGCCATGGGTGACTTATTATGTCTTGTAACTTTAATTAGCTCTGCCACTCACCCTCCCCCTTCATGCCAGCAGCTCTGAGCAGCAACATCAATACTGGCTTAGGAGAGGAGACCTTTTTATTTTTACTTTTTATTTCATTGTTTGCCTCTGGTTTATTCACTGCCCAAAACAAAACCCAAGCTGAAGCCTGTCCTTGTGTGTGTGTGTGTGTGTGTGTGTGTGTGTGTGTGTGTGTGTGTGTGCATGTGTGTGTGTGTGTGTGTGTGTGTGAAGGTCAGCTGCAGGAAGAGGGAGGCATTGATTTCCTGTGGGCAGCTGCATCTAGAATTACCAGGAAGCATTTTCCTTCACGACACCGGGAATGTGTGTGTGTGTGTACAGGTGTGTGTGTGTGTGTGTGTGTGTGTACAGGTGTGTGTGTGTGTGTGTGTGTGTGTGTGTGTGTGTGTGTGTGTGTGTGTGTGTGTACAGGTGTGTGTGTGTGTGTGTACAGGTGTGTGTGTGTGTGTGTACAGGTGTGTGTGTGTGTGAGGTGTGGGCTCTGCCTACATCCTGCTGTTATAAAAAGCAACATTGTGATCTAAATATATGATGTGTTAACAGTGATGCCCCACAGAGCTGTGGTGTATCTGTGAAACATCCTCCTGTGGACCTCCTCATTCTGCACTTGGCTCATGGTTCAGAGCACTCAGTGGGAAAGGCCTCCATCTACTTCTGCTCCTTCTCCTCCTGCTCTTTCTCCTCCTGCTCCTTCTCCTCCTGCTCCTTCTAATGCTCCTGCTCCTTCTAATGCCCCTGCTCTTTCTCCTCCTACTCTTTCTCCTCCTGCTCCTTCTAATGCCCCTGCTCTTTCTCCTCCTACTCTTTCTCCTCCTGCTCCTTCTAATGCCCCTGCTCTTTCTCCTCCTACTCTTTCTCCTCCTGCTCCTTCTAATGCCCCTGCTCTTTCTCCTCCTACTCTTTCTCCTCCTGCTCCTTCTAATGCTCCTGCTCTTTCTCCTCTTCTCCTCCTGCTCCTTATCCTCCTGCTCCTTCTAATGCCCCTGCTCTTTCTCCTCCTACTCTTTCTCCTCCTGCTCCTTCTAATGCTCCTGCTCTTTCTCCTCTTCTCCTCCTGCTCCTTATCCTCCTGCTCCTTCTAATGCTCCTGCTCCTTATCCTCCTGCTCCTTCTAATGCCCCTGCTCTTTCTCTCTTTCTCCTCCTGCTCCTCCTTCTCCTCCCGCTCCATCTCCTGCTCTTTGCTTGATTTTACCTATACCTACTGCATTTTTTCACCGAGTAGCCAAAAATAGTACTCAAGTAAGAATAAAGTTATTTCAAAAGAATATAACAATTCTAAAAACTAATACTCAAGGAAGAGTGATTCAAGAGTAACTGTCAGAAAGAAACAGATTTATAATTTGACATTAATGTAATTTGAAGGACAAAACATTTAATACTGCACAAAATCTGGTAGAGTACTGTTACTTCAACAAAAAATATTACTTAAGTATGAGTAAAAGTATGCTGCAAGAAAAGTACTCTGAAAAGTACTGTTCATTCAAAAAGTTACTCAAGTAAATGAAGCTGCTTGTAACAGAACCACCTACACGTGGCCATAATAGACAGTGTAGAGGAGCCTCCAAAGTCCAGTATAACCTGGAATATCAAACTATGACACGTGTTCTGATCATGGTCGGATTAGGATTAACACGGAATGCAGGTGTTTCTTATTTTCAGTGCGTTATCATCATATAATTACCATAGTAAAATAAAAGTGCTAATTGCTAGCTGTGTCAATTAAATGCTGTTGTATTTTTGTAACTTGTTTTATTATTGGGCACATTTTCACATTAGCTGTTAGCATCTGACTCGAGTTTCCAGGAATATTGTTTATAAGTCTATTACTGCACAAAAAAATAAGGAGCATAACTGACCTGACATTTCTGTGCAAAAATGGGTTAGCACAGGTTAAAACAGACGCTCCGGAGGCCGGGGCATAATAGTTGGCCATGTAAAAGCTTCATGATTCTTTGCACAAAGGTACCCTGCCAAAATGTATCTGCACACACCTGCTCACTGCTCTGGCCCTGTACCTGGGAGTGTGCAGGCCAAGGACGTTCACACACACAAAACAAACACTGAGTGTTGCACAAACACACACAAACTCACACAAACACACACAAACACACACAAACACACACAAACTCACACAGACTCACACAAATGCATGCACACATGTCAAAGAGTACAAATAAGCATGGGTTTACATTATGGCGCATTGGAATAAGAATAATCTTTAAACAAGCAATGCAAAATACTCCTCTGCCCAAACACAGGTCTCGTATATCAGTCATTTGTTTATAGTAATAAAATATATTACTACTTTTTCACTATATGTTACATATTTCATTCACTCCAGACGGATACTTCTGAAGCCACAGTTGCCCTGGGGTAGAAAAGCAAGTCTGTCAGTCTGTACCATTGGTCTCTTCCACCATCACCAATCACACTCTCACACTTTCTAGGCAAGTGGGTGAAGTGTATAGCTCATGTGCACAAAGGCAGTACACACTAATTAACCACCAGGTTGATGGACAGATGTTCTAGCCACTAAACTTCTAATTTTCTCTCAATAAATCATTGAAAAGATACAGGTTTCCAAAACCCATTCACATTAAAGAGAGGCAATTATTCTTCTGTGGGGTATTAACTGTGAGCACGTAACATATCAGATCTCTGCTCAGTTGCTCTCCCCTCAGAGTGCTATCACAGCAGTTGTATTATATTGTTTTGGGTCCTATTTTTGTATATTTATGAAAAATTATGTAGGCTTGTGGGCGGAGCCTTCTACAAGGGACATAGTCTTATTTTGTTAACCGTAAAGAGGGTTTGAAGAGGGCAGGAGAGACTGTTCGATAACTCAAACATGTATCGATGACATCTGAAACCTCTTGTTTTTTATGAGGGAACACTCATAATATGAGAGAAAGCTCCAAAAGTCGATTTTGCATAATACCCCCTGTTTAATTTAGTTTTGCATTTGCAATTCACCAGTCCACTCAATTCAGACTCAGTTCAATTCAATTTTATTTCTATAGCCCAGAATCACAACAAGAGTTGCCCCAATGTTCTTCACAGTGAAAAACATGGAAACATAATCTGACACAGACATCAGCAAACACATTGTCCCATCCTCAGTCTCTCAGTGAACACATGATCCTTGGTGCCAGAGCAAAAATCCCACCGGCAGGTGCAGTATGGGAAAATTCTCTCTAGACACTGTTTCCAACAGCTGTCGCCATGCAGCACCTTCAGACCTGAGAGCTTTGAGGAACCAGTCACTTTATAGAGCAGGGTTCAGACGGACAGGCAGACGTGTGGGGGACTGGACAGTGGCTTATTTCGGTTGAGGGCTTCAACCAGGCAGGTGGGGCTCCATCGAGACAGGTGAGTGGAGAAGGGTACAGCTAAGGTCTGGTCAGCATCTGCTCACGGGAGGAACATCTGAAACCTCTGAAACATCTGAAACAGCAACAAGAGAAGAAGAGAGAGAGACACTGGTGAACAGCAGTGAACTGATTTGTCTGTGAAAATCATGAGGTTATGGGACAGAGATGAAGGAGAGAGAGCAGATAGAATAAGAGGACAGAGGCTCAGGGCCCCATACTTCCCCCAGCATCTAACTCCTAGAGCAGCCTGACTTCAGCTGTGGAGTTAACCCTGCTCCTCTAACCTGGCCATAAGCTTTCTCATAGAAGAATGTTTTAAGCCTAACCTTAAATGTAGAGACTGTGTCTGCCTCTCTGACATGAGGTGGAAGCTGATTCCAGAAAACAGTTAAAATTAAAAGTTCTACCTCCCATTGTAAGACATATCATTATAACAGCCTACCACCCTCTAATCTAAAGCTGAATAAAGCTCACTCTGCAGCAGCATCCATGTTTCCACATGCCTCCTCAGATAATCCTGATGGCCTGCTAACATGCCTCCCATTCAACCTCATCCTCTCTGCTCTTGACTGATCTATGTAACGCGGTGTAATGCTCTAACCTTATCATCTGATCATTAATGTGCATGTCGTGTCCCACAAATTCAAACAAGCCCCACTTATGCCCCCCTTCTTCATCACACCATCTGCGCATGCCGGCATTAGCGGCTCCCTTATGCATATTGTATGGACCATTGTAGACTCTTATCAGGCTCTCAAGTTCGACCACAAACTTAGACAAAGGCCTAAGTGATCGCTGGAGTGCCACAAAGGCCCATTTAAAGCAATCTGCGAGTCGGTAATGAGCTGCTCGCTGCTTGTTCCAGTGTTTTACGGTTTGGTGGAGATAAGGATGCCGCGGAGCTGTCTGTGTTTACGCCCGTGCTTTGGTTGGATGGCACATCAGTATACATGAGATGCAGAGGCGTCTTCTCCAGCGGTGTAATGAGTGAGAGGTGCGAGGCTGTTCATTTGTGAGATTCACCTCAGGAGACCACAGCCACAGGTAATTAGCAAGGCAAATATAGGCCACATGTTTTACATATGCTCTGCTCAAGAGTCTAAAGTGTCCAGTGCTTCAAAGGGCCAGTACATGTGGGTTTACATGTACTGTAGGCTTGTTATTAAAAGTCGGTAATCAATTCTGGTCAAAATACTGGTACTTTTCAGTGGCAATACTTGAGGTAATGCTGGGGGTTGGATGCCATGGTGACACACAATGTAAAACATGAGACGAAATAGGTTGATTTTAAAAACATCGATCCCTCCTAGGAACTTAGTTAGTACTACTCGGCTACTAGCCATGTAGCTAGTAGCCAAGTTGGCATACTAGCCACGCAAGTGGCCATATCGGCTCCTCAAAGCCTGATCCCGTCAGATCTCAGAAGCTCAGCAGGGCCTGGTTAGTACTTGGATGGGAGACACTGGGAATTCCAGGTGCCACAGTGGGGCCAGTGGCAAAAACTGCTGTTGTGTCCTTAGGCAAGACACTTCACCCACATTGCCTAGTATGAAAGTGATGTGTGTGTGAATGGTGGTGGTGGTCGGAGGGGCAGATGGCTCAGATTGGAGCCTTGCTTCCGTCAGTCTGCCCCAGGGCAGCTGTGGCTACAATAGTAGTTTACACCACCGGGTCTGGAGTGAATGAATAATGCTCTGTAAAGCGTCTTTGAGTGTCCTGAAAAGCGCTGTATAAAACTGATATTTATTTATTATTATTATTACTAAAGAGGGGGTATTACACTTCTGTGGGGTTTCATTTGCTAACACATAACAGATTTTTCACCATGGTGGAAAGATCTCAAAAGTCATGTTTGTATAACACCCTCTCTTTAAAAGATAATTATAGTATCAAGCACATTTATATTGATACTAAGAAAAAAAGGGCTGATGAAACAAATAAGCAAAAAAAAAGTCCATTTGCTTTCTGTCCTATCTGGTCTACATGTATTTGTTAGCATCTGGTGGATTGCTAAAATGTCACATTATCAGTGTTGCTGCTGCCAGTACTGCTATTACTGTTACTACTACTACTATTACCATACTACTCAAACTATATTGCCTTTGTATGCTAGTATTCACACCACATTCGGGTATGTTATTTATTCACCTCATGCTACCACACAGGTGCAGGGCAGAAATTAGCGATAGTTTAGCATGAATAGCAGTGCTTGTTTATTTACATTGATAATTGCGTTTCTAAACGGGAGAGTCAATGCCAGCATGGTGCCAGCTTTACCCTGCGGCACTCGGCACTCCCAGCGCTTGAATACACATTTCTATACCTCAACGTCATATCAATCCACAAGCCAGCGGGACCACTGCGATCTGCTTCTGCAAGAGACGGCGGCTCGCAAATGAGGAGCAGAGCCCTTCACATGCATTATTGCCCACGCACCAGAAAATTACAATAAATATGAGGAGAAGACAGTTATCAGCGGCTGTGTAGATTCCCAACTGCACATCTGAGTGAACGCAGGCATGTGAAGACTATCTGTTAACAGAAGGATATTGTACAAGCAGAGCACAGATATGTCTCCTCTGTTATGGGTAAATATGTCAGTCTCATAGGAGAATAAGCACATGTGTGGCGGCTTAGGCAGAACCCTGATGTTTCCACTGGAACGGTTTTAAAAGAGGGAAGAAACAAAAATTAAACTTCAGCAAATTAAAGTCTAAACATCTACACTGAGCCTACAGCCACCATTAAAACTGAAGTTTAAAACCAGGCAGTGAGGGAGAGCACCGTCTGGAGGACTAAAGGGGAGAGTGAGGAGGAAGAGGGGTGAGGTTTGGAGGACTAAAGGGGAGAGTGAGGAGGAAGAGGGGTGAGGTTTGGAGGACTAAAGGGGAGAGTGAGGAGGAAGAGGGGTGAGGTTTGTAGGACTAAAGGGGAGAGTGAGGAGGAAGAGGGGCGAGGTTTGGAGGACTAAAGGGGAGAGTGAGGAGGAAGAGGAGCGAGGTTTGGAGGACTAAAGGGGAGAGTGAGGAGGAAGAGGGGCGAGGTTTGGAGGACTAAAGGGGAGAGTGAGGAGGAAGAGGGGCGAGGTTTGTAGGACTAAAGGGGAGAGTGAGGAGGAAGAGGGGCGAGGTTTGGAGGACTAAAGGGGAGAGTGAGGAGGAAGAGGGGTGAGGTTTGGAGGACTAAAGGGGAGAGTGAGGAGGAAGAGGGGCGAGGTTTGGAGGACTAAAGGGGAGAGTGAGGAGGAAGAGGGGTGAGGTTTGGAGGACTAAAGGGGAGAGTGAGGAGGAAGAGGGGCGAGGTTTGGAGGACTAAAGGGGAGAGTGAGGAGGAAGAGGGGCGAGGTTTGGAGGACTAAAGGGGAGAGTGAGGAGGAAGAGGGGCGAGGTTTGTAGGACTAAAGGGGAGAGTGAGGAGGAAGAGAGGCGAGGTTTGGAGGACTAAAGGGGAGAGTGAGGAGGAAGAGGGGCGAGGTTTGGAGGACTAAAGGGGAGAGTGAGGAGGAAGAGGGGTGAGGTTTGGAGGACTAAAGGGGAGAGTGAGGAGGAAGAGGGGTGAGGTTTGGAGGACTAAAGGGGAGAGTGAGGAGGAAGAGGGGCGAGGTTTGGAGGACTAAAGGGGAGAGTGAGGAGGAAGAGGGGCGAGGTTTGGAGGACTAAAGGGGAGAGTGAGGAGGAAGAGGGGCGAGGTTTGGAGGACTAAAGGGGAGAGTGAGGAGGAAGAGAGGCGAGGTTTGGAGGACTAAAGGGGAGAGTGAGGAGGAAGAGAGGCGAGGTTTGGAGGACTAAAGGGGAGAGTGAGGAGGAAGAGGGGCGAGGTTTGGAGGACTAAAGGGGAGAGTGAGGAGGAAGAGGGGTGAGGTTTGGAGGACTAAAGGGGAGAGTGAGGAGGAAGAGGGGCGAGGTTTGGAGGACTAAAGGGGAGAGTGAGGAGGGGCATGGTCTGCTGGAGAGCTACAGCGGAGAGTGGGAGACTGCTTTTACTATAAAACGGACTGGGTTGTTACAGGTAATGGGCATCGGTGTGTGTAGACTTTTCCATTTGCTTTATAGGGGTGATTGAGATTCAAACCACAACACCTGAATAATTTCTGGGTTTACATGCATTTAGAAAAATCTATTTAAAATAAACTTAGAACATAGTAAGTGTGGTAAGTGTATCACCTTGTGCCTCTTTGTTCAGATCAGATCAGCTTAGACATGGCCCCTGGGTGGTGCTCTCCCTTTTAGCCCACATATCGTCATAATAGGCCCTTGACCTTCAGGTGTTTGCCTTGGGAGCAGGTTCCTTGTCCCATGTCTCATCAGCCCACACCCCCATAATTCATTCATGTATTCAGCACATAGTGGCCCGCCCAGCAGTGAGGACAGAGGCAGCCCACAGGCACCAACAGCAGCCAGCCCCAACCCTCACCCTGCCCCCTGTGACAGGTCTGCAAAGGGGAGCACATCTGGAACAATGTCACATGACCCAGAATGTATATTTTATACATACAGAAGTAGCAAAGTATGTCAGCATTTTCTGCACAACTGGTTCCTACTGTACATTTGTTAAGTGTGAAAGTAGCTGATTGAAATTAACTTTGTGAAATGAACTTTTTTTTTTTTTTTTATACATTTAATGTTAAAAAGAGATTACAGTCATTTTAATCTAGGTCTCACTAGGTTTAATTCTAGGTTATAAGATGTAACTGTGACAGTACAGTACAATGAAGGCGGAGGTATGAAGCTAGGCTGGGGAAAGATGGTGTCAGCAGTGACCATCAGCAGTGGGATATACACACTAGTAAGGTAAGGTAAGGTAAGGTAAGGTAAGGTTTATTTATATAGCGCTTTACACAGACACATGTCCCCAAAGCGCTTTACACAACATTTTACAGAGCATTCTTCATTCACTCTATACCCGGTGGTGGTAAACTACTGTTGTAGCCACAGCTGCCCTGGGGCAGGCTGACAGAGGTGCCAAGCCAACCGGCGCCAACGGTCCCTCCGACCACCACCAACTTTCACACCTACAGTGCATGTTTTGAGTATTACACTAGTACTGGTACACTAGTAATTATCTTATAGATTATCAGTAGGTTACTTACATATGTTATACAGTTTGTGGATACAGAACAATAACAAAATAATACACAACTAAAACAAAGTTAGAAAGCAGCTGTGAAGATGGACCCTGAAGTGATACCGTCACTTAACAACTCTATTGCATCTCTATTCTTTAAATATATCCACCTAGTCCCAAAGGTTGCCCTGGCTGCTGCCAGCGTCATTGTGGCTGTACAATTTAGAGTGGGGCTGCTGATCTTTACAGTAAATCAGTTTGATCTGGACTACAGAGCTGTTTAAATCTCCCAGGGAATCTGTGCTGTGTTTACCTGTTGGTGCACATGAACAGTGAACATTTTACACAAATCAACCTCCTTTATATCTTATTTTAGTGACAAAGCTTTCCTCAAATTCTCTATTGAAATGAATGAGATTCCCACTTGTGGAACCACTAAAAAAAAAGAAGCATTTAGAGGCAAAACTGGGCAGGGGGATAAGGTTAATAAGCATCTAATTTTTGCTAGGGGGATTTGTATGTATCTCTGTGGTGGAAAAAAATGCATGAAAAAATGCAAAATGGATTTAAACAGCACATTTTCAGGTGCCTGTGATCAATATGAGCGTTTGTGGTCCTGTTTAGGTGTTTGATTTTGATAGGCTAATGCTAGCTAGTCTGTGACTGTAATAGTATGTGTTTTATGTGTGAGAGACCTGTTTAACAGCACACACCATCTCTTCTGTTCTAGAACCAACTCAGCCAGCTCTTTCTGGTTTGATTGTGTTAAAATGAAGATTTAACTCTAACAGAGCTTCTGACAGAGCAGTGCCTTTAGTTAGCCTCTCAACCCCAGGGAATATTGATGATATCAGCTACAAAGTCTCAGTAGAACAGGAAGAAGAGTGTTGACTGGCCAGGTTGGCCGAAATAATGCCAATTCCAATTACCAATAAATGTGCAATGTTTCTCCAGGACTCCTTTTGCTGTGGCCCCAGTTTTAAAGGACACTGTTGTAGCTGTAAATGCCAAGTGATGCCCTATTGAACGTGCAGCAAAATTATTTCTCGTGGTCCCCCGGAGTCCATAGGCTGGGCTGATACAGTGCAGGTGATGTGCTTCCAGTGCAGTAGAGTACATAGTGCTTGTGTGGTGCTGTTTGCTTTGCCCTGGCTCCTCTCTCTGTAATGGCCTGGCACAGTGACAGTGCTCTGACCTTTGAGCCCACCTTGTGTGAAACATGGTGTAAGCACAACATTCTGTGAAAGTGATGGCTGGACTAACAAAGAAACTATCTCCAAAACAATACACAGGATATGCACAAGCAGCAGCTTCCACAATATGTTATGTATTCAGACGGAAGCCAGGGAGCTATAGTCAAATGAAAATGAAAATCAGATGTTAAATCAATAGTAAATCATGAACCTGATAAATTGGCATTAAATTCCTTTTCGTTTTGCAAAATGTAGCTTCCACTTCTGTTGCCGCTCCTGGACATGGTTTTTTTCCTCACACTCTTGTCTTCAGAATGAGACCATCCCCAAGACGATATGTGGTTCGGTGTAGCAGGCACAGCCCGTTGAATAAAAGGAGCGTTTTTTTATTTTTTATGCATGCCCAGGCATTTTGCTTACGGCAAAGCTTTTCAGTCATTAGCTCTTCCAGAGAGTGATTGACATATTGTTTTAGCCTATAATCAGAGCTTTCCAACGATGGGTGGGACATGTGGCACAGGTGAGAGACCAGCTCAGTGTTGATCTGTGTAAGGCTGTTTGGAGAGGCTGTAGTCTAACAGTGATGGACAGAAACAAATCAAACGTATCTTGGGAGACATTTTTGGTTTTAGGTTTTTATCTTGAGAAAACATGCCTAAAGCTCAGAAAAAAACAAACAAACTTACTTATTACAATTTAGGATGCTGCTGTTCTGTGACAACAGGCTATGCATTTTAGAGTAGTAGAGTTGTAGTCATTATGTTGTAGTGTAACTTTATGTCATAGTAATAATTGTGTATATTGGTAAATGTCTTAAGCCTATAATTTGGACCTGGTGCACAGTTTATTTTTGATGCCTAAACAGCATGGTGTTTTATGGAAATGCATGTTTACACTGCTAAAATAGGCATATTTGAAAAATGATTAGCTAGGAAGGGATTCTGTAGCCACCAAGATATCAAAATCTGGTGTGTAGGGTCAAAGGATAAAATGCATGTAACACAGTTAGGAACATTTGGCACATATTTGGGACACTTGTGCTGAATTGTCATTTTTTTTTTTACCAAAAGGTTCACAGCATCCAAACTCTGAGTCCTACAGAGCTGAAATTTTAGACAGTTGTTGCCAACAACTTGATCAGTGAGTGTGGTGAGTCCCAAATGCCTAGGGTGAAGTGCCCAAGCTAGGGCCTTTAATCTATTGTATTTTTTTCCAAGACAAAAAATAACATTTTTAGAGATTTTTGAATGTCTGTACTGTACTGTCTAAAATGATGCATCACAGAAGCATGTGGTTCTAAGATTTTCTTGTAATAAGCTGTGACATTTGGGTTTGTGTTACTGTTGTGCACACACAAAATGAGTTGGGTGGCATCAAGTAAAAAATCCTATTCATAATGGCCACACCAGCTTGTGAAAGCCTGATCCCGTCAGATCTCAGAAGCTCAGCAGGGCCTGGTCAGTACTTGGATGGAGACACTGGGAATTCCAGGTGCCACAGGGGGGCGCCAGTCACAAAAGCTGTCATCATTCTGTCCTTAGGCAAGACATCCACATTGACTAGTATGAACGTGGTGTGTGTGTGAGTGATGGTGGTGGTCGGAGGGGCTGATGGTGCTGATTGGCCTCACTTGCCTTCAGTCTGCCCCAGGGCAGCTGTGGCTACAATAGCAGCACCACCACCAAGTGTGGAGTGAGTGAATAATGCTGAGTAAAGTGTCTTTGTGACAGATGTCTGTGAAAGGTGCTACATAAATAAACACTTCTAATATAAAGCCTGGTTCCAAACATCAAACTTCATTTAACCCTTAGAATCTGCGTCGTTTGCGGGCAAACTCGCAACCATCAGTCAGCATTTTTTTAAATAACAAAAAAAAAACATGCATCGGATTCTAATGAAGAAAACTTTGTTTTGAAGTTTACCCTTCGTACGATCTATGAGGGGCTCAGGACAAATCTATCCTTTCAAAAACATTTTCACCACCAGTGTTAAGTCCAGCATTATTTCCAGTGAGGTTGTAATCCATTTTCGCCGCGAGGTGTGCAGTAACCTGATTATTTTTACACTTTATGAAACAAAGAGTAACTTTTCATCGCCTCCATTTTGATTTCTGATGTAAATAATGACGACGTCCTGTGACATAGTCAGATAACAAAAATGTTATCCCCTCCCCCCCGACAGCCAGGGCCTGTGAGAATTATATTTGAGAATCAAAAGCTTATTCATTAGTTATCTTTGTTTTTTTGTTGTTGTTTTTTTCTGACATGAACTCATCAATCATTATATGATAGCCCAAGTTGTCCTGAAAAAAAAAATGTCTTTAACTTTTCTACACTTGAAAGGGTTGACATAGGCGGACAAAAACTATCAATAAATGGCTCAGGTATTTAAGGGTTAAGCTGAGCTGAACTCACTTCATGCTCACTTCTTTATACAGTCTGTGGCACTTACATAGACACATGCATATAACATGAACATTGAACTATCATTCTGACCTGTTCAGCTCAATATGTCCAATTTCAAAAGTGATGTCATGTGAATTCAGCTCTATAGAAAACACCTAAACACACAAGCACTGGAGCCATAGCAGACAGACAGTGATGGTGAGCTCCAGACAAACCCTCTCCTCACCAGGCCATTTGAGGATCAGCTGAGTTTGGCTGCTGGCACAAACACAACGAGAGTGCAAAATAACACAAGAGACATGCTAAATAACTGACATGCCCCTTTCAGACATTCAAAATCTGCTCTCACTGAAAACAGGCCTGAATCTGCCAGAGAAAGTTTAGTACAGAAACAACATGAGACAAGTGTGAAGATCTGACATGATATGGCATTGTGAATGATTTCACAAGGGAATGTTCCTAGTTAGATGCAATATTTCTGAAGCAGAAAGCTGAAGCTTCACCATAATGAGAGGTTAGACTGTACACTACACACTTCACAGTGTTTACAAAGACCTTCCAGTTTCACCAACTCCAGCTCTCATAGGTGTGACTGACAGGTGGATGAGCCAATCTGAGAAATGTGTGGTTCATCAGATTTTCATGACAGATGACTTCTGTTGACTAAATAGTTTATTAACTATTAAAACATAATGCTAAAATAAAAGAAATCAAAACATATATACTTAGCTAAATATTAGAATAAGGATAATTGAAAAATACATTGAGGGGAAAAAAGTAAGTGAAACTTGCTGTGTTCCTGTTGTATTGAATTTCAACTCGGAAACTTAGTTAACATTTCTGAACCCCGAGCTGGGTCTGAGTAAGAAAATCCACTGTGGCACTTTTGTGTGCGGATAAACTTTGATATCCCACAGTCAGAATATTGATTGTGATATTTTGCCTTTAATCGCTCCTTCCTGAGCACCTGCTTCTGCTTCCTGCACTGAGCCTCTGCACTTAGAAATGTGCTCTGATGCTCTTGGACACATGGAGCTAATGTTAACAAAACAAAAGTCACTCTCAGACAAATGTGATGCAAAACCCACTGTGAGGCATGCTAACCACTGCACCACTGTGTACTACAGCGCATACAGTGCACCGTCCTCAGCCAGTAAATGAAACAGACTTCTTCCTGTTTCTGGTGATTTAATCCACTTCATTTGAACTTTATGGATATTGGTCCCTCTCTGGTGGATATTTGCATGTAATTGAATGATTATGAATGGGAGAGATTAATGGAGAAAGTCCCAGGCAGCTCACACTGGCCTCTGTGGCAACAATGGAACTGGCAACTGAACAAAGGCAGGAACGCAGAAAATCCCACTTTTTTGACATGATCCGTGCGATTGGCCTGAGCCTCCGTAGGGCTGGGAATTATCAGGATTGCCACAGAGTGAAAAGCCATGGAAATGAAAGTCTAATTGATTTATGCAGAGAGAAGGCGCTTCACCTCTGGGGCTGGATTCACAGGATGCTGCTCACTAAATGAAAAGTCTGATCTGATGAGAGGCTGAGGCTGACGCTGCTCGGCCTGCAGCTCAAAGCAGAGAAGACAGCCACCAAATGTGATAGTGAAGATACAGCAGATCCACAGAACAGCATCAGGCTGAGCTCTGATCATATTATAGGAGCTGCATAAACCGTGGCTAAGGCGGGAATCAGACTGTACTGTGTGAATCTGAATACTAAAGTGAGCATCCATAGCACAGTTTAATGTTAGTTACTGACACTTTGCAATGACGTCACGCTGGGGGTGCTCTATGTACTTTGTGTGTCTCTATGGTGGAATGTTCAGCAGCTTCCATGGAGACATAAAACACACATTAGCAAATATGGTCAAAAAAGGTTGTAGATCATTTGAAAAGTGTAGAAAAAACACACAAAATTAATTTAAATAAAACATTTTCCGAATCCTCTGAGCAATACAACTAATTCTATGTTTGAGAGACTTGTTTAACAGCACAAATCAACTCAGCTGTTTTAGTTCGAGCTAAGTCTGTTCAAGGTCATATTGTGGTGCATATAAACTCAGATTAAAGTCTAACAGAGCTTCTGACAGAGCAGTGCCTATGGTTAGCACCTCACCCCTAGGGAGTGTTGATGACATCACTCAAATGAATCAATTCACTGGAAAAATGTCAGAAAATTTTGCTCCCAGAATACTTTGGTTTTATAATGTTATCCCATGACTCAACGTGTTCACTGGTTAGAGAGTGACAAGAGTAATTTTATGTATATAATTCCATATAATCAAATCTAAGTCCTGTCTCCATAGTACTGTGTTTGTTCTAAATGCACTGTCATCCTGGGTTTATAATATGCTGAAACTAGGGTTGCCAAAAGTTAAATCTGATAACAATTGATATTAGATCTAGGATGGAAACTAGACTAGACCCATTTGAGCAGGTACTGATACTAAAACAGTCACACTGACAGAAATGAACCTTTCCTGAATAGCTTTAGAATGATGAGCTGTATCAGCACCAGCAGAAGAGCACATAGACTAGTACAGTCCCATGGAGCACTGTGGAACCTCCCTGGACCACTGAGGGATAGACAGATACCTCAGAGACCTTATAGAACAGGGGCGTCAAACTCATTTTGGTCCGGGGGCCGTATACAACCAACTTTGACTCCAAAGGGGCCGGATCAGAAAACTCATGTCATATATACCCCAAAAATAGCAATGAGTCCAAATATTTGTGCAGAGAAACGCAAATCTATTACAGAAATCTTTTTTATTTTATTTTATTTTACAAAATATTATAATATTATGCTAGGTCAGGTTGCTTTCACAGCAGCATCAGTCGCCTCTTGGCCCCTGGGTGAAAACAGACGGCTGTTTCTTCAGTCCCAGCAATAATTCCTTTATTTTCTGTCTTCTCAATTCTCTGTTCAAGTTATTGTATTTTTCGCAGTGTCTCGTAGTGGTGTTTAAGATCATATTCCTTGAGCGCCGCCACTTGTTGCAAACACACCAAGCACAGGTTTCCCATTCACCTGAACAAATAAGAATTAGTCAATTTTTCTTGGAAAATCCTGCACTCAGCTCCACTTTTCTTATTTTTGACATTTTGCTGATGAGGGTCACGGTCAACAGTCAAAACGATCGTCCTTTAAGAGCGTTTGGAAAGAGGCAGGTCTTCATTTGTCTGGTGGAGGCGTCACGCACAGAAGCACTGGAGACGCTGCTATGCTAAGCTGCGCAGAAAATTACCAGAAAAATCTGAAAATTTTAAATATTTTAATAGAAAATCAGCCGAGGGCCAGATTAAAGGTCTTGGAGGGCCGGATCTGGCCCCCGGGCCGCATGTTTGACACCTGTGTTATAGAATATAAAAGAAAGTACTGTGATTTCATGTTAAAAAACACATTCTGTTGAAAAAAGTTTTTGTATTATCATCATGGTGTCAGAACTGGTATTGAGTGTCAAGTATAGTTCAGTATGTTACTATTAAGACACTAGTTTAAAGCAGCACTGCCTTGAGGAGACAGACTGATAAAGGTGCTTCTGAGAGTGCTCCAGGAGGCAGTACTAGAGTCGCCATCTTAACAACGCACCAGCTGACTTTACATATATATATATATATATATATATATATATATATATATATATATATATATATATATATATATATATATATATATTTACACCAAATCAAACATTTACAATCTTGTGAGAAATGACTCTTCAAAAGCGAAATACAAAGTTATTAAATCTAAGACACTGTACGCATTGCTAAAAGTTCCATTCGGATGCATTTGGCACTTTCTCTGGAGGAGCCGGAGCAATTATCAGAAGGAAATTGTTTTTCATTTTTCGCTCGCTCATATTGGTGTTTATGATGCTGGCTAAAAATGAATATTTGTGAATAAATCAGAAAGAGCCCTGTTCTCTGCGTTGGCGCCGTACGGGCAAGCTGTCACTTCACTTATGCAAATCAGCAGGAGAAGTAAAACCCATTTTCCAAAAGATGGGAATCCTAATTTATGATTTTTATTTTCTATAACGAATATTTGATGAGGGCTGCAGTGTGCGGCTAGAGCTCTGATTAGGCCCTGATGGAAGTGGATGAGCTAGCTGCTAGCACATGTTGCACTCTGCTCCTCTTGGATGTTAGAGGGAGTATGCACTGTGTACTGGGCTGAGCGGGCTTCAAACCCACAACCTGGTCTCCCATCCAAATATTAACCAGGCACAGCCTGGCTTAGGTTCTGAGATCAGACGGGATCAGAGATTCTCAAAAGGGCACAACTGTCCTCTGAAGTTGCAGCATCTAACTGCAGGAACAGGAAAAGATTTCTCAGTCAGTGCAACTCCCTGTCACAATATCGAGACTATTCCGATACGTTTTAGACCTGAGAAGAACAAAAACAGTTGATTCCTCATCATTTTATCACAAATATAATTGTATTCAACACAAGGCTGTCCCTTTGCTGTACAAATATAGCAGAGTTAGGCCTTTATAAAGCTATATTTTTTATCTATCTATGAAAGTAATTATCATTATGTACCTAATGTATTGTGAGCATCATATTTAATCATTATATATAATCAAACTAACATAAATTAATTTTAAATTCAACGAAATACAAATACATAAATTGCCAGAACCAGAACCAGTGCCATAGTGTGAATGTATGAAACAGTTACAGTCTCTGGTTGGTCCTCTACACTGACCACATCTGCTGCATATCCTGATCCACCTGATTCGCACTTGAATCCTCATCCAAACCCAACCAGAGTTATAGATGGTCCTACATGTGGTTTAGTTTGGTGCCTGATGTGAGTGGAAAACAGACTGTCCTTCCCAAAGATCAGCTGTGATCTTGGCAACCAGACCAGAAGCATTCACTGAAGCTCTGCGTTTAACCAGGTAGAAATGTGCATACAAAATTGCTTGTCAAAAAATACAATTTAAACTTTACCCAAGAAAAAATAACATCATTTTAAACATTTGGCAAAGGTCCAAATGTATTCCCGTCTTACCTTAGGAATTTTCAACATCTTAATTAGTCACTAATAGTTTACAAGCTCTCAGAGACCAGTGCACAGTTTTGCCGTCACGTTACAGCTAACGGCACTTGATAATGCATGCTAATGCACACTTCCTGATTATCAGACAATAAGATGCTTTTCTAATTAGATGCAGACAGCATGGGCTGTTTTTACCCTTTGAAAAACAGCTTATTCAACAAAAATACATGTGGAAAAAGCAGCTACAGGGAGAAACATTCAGCAAACTGAGGAAATCTCCATTCACCCACATCAGGTGATGGTAACTTCTGCAGCCAAAGCTGACCTGGGATACATTCACTCAATAGGTAGATGATGTGTCTTGCCCAAGGACGCAACAACTGGATGCACTGGCTGAAGTAGTGATTGAACACTCTGCCACCCCTTGGCCATTCAGGACCACTGCAAACTCAAATCTGCTAATGCATTCATGCACGTTTGCTAACGATTATGTTTGCTAACTCTGATTATGAACAAAAAAGTGCAGTGGAATAAAATGATTAATTTGATTCAAAGCAAATGAAAAGCTCTCACTTAGAATAATGTGGCCTCCCCAGAGCCGAGTGAATGGACCTGTTGACTTGACAGTGATATTGTATTTAGAGTGCTGTGCTGTCTCCTCTGATGGAGTACAGAGTGCTGCTTCTCGGCTGACTGTCCCTGTCACTGAGACTGATTACACCCGTGCCACCACGTTTACGTGACACCCAGGAGACGGGCGGATGCCCTTCAAAAGCGCCCATCACCACAGGAGCTGAGTGTGTGTCTGTGTGTGCAGGCCAACATACTCAAATTAGTATGCACCGAACGGCATGCAGCCACCGGAATCAAATGGCTGTCATGCTATATTTGTGCCGAGCTCGCTGGCGCCACATCACCAAGCTGCACGGCATTCAGGCCTCCTCCACCTTTAGCCTTTGCTCTCACTGCACCAGCCACTTGCCAGTAGACATGATTGAGAATGGACTATCACACAGTGTAAGTCATAAATATGTTTGGCTGTAATTCCCCAGCACCATCTGTGTCGCCTTAAATACAGAGTGGTGGTGCAGACAGTCAGGAGTGGCACACAGACAAACTGTTCAGTGTGAGCCTTGAGCAGTGCACTGGAGGATTATTATGCACAATTTGATGTATTGGTTCCTCAAAGTTACCCAAATAATATCAGTAGGAGTGCATTGTGGTTATTGCTTTGCCTGCATGGAGATCACCCTTCACCAGAAAATGTACATTGTGTACCTTTAATACTTTACAGTGCTTTTGCCAGCACCACAGCCCACACATGTACTCGACTGATGGAGTCATGGTGCATCTCAACCAACACCTCCTTTAGTCGATTTCAACCCCATTAGAATGCTTAAAGAGGGCAGGATTCATAGCAAAACAAAAATTACATTCTGTCAACTGGACAAAAGTTATTTGCTGTCATGTTTTTTTTCTCTCATCAGCAACATGCCTGAAGAGATTTTATGCCATTCATGTGTGTTTGAGTAATCTAGCAATCTCTCCCAGGCCCCTATATGAGCCTTATTTAGGATTAGCAAGACAGTTCTTTCCATTCTGTCTGTCGCCCATGTTCCTGCACAGCCATCCATCCATCCATCTTCTTCCGCTTATCCGGGGCCGGGTCACGGGGGCAGCAGTCTAAGCAGGAGCTCCCAAGCTTCCTCTCCCCAGCCACTTCCACCAGCTCCTCCGGACGGACCCCAAGGTGTTCCCAGGCCGAGAGACATAGTCCCTCCAGCGTGTCCTGGGTCTTCCCCGGGGCCTCCTACCGGTGGGACATGCCCAGAACACCTCCCGAGGGAGGCGTCCAGGAGGCATCCGGACCAGATGCCCGAGCCACCTCAGCTGGCTCCTCTCGACATGGAGGAGCAGCGACTCTACTCCGAGCTCCTCCCGTGTGACCGAGCTCCTCCCCCTATCTCTAAGGGAGCGCCCGGCCACTCTGCAGAGGAAACTCATTTCGGCCGCTTGTATCCGCGATCTCGTTCTTTCGGTCATTACCCAGAGCTCATGACCATAGGTGAGGGGAGGAACGTGACTGAGGTAAATCGAGAGCTTTGCCTTTCGGCTCAGCTCCTCTTCACCACAACGGTCCGATACAGCGACTGCATCACTGCCGACGCTGCACTGATCCACCTGTCAATCTCACGCTCCATCCTCCCCTCACTGTGAACAAGACCCCGAGATACTTGAACTCCTCCACTTGAGGCAGAGACTCCCCACCCGCCCGGAGAGGGCAATCCACCTTTTTCCTTTCGAGAACCATGGCCTCAGATATGGAACAGCTGATTCTCATCCCAGCCGCTTCACACTCGGCTGCAAACCGCCCCAGTGCTGCAGGTCCTGGTTCAATGAAGCCAACAGGACAACATCGTCCTCAAAAAGCAGCGATGAGATCTGACGGGATCAGGCTTTGAGGGGCCGGTAAGGCCACAAAAGCAGGATACAAAACACTACACTACAACTTCACAACCTTGATGCGATGTGCAGTAGTACCATTAGTGGGATTGGCATTTGTTTTGTTTTTTGGTTGAATATAATATTTTTAATAAATATTCTCCACAACTGACATAAAGAGAGAAATAGCAGTGGCATTTCTCTCTTCCAAATCCCTTCAATGAAACTCTTAATATCACCATGTCTTTTAGGTGATCACATTACCATACACAGTGCGACAGCTCACAGCAGGCCTCCACAGAACTCACATTTGCTGGGCAGGGCAGAGGAAGTGCCACTGGTGCCAGGCTGAGAGCTGGTGGTGCCATGGAAACTCAGGAGAAGGTAGAGGATTAGTGCTGGCAGACAGTCCCTTAGTGTGTGTAAACTCTGGAACACGCATCAAACATGTGTCATGTACCAGTTCCACTCATCTGCACTACAGCAGGAGGACCAAGGAGCACTGCACAGGGAGGTATGTAGAGGTAACCTGACACATGTGCCACATTCACATTATTTAAAGAGGATAGAGCAGATACTTTTTCCACTAAAACATATGTAACATCAATATTTTTAAGATTATACCAACAAAAATACCTAATATTGTTTATATTGAAAACATAAAAAATAAAATAAAATCACAAGCACAATATGACATATATAGAGGTAATTCCAGTTCTGTTAAATAGCAACCAGAATGTTAACAAGGGCCAAACCTTAACTAAATGACATTATATTAAATTAATTTAAGTGTGTGTTTCACGCAGCCCCCACGTTGCAGTGCAAGAGTCCAGGTAGTAAAACTATAGAGTCCAATCAGAGTTTCTGATTTTGCAGCCTAACTGCTGTGGGTAGGAGCTGCTGTGCAGTTGTGTAGGTCTGTAGTCTGTAATAGTTTGGTTTGATCTGTGGACATGGTGAAGAATCACAGCGTCGCACTGATACAACAGTAGAGAGGTGCAGTCTTTACGCCGCTCGTGCCTCCATGTTGGTTGGTCTTACTCTGCTCGGTTGTTACGGTTGGTGATGAGACAGGCTGTTCTCTTTATGTATTTGCTCTGGAAGGTCTCTTGTCACATTTGATGTAAGAAGTGCGCAGCATCTCAGAGGTTCATAGCTTAGCTCCTTGGCTAGCTTCTTGTACAGTCTCCATGGAGACAGGAATCAGAAACTGCTAATTTCACACAATCCAACAGTCCCTTATTTGTGTCCTTAGAACTGCACATGCTGCACTTCTTAGTTGGTTAAAATCACATTATATCATGTAAAAAACTGAGCTAAAAAAGCAAGTACATATAATAATACAGCAGTCCATTCTCTGCATTCTTCATTTACAGCGATGTTTTGCACAGATGTATAGAAGGTGGGACAAAAGACTTCCAGAGTGTGTCCACAGAGCAGGACAGGGGGGCGGTGGTGAAGTGATCCAGTCTTCTTTAAGCCTATGCAATTTCTGCTTGACAAAGGGACAAATGATCATAATAGCATCCTCTGCTGTTACGGGCAGTAGACCCTGGTCCCCAGTTATGATTAGAAAAATGTTACATTTCTGATTAGATTAACACCTTTAGCTTGTTAAATTGATGTTTAAACTAGCAGAAAATGTGTTTCTTGTCGCATAAATAAATAAATAAGTATCTTGCTAATTTGGTATTTTGGGTGGAAGAGTCTGTGTTGATGACATAGGCAGAGGGATTCCGTTTAAGAACTCACCACTACTTCATGTATTTTTGTACTTTTTATTTACCACTTTTTTCTACAAACTGACATCTGACTGATGTAAAACTATGATACACATAGAAAAACTGTCATATGCACTTTAATTTTCTTTCAGTGGTGTAAATGTTGCATGCTTTAGGACATGAATGAGACCACTATGAACAAATGAACCGGTAGAGCCTTAGCTTGGCAGGTTATATTTTTCCAATTTTCTTTCATCTATTGACTGACTACTGGCTGAGATTACACCTATTATGAGCTGGCACACTGGAGGGGGAGATTGCCAGGATTGTTATGTCAGCCTGAAAGCCTTTTTACACTGTGTCTGGTGTTTATCCAGAGCCGTGTCAGTGGAACCTCCCAGAACTAAGTGCACAAATCTGCTCTGTAATCACCGATAATCCTGCGACATTGATGGGGGGCCATAAAAACTATATGATTTAATGTGTATTGTTATGACTTTGATGGCGGTATAAAAGAGCTGCTATCTGTCCACTGGCACCGCACACCCTCCATCATATTCCTGTTCAGCTATAACCAAACATTAGCTGCTGGCACTAACACCACCTCTTTCCTCTGGCAGTTAGGAGGCCCATAGAAACAAGGGGAGGCTATGGAGGTGTAGGGCACATTCCATTGCTCCTCCCCAGGAAACCAGCCAAAACCACACACTTTAACAAAAAGGCATGGGCCTGGAAGTGTATGCTGAGGGGCATGTCAGAAATTATATTTTATTCTTAATAACTTATTGAATATTACAATTTTCCAGAGAAGATGCCTTCTGAATTTTATGTAATGTAATGTATGTGGTTGGATTACTCCAAGTTAGGATGGTTGTTTGACACACTTTATGGTCCAGTCTCAGACTCTTCTGTATTTGAGGGAAGAGGTGCTGACGGGGCTCATTTCCTCACTCTTTCCCTATTCTGTTGCCTTCAGGTGACCAACCAGCCCCTTTTACATTCTGTGAAAAAGGTCTGCAAACTTAGGATGGTCCAACCAGACACTCAAATGTAGAAGACCTATATATAATTTACCTTTCCATTGTTGGCTGCCATGTTTGTTTTAACATGAGTTAACAAGATTCGTCTCCCTGAGCTTATCCGTCTTTCAGTCACACCCACCTCAAATCAGAGACCGGATACACTTCCAGACCCACACGCCTTTGCAAAGTTTTGTCAGGGTCAGGGTTAGTACATGGTTCTGGCTGGTGAGGAAAATGGCATGGTGCCTTCAGGTGGGGGTAGATGGTGTTGGATGTGCGGGCTGTTTCCCTCTCTCCTCCCCTGGTCTGGTGCCTTCAGGTGGGGGTAGATGGTGTTGGATGTGGGGGCTGTTTCCCTCTCTCCTCCCCTGGTCTGGTGCCTTCAGGTGGGGGTGGATGGTGTTGGATGTGGGGGCTATTTCCCTCTCTCCTCCCCTGGTCTGGTGCCTTCAGGTGGGGGTGGATGGTGTTGGATGTGGGGGCTGTTTCCCTCTCTCCTCCCCTGGTCTGGTGCCTTCAGGTGGGGGTGGATGGTGTTGGATGTGGGGGCTGTTTCCCTCTCTCCTCCCCTGGTCTGGTGCCTTCAGGTGGGGGTGGATGGTGTTGGATGTGGGGGCTGTTTCCCTCTCTCCTCCCCTGGTCTGGTGCCTTCAGGTGGGGGTGGATGGTGTTGAATGTGGGGGCTGTTTCCCTCTCTCCTCCACTGGTCTGGTGCCTACAGGTGGGGGTGGATGGTGTTGGATGTGGGGGCTATTTCCCTCTCTCCTCCCCTGGTCTGGTGCCTTCAGGTGGGGGTGGATGGTGTTGGATGTGGGGGCTGTTTCCCTCTCTCCTCCCCTGGTCTGGTGCCTTCAGGTGGGGGTGGATGGTGTTGGATGTGGGGGCTGTTTCCCTCTCTCCTCCCCTGGTCTGGTGCCTTCAGGTGGGGGTGGATGGTGTTGGATGTGGGGGCTGTTTTCCTCTCTCCTCCCTGGTCTGGTGCCTTCAGGTGGGGGTGGATGGTGTTGGATGTGGGGGCTGTTTCCTCTCTCCTCCCCTGGTCTGGTGCCTTCAGGGGGTAGATGGTGTTGGATGTGGGGGCTGTTTACCTCTCTCCTCCCCTGGTCTGGTGCAATCAGGTGGGGGTGGATGGTGATCGAAGTGGTGGCAGTATCACACACTCCACCACTGGTCTGGGGACTTCTGGTGGGGGTGGATGGTGTTGGATGTGGGGGCTGTTTCTCTCTCCTCCCCTGGTCTGGTGCCTTCAGGTGGGGGTGGATGGTGTTGGATGTGGGGGCTGTTTCTCTCTCCTCCCCTGGTCCGGTGCCTTCAGGTGGGGGTGGATGGTGTTGGATGTGGGGGCTGTTTCCCTCTCTCCTCCCCTGGTCTGGTGCCTTCAGGTGGGGGTGGATGGTGTTGGATGTGGGGGCTGTTTCCCTCTCTCCTCCCCTGGTCTGGTGCCTTCAGGTGGGGGTGGATGGTGTTGGATGTGGGGGCTGTTTTCCTCTCTCCTCCTGGTCTGGTGCCTTCAGGTGGGGGTGGATGGTGTTGGATGTGGGGGCTGTTTTCCTCTCTCCTCCTGGTCTGGTGCCTTCAGGTGGAGGTGCGACCTTTGAGCGATGCCAGCTGGAAAATGTCACTGTGGTGTAAACTGTTAGTGATCTCAATTTAGCCTGGCATTTTGTGAAGCCCGACCCAGGGGGAAGGGGGGTGGTGCTGATGCCACTTTGTCATGTGTAGAAGATCTACAAGAGCTTTGTCTCTACACTTTTCTTGCACTTGTTCACACATCTCCAGCAACTCATAATATATGCACTGTGACCTCTTCTCATTCATTCATCCTCAAACACCAAATGATGCCAGTTAAATTGTTTAAGTATTAGTATCAATGAGCCTCATTCATTAATCATTTCTTTCAAAAAAAGTTTGTAATTTCCACCTTAAAAAGATGCTGAGAGAAGAGTCAGTATGGCATGGCATGGTATAATGGTACTTGAAATGCTAATGCTAATTTTGAGACTATATATATATATATATATATATATATATATATATATATATATATATATATATATATATATATATATGACACCTTTAATAAAAGTTAAAATTAGCTTTGAGACACAGTGAGCTTGCTAGCACGCTGCTGTGCACAGAGCCTAATGCACTAACATGGCTATGACTCAAAATCCAACCACTTCAGCAAGTCATAAAGGAACTGTTTAAAATCTAATCATTTACATTGTACTGTATGTTCCATTAAACTTACTTAATCCGAACTCCCAGAGCACTGTTCCTCATCTGTACATGTGCATGTGCAGTGTGCAACAGCACACAGTGCAGAACCCTGTTAGCAAAACCAGCTACATGTATCCCCCTGCAGCGATGCATGCACATGTGCTATTAGCGGCTAATTGGATTTACTGGCATAATCTACATACACATTCTAAATAAACTAGCATGTTGACCTATACCTTTAAACAAATTCAATTTGTGGACATTTATCTACAGATCACGTCAGAGCAATTCCTCGACATATTGTTGAGTGAATGACAGAGGGATCAGAAATAATTACATTTGCCTACATTAGCACATGTATGAGGTGTAACGATGACTCATAGCTGCTAACATGCATTTTTACTCACGTGCAAATATTACTAAATGAACTGTAATATTATTATTATTATTATTATTATTATTATTATTATTATTATTATTATTATTATTATTATTATTATTATTATATACATTATTTTACACAACAATAATTGACACTTAACAGTATCATGGTGAGTGAGAATTCTAATGCTAACTGCATTATTTTTGTATAACCACACAGGTAGTTCCAGAAACAGTTCTGTATCACTGTTCTATATCACTGTGCTGTGAGCATCACCATAGCAACAGGTAAAAAAACTGAACTACATTAGGAGGGACAGATTTTCGCTAAAACAGAAATAACTAATACACTGAACACAGACAGTTTGTCAGATTAAAAAGTGAACGATTTTCAGTTGAAGGGACCATGGTAGAAGCATGTGCATTACAGGGGGGACAGTGTGCGGGGTTCGCACACTGTATAGCATGGTAAAAAAGTTCCAAAAAGCCGGCTTTGCATAATACCTTTGATGTTATGCCTGGCCTAATAGCATTGAAAAAAGTTATTAGTAGTCTTAGCTCAGTATGTACAAATAGCTAAATGTTAATGATCAAACAGCTTACCGGGAAAAAAAGAAGACTTGATTGTGCAGATGTGCAAATGCTCTGAATGCAGCAGCAGCAGTCCAGGCAGGATGAGTCACCTCAGTGTACATGGGGGACATTTTGGGAGAGAAACTCTATAGGCTTTTCACGCGGCTGTTACTGAGCCTGTCATGCATTCACAAAGCCAGGGCTGGTATCAGAATGCAAACAGTGCGGAGGCTGGGAGAGCACCACATGAATCCTAAGTCTGGAGTTTTGGAGTGTGTGTGGAGAAACCATCAGAGATTTGAGAGAGGCCCGAGGCATAGTGTTAGGGCCTCACAGCAAAGATGTGGGCCCCCAATGATCACACAGACCTCCTACTGCACTGTCTGGTGTACTATCTGCACCGGGCCTATAATCATAAGCAGGATACATTTCAGAGAATGGCATTCCTCTGTCTTCCTGCACTCCTAATTTTTTTGATATATATATACATTTTGTCTCTGTAATATTTAAATCTATCTTGTTCCTTCCCCTAACAAATGCTTTGGCACATGTGTTCACAGTGACACCTGCAGCTCTTTCCTTGGGGTTTGAGCTTGATAACACTGACATATAGTAATACATGTTTTTAATATACATCTTGCTGTTGAGGTTTGGCTCTTACTAATGACTTGAACCTAGTGATGGAACACCAGGAATGGCCTTCTGCTCTTGACTGAAGCCCTATTCCCACATGCAGCCTGACCCTAGAATTTACCTGCATTTTGCCAGAAGAGAGTCATGTCACCTGATTTCCCTGCATTTTTGATGATCACAAATATGCTGGGAATAATACCAGAAAATTGCCAGTAATACTAGACCACTGCACCCCTATGAACTAACATCAAGGACCATGACGTCCACTCTCCTGTGGGCTCCTCTCACAGAGGGGTTCATAGGGGGTCAGGTGCTATGAAGATTGGGCAGCAAAATGCCCCCGCGACCCAGCCGGATTAAGCAGGAGAAGATGGATGGATAGTTGGACTAGACCACTGCTTGTTTCCATGGTTATCTGTTTGGTTTTCTGATTACAACCTCGCTTCACATATTTGTGTGTGAGAGTGGGGTCTATGGGTGAATGGGGCTGGACAGACATACATCTGGTTGGCTTAGTTTGACTGTAACACCATCACAGACACAATGTCCTCCCAGTAAGTCTCCTCTCCATTCTTCCATAATGACTCCTCAACATGAAGTGGAGAGCTCCATTCTATGAGCAAAATGAATTGCTGTTTTCCTTTGGACAGATTGTGAACAGACTGTACAGAGGAAACCAAATGTACCTCACCAAACAAGAAATCCATTGTTGACTCGGAACATGTCCCAGTTCCTCTGCTGTACAAAAACTACGATTGGTAGAGTCCAGTGTGAGTGTCTGCTTCCTTCTCATAGTGCGATATGGCAGAGCTCTCCAAATGAGTGCTTAGCAAATCTCCAATGGGGGATTAAACATGGCTGGCCCTGTGTGGCACTTTATATTTCCATGGAAATATAAAGTAAAAATCATACCTTGGAACATTCTCAATGGAGAAACAAGCAGAGAGACCCTCCGCCAGGCCACACAGGCTCAGGTTTGTGCAGATGCCCATTCACACTAAGGAGGCATGTGTTTTTTTTTGTGTGTTTTTTTTCCAAACACATCCACTTTTCCACATTTCCACTAATCTCTTACTGAGTGATGTATATACATTACGTATATTATCTACTCACAGTAAAGTGTGGTTTTAAGTCTCAAGCGTGTATAGAAAACATTTTTTTGGTTTGTTTTTACATATTGCTCACCTTAAGATAAAATAAAATATTCCAGGGGTGACGGGAAAATCTTTTGCTGTGTTTCATCTCTTTTGCTGCTTGCAATGGGGCAACATTTACAACTGTATTTATTTTTCATATATGTGCGCTGTCTCCTAAAAACAAATAAATAAATCTTGTTTTATTGTTTGCTAGAAAAATGTTTGTGCCAAAATTTTTCGTGTCTTTACAAAGATTACAATCATACAGTGTTGTGTCCATATGAATAAAATAATAGGCCAGCACCTGGACGCATGCTTCTTATGTGCCTGAAGTACTCTGTTTATGTGACTTATACTCTTTATGTTAATGAATGTCTGCTGTCACAGATGTTTTGAAGAGCCTTCTTCAATATATATTTGCTAACTTTAAATAATAGGCTACACTTGGTGAATGTGAAGTGAAAGGGCATTTGGAGGCTTGTATTGGGGTTTGTTGGTGTGTAGACAACACGACTGAAGTATAAGCACAAATGAAGGGCCGACAGTAGGCAGACAATGAGCATTTTAACTCAGCTACGCTGAAGTTTTCTTCTAGAGCAGAGCTGAAATGAAGTATTTTGCACTATGTTATGGTGTTCATCTACTTGTCTCCATGGAGATGTTGCTTTGCCTAAAAAATTCCATATTATGGGATTCTACATACATTAAATGTCATCCATGCAGGTCTGAGTAATCTAGCGATCTCTCCTGCGCACTATTCGGACTCTGCTTACAGTCAGCAGTACAAACCCATGCCTCTTGTTCACAAAGGTCAGGCCACAAGCCTATGTGTACAAAAGCAGGACATGAAGCAATACACCTCAGCTTTACAAACCTGATGTGAGGTGCAGTAGTTACAGTGCACGGGGCTCCAAACTTTTTTCTTCAGTGAGTTACATTTACAAAACAAAAATGTCAGCGAGCTACAAATTTCAGCAGTGGCAAAGAAACTGAGTAAATATAACAGGCCTTAGATGTGGACCAGTTTGATGCTTTTAAAATATAAACTGTTATCCATCAGCACCGAGTGAGGCATCAAAATGAGACACTAACAATAGTAATGAATCAAGTTTGACTTTAAAGGGGGTGTTGTGATGTCTGTTATATCCAGTTTCTGTGCTGTACTGAATGCTTACTGCCAGCTCAGGCATCGTTATCTTGGCCTACACCATCAGAGGTATAATACTCCCTACAACCCAAGACTGGAATGGACAACACCATCACAGTGTGTTGAGAATTCATGTCTCCAGGTGCTGGGTCCTGTACTTCAACTGTCGAGCTACTACCATTTATTCTACAACATTGTCACTCTGCTCTGGGAGCAAAGGGGAGTCAGAGCAGCAAAAATTAAACTTTTTTTCTGATGTAACCACAATAAATGTGTGCTTCTCTCATATTGACCATTGTCCATCCTCCCTAATCTCCAGCAGTGTGTCCACTACTAACTGCTACAGACATGCACTTTGAGTCCTCTCCCTCCTGGCCCAAGTCATGCCAGGACAAGCCCCACTCCCTCCCCCGGGTACCACTTTAATCTGCCCATTTTCCCACCAACCCAGCACCCCATCTCTGCAGCCAAACAGCCATGAAGAGACTTCAATTTGGATTTCCACCTGAACAACTTATGTCTTTTTAATAGACTGAGGGAATAGTCATGAATATATAAAGAGCGCCGTGTGCAATCGTGGAATCCTCCTCTCCAAGCCCACACTTAAGACCAAGAACTGATTAGATCAGAGAGCGAAGGAGGGAGAGGGAGAGGTCATGCGGAGGTCGGCCAGGCTTTCAGCACGGCTCCAGGATGCACGCTGAAACAACAGAAGACAGAATTCAATTTGGAATATAATATGAGCTGCCATTCAAGAGGCGGAGGAGTCTCAAAGCAGTGACAGGGGCGCGCAAATGAACAAAACATTTAGAGAAGACAAAAATGGTGTGAATAGGAGGATGGGAAAGGGCTGGCAGAGCATTCGGTGGCTAACAGGAGTGAGACAGAGCGGGCCAGAGGCTAGAATCAAGTGTAGTGAAAAGCTTTTAGTTATGTGACCTTTACCAAATGTAGGAAGCAGGAGCAGTTGCATCTGAAAGGCGTTCTATATGGAGATGTGTGTAAAGACAGTGAGTGGGGGGAAGAAGCCATGCATGAGGCTATAGTGGAATTCAACAAGTAAAACTGGGTGTTCAAACTGGATATTGTTTTTTATTTGTCAGTTTTAATTCTGTTCTTTGCTCTTTCTAACATGCACACAGTTTTATGTAATGTAGGATCTCTTTGTGTTACATAATGTTGTGTTCCAGGCAACTGGGAGGTTGGAGAGAACAGAACATTCCAGCTGAATGAACGTGTCTGTAAACACTGTGGCTAATGCTAAACTGTAAATGTTCAACAACTTTCCTATATGTTAATAGGATTTAACGTGTGTGAAATGTTTATATGGTTTATGTGCTGGTTATCCACGCAGAGTCACTATCTGTGATTAGTGTTGTAATATGTCACAGTTTAACCTGTGTGATGTGGGAGTCCTCTGATCAAGAGGTAATCACCATTAGTACAAGAAGAGCCAAACACCAAATATTACATTTCCAACAGTTACTTGGTAATAGTCTTCTTATGATATATTCTGGACAGCTCATATATGTAATAGCCCAACAGCTAAATGTCATACAGGAAGTGCACAGTCTGCAGGGTTAGCAGTGACACAACAAAAGCTGTAACCACATAACCAACATCCAGTTACACACTCCAGTAAGAACTCATTTGTCATGTGCTCTTCTCATGCAAATGTAGAAAGTACACACAGTTACCAGCCTGCCGGAGATCTTACTGCTCTGGAATATTCTGGACTAAAAGCACACGATGTCACCTGTGTGGAATGTTCCACAGTCTGATATTCCACTTCTTGATCTTGCATTGCTAACTGATACCTTGATTAATCAATAATTCTTGGAGATTCTTTCTTCAAATCTGACCTATAACTTGGCTTTATATCGTAAACTTGTCTCCATGGAGATATATGTTTAATACCACACCTGCATCATATCGGAGTCACATAAAGAAGCAGATGAAAGTGAAGTAGTGTGAAAGTTCACAGAAGCAGCATAAGACTGGAATTCGAATGCATGGATATGTTTATTTACATAAGCACCTATGAACCTTATAGACCCAGATAACAAGGGCTGAGCTGTCGGTGAGTGTGCTTCCCACAGCACAGCAGTGCAACTGCTCTTATCAATGAATGAGGAATCTGTGTATAGCTAATAGCTGCTCAAAGGTCATTGACTGGGATTCTACATTGTTCTAAAGCATAATATACATTTTCTCATAGGATTAGATATAACACAAGAGAATAACACAGTTTAGTTTGCACATTACTTTCTCCAAAGTTACAGTTGTCGCGGCAACAATATTCCTCCAAACTCGAGGAGGCAGATTTGAACAGGCAGCTCCAGCCCCTTGTTTTGAGTGGGCTATAACAGATATTGCTATATTGCTGCTGACAAGCCAGCGATAGGGCCCTGTACATGTGGGTGAGGATATTGTATTTTTAAAGCTAATATGAAATCTCGACTTCTCCTGTCAGCGTAACAAATGGCAGCCCATAAAACAGCATGTAGTCAGGAGTTCTGTTCTGTTCCACAGCCCATTTTAATACATTCTCCTGCCTCGAAGCTGCAGCGCTATATTTCATTCATGTTTGGGACTTTGCCTGCTCCCGCTGCAGAGAGAGTGCACCAGCCTTTGATTGGCTGATGGAGTGATTTGTCAGAGACAGAGTGGCTGGGCCTGAAGATTCCTGGCTGGAGTCAGTCCCTGGGAGGAGGAGGATACTGTCTTGGGTCGCCGTGACAACTGACAGGCTTTAGCACTGACAGATGACTTTGTAGAACAGAGGCCTGGACTTCTCGAGGAGACGCAGAGGGAACAGTGTCATTTGATTTCTGCACTGTGTCTCAATTATCCATCTCACATGCTTTGAATGGAACACGTCAGTCACACTCAGATATGGAAATATCACTGCGCACTATTGCTCTGAGCCTGGTACTATGGTGCACTGTGTACCTCTGGAGGTAAATGTTGTTTGCCTTTATTTATTCAATTACTATATAAAGTCGTCTCCCAGGTGACAGATCTGACCTGTAGTGGCTCCACTTTCACTTTCTTGTCTCTATGGAGACACTCAATACTCAATGGGCTTAAAGTAACTGTAGCCTGTGCTCTTACAATTTTAAGAAATGTATTACAAACACATCTGAACCTGGGTCGGGCCTTAGTCTGCAAATGGAGGACACGTTTAGAACCTCTGAAGCTGCAAAGGCTGCACTAGCACTGATTCATGATTAGCTGCAGGGGCTGCGGTTTAGGTAGTGACCATTCAGATCAGACAGAGGCTTTCTGAATAGTGATTTCATATTTGTGGTGATTTGAGGCCTAGGGCTGCATGCACATTTTGCCCCATGCAAGTGTGTCTGCAACATAGAGTGAATGTATGACAGTGCATTAAAAGTGAAAGGGAGCGCGTAATCTGTACTACAGATAACATTTTCAAAAATAGTCAACTATTACTTCAATAGATGAGCAGTGATTCATCTTTGCAGGCCTAACACACTTAGCAGTAGTGTGTTGATGTCTTGTAAATAGTTCAGTGAGGGCCCTTATTTGAATGCGCTCCCCATAAACACAGCGTGGTCTTGTCTGAGGCATCAACAGCATATTGTGAGAGCCTTGTCTGCTTGTTTGGCCCTTCTGACACTTGACATTTACTGGGCTGAACTTTCCCTGCGCAGCCTTCATCTGTGAGAGTGAGAGCTGGAGCAGGACTGGAGCCTGCAGCGCTCAGGGCCAAAGCTAAATGTGTTGTCATGTAGCCTGTTGTCTGGCTCCTAAACACCTTCTGACAGTGTTCTGATGAGGCTGGTCTGTGCACACGTCTTATCTCCCTGTCAGGGTCTAAAAGCACCACTACTGCCCCTGCTGGAGAAAATGTCACTGTGACATCTGAGGGAGTGTAGCCCAGGAGAGAAATCTGTACTGCAAAAATTTTATAACTAGGTAAGAAAAATAAGTTGAGGCCTTTTGTGCTTGTGTCTTCTATATAGTTCTAATCTCTGATACCCCTGCACACTATTTTCTGATCTAGGTTTGAATGTTCTTTCCTCATCAACAAACATCCGGATTAATCCTGTATATTTGGGCTGAGAAGATTCTCTCTTCCACTTGGTGATGTCATGTGGTGATACACTGTACTTTAAGTATCAGTCAGATGAATTTAGTCCAGCAATATCCACTGTCTACTGAACTAAAGGCAGAAGGAGCTGTTAACTTGAAAATGACCCCTACATGATATCACGAGTGTGAATCAAACACGTGGATGAAACAAAAGTCTCTTGTCAACATAAAGCATTTGTCACCCTTAAACTCACAGTGGGTAACCACAACTTTTACTCAAGTAAGAGTTAATCAAGTAAATGTAAATGAGCACGACCTGCCTTTGAAAGCCTCGAATCGCTCCTGATTTTAAACAGGCAAAAAAACAACAACATTAATTTGGCCCCAGTTCTGACATCTCCCTGTGCCAGTCCTCTCCTCCTCCTCTCCTCCTCTCCTTTCCTCCTCATCCTCTCTCCTCTCCTCCTCTCATCTCTCCTCCTCTCCTCCTCTCTCCTCTTCTCATCTCCTCCTCCCTCCTCTCTCCTCTCATCATTTTCTCCTCTTCTCTCTCCTCTCCTCTCCCCTCTCTTCCTCCTCTCCTCTCCTTTCTCCTCTCCTCCTCTTCTCTCCTCTCCTCCTCTCTCCTCGTGTCCTCTTCTCCTCCTGTCCTCTTTGCCTCTCCTCCTTTCCTCCTGTCGTCTTCTCCTCCTTTCCTCCTCTCTCCTCCTATCCTCCTCCTCTCTCCTCTTCTCCTCTCCTCTTCTCATCTCCTCCTCCCTCCTCTCTCCTCTCCTCCTTTCCTCCTCTCTCCTCTCCCCTCTCTTCCTCCTCTCCTTCCTCCTCTCCTCTCCTCTCCTCCTCTCCTCTCTTTGAGACAGAAGCCGGGTGCAGTCCCTGCTCCTGTTGTGTCTGCTGCTCTGACTCACTGAACCACACCACATTCACATTTGTTCAACTAGAATTCTCCTGCTGTACAAGACATTTAGCTTTTACTGCCAATAAACAATGTTTTCATTTTGGGAGGATTTGTGTCATAAAACATTGCTGTGCATTTGTAGCGGCTGGCTGCCACCGAGCGCCCGGCGGCTTCCACATCACATGACTTCTCTTCACTCTCATTTAAAAAGCCTGTTGTGCCGACGTCTCCTCTATAATCTATGACCCTCCTGGAACATGAGATTATAACTATTAGAACTTGGAGATTATTTGGACATCTCAATATTCATCTAAACCAGTATAATAAAAGACACAAGTCTTTGGCCTCTTAGAAAACTGCAGTGTCCAATGGGAGCTGACATCATCGTAAACATCATCACAACAAACGACCGCATGTTTTCGGCTCTTCCTGTTCACATTATTCTAGCCAGCAGCGAGAACAAAGTACAGAGCAATGAAAATGGGACTTGATGGGCAATATGAAGAAAAAAAGCTCTTAAAGTTTTCTCAAACATGCCAAATCACTCCAAATACAACTCTGTGAGTGGAAATGATGAGGGGAAACAACTATAATATGGTTAAAAACTCCATGAATCATGTGTTCATCTTTAGCACAAGTAGTGAAATCCCTCACTTCCAGCACTGACAAAAAGCCACAATTAAGTCCAGTCAAATCTTCGCTCAGATCTGTGCGTCATACATCATCATAAACATCATATATTAAACATCCCAGACGCACACTTCTTACTCAACTCCCTCTCCAGGTCCATTTGTCAGAAGCCCTGTTAATTGGTGCACTCTATCTTGTCTGGGCGGATGGTAAGAACTAATCTATCACAAGCAGCACTGCCTCTAAAAGTGCCAACTAAATAAAGAGCTCTCTGACAAAATCTTAATGGAGGCTATCAGGAGCGGACCTCCATGGAGGTGTTCCTGGAAGAGCATCTGTTTGAGATGAAAGCAGGTGGTGCTGGACCTTCTGAGGAGTTCCCTCTAGGCTGAAGTTTAGGCCATCAGGGCCTGTTCCATCCAGGTCTGACCAACAGCCGAGGCACACTCTTCCATTTCCCCTTCCACTGACTCCTCTTCCACTGACTCCCCTTCCACTGACTCCTCTTCCACTGACTCCTATTCTACTGACTCCTCTTCCACTGACTCCCCTTCCACTGACTCCTACTCCACTGACTCCTCTTCCACTGACTCCTCTTCCACTGACTCCTCTTCCACTGACTCCTCTTCCACTGACTCCTCTTCCACTGACTCCTCTTCCACTGAGCTGTTGGAAGTTCAGTTCAGAAGTTACAAAGGTCAAACTGCTCCTGCTCCTGCCCTGTGCTGTGTATCGTCTACTGTTGTTGTCATGTGTGTGTGTGTGTGTGTGTGTGTGTGTGTGTGTGTGTGTGTGTGTGTGTGTGTGTGTGTGTCTGACCATGTCGTCTGTGGTCATGATGTTTGTGATGTTTTACACCGGTGTAAAACATTCATGTCCTGAGCATCTTCTTTAAAGCCCTGTGAGAGTGAAACCTTAGTTCAGAGCAAAGTGACACTCTGCAGAGTGTGAGGCTGTGAGGAGGAGTCTTTATTTAGCCTTCCTCTGTCACCTGCACCTGTCTGCACCTGCCACCTTACAGAGGAGACACAAAGCGTGAGAAATCCTGCAGCAGTGCTGTTCAAACGTGTCAGGGCTCTTCTGATTGGCTGCATGTTGGCAATTTCATTCACACATGAGACAATGAGACAGATTATGTAGACAAAAGTAAATAGAAGTATGAAGACAGACAATACTTCCTATTTGATCATTTTTACAAGGAATTACACAATTCAGTAATTGCAATTATTTGTTCTGTCTTCTGACCCACGGTTTGATCCTATGAATCTCACGCTGTCCTCGGCTTGTTGCAAATCTGTGTCTGTTCCTCACTTTAGTGAGAGACAAAATCTCATTACAAAATGTCCTTATGTCTGTGCTCTGCACACACTTTAACAAAGCAGAAGATTATAAAATCCTCCAGTGTGCACTTGTACCTCATAAAAGGACGAACAGATGCATTAAAACCTCTGTATGTAACTACCTCTGCCAGTGGTTGTGAGTATAAACATGTGTTTGTGACTCGTAGCGCGTCACTGTAGCAAAGGAATAGCATGGTAACATGTAATGATTCATTACAAAGTAAACAATTACCATGTTTTTGGTCATTTACATTCTTCACAATGGGTTAAGAGCACTTTACTCTGACAAAACACAGAATGGGAGAGCTCCTAAATACCTGTTTATTACACCACTGCTTCCTGTGCCCCGTTTCTTTGCTCTGTGTATGAACTCACTGTGCACAAAGAGAAGCCAGACTTTTGCACAGAGGCCATAAGGAATCCACTCCCCATTTCATCTGACGCAATTAGTTGAAAGCATCCTCATTTGCATATCCTCCACATGTCTTTAGATGACTTTGGGAACTCTCTCCGCAGACTCGTGTTCCCACTTTTCAATTTAAAGATGGTGACGGATGCGGCTGTTGTGTGCGGCGTGACTCACAGCCAGACAAAGCCATTATACAAACGTGCACAGTTTTTGTGAGTGAATGATTGTGTTTGGCTGAAAGTGTAGCGGGTGATAATGAGGATTTGTAAGGGCTGTCAGCGCTCTGAGTGACACCTCTATCACAGTGGGCTTTCTCCAACACAACAACATGCACAAAACAGCGCTTTGATGGAGCACAAACTTCTCCCAGAGTTGGAGCTGTTCCACACTCGGGTAATTAGATCTCCTGTCACCTTGGCCCTTTTGTGAGTGTGTGCCTGTGTGCACGAAGGTTCAATTACCGCAGGACACATCCATGGAGCCGCTGGGGCTGTGCTGGTGCAGAGGGAGGGATGGAGGGAGGGAGGGGGGTGTTGGTAATTGGCTGGAGTGGAGGTGAACACAACAGGAGTTCAGGCAACAAGAATCAAAGTGTGCTCTCAGTCCACATGTCCAAAGACGGCTCAGGGGGGGCAGTACGGGGCAAACATTGGTAGCGAGCTTAAAAGCCCGTACTTGAAGTTTTTCCCATGTAGCTGAGCAAAATGTGCCTTGCCCCAGTATAAAGATGTAATATAAGCACCTCTTAAGGTCAAAATATGTCTGCTGTGCAAGTCTGGAATCAGGAAGTGCACATTGTAAAAGCACCTCTGACCTGCCTTTAATGTTTTTGATTATGTGCAGTCCATGCAAAATGTGTGTCCAAAGCAAAGGACATCCACTGGATCTGGATAGTGCCCCTTATTCACCCCACCCCTCACAAAAAATGAATAAGCATATATATTTTTATTACATTAATGGCTGCAGTCATTACATTATGACATTTTTCCCTTAGAAATGACAGTAAAACCCAGCCAATAATCTAATCAAAGTACTACATTATTGGCACATGTTATTGGCTCACTATAATTATTACATTAGAAAGAGAGATACTATATTGATCCTGAGGGAAATGTATTACTTTTATATTATTATTATTATTATTATTATTATTATTATTATTATTATTATTATTATTATTATTATTATTATTATTATTGAGCTGTTATTACCTGGGCTTATTACATTGAACATTAGCCAAAATGCTGATGTTGTTGAACGTTATTCCATTTTTGGCTTCTATAAAAACTTGTATGAACCACACTATATTCATATGGACATAACTTTGTATAAATGATGTTGATGATGTTGATTCATCCATTGATGAATAAAACATTAAATAAAACAAAACCCCATGCTTTACAAAAATTAGGACAAAAAAAGACAAATGTGCAGGTGTATTTTGAATCATGGATTGTGGCCTGTCTCCTGATCCACCTGTATTACAAAATAGCACATCTCCTGCAGTGCTCCTGTGGCAGCCATTTTTGCTATGGGCACATAGTTTGTATGTGTGGACATGCCCAGGCCTCCCGTCATGTGTGTGGATTTATCACCAGAGCTGGTCCCACATCAGCACTTCTGCACCAGAGCCACCCCCGATCCATACTGTCCCTGTCAGCTAAATGCTAATGGCTAACCACTGTCCCCACACTGCAGAGGCATCCCAGCTGCATGCGGCATCTGCCACACAACACATTTACATGAGAGATGAGGCAAGGGTTAAACTTTATATTACACACTCTATGTGACCACCGGTGCTCTGCTCCATGTGCACGCTCCAACACCCTGTTCTTAAAGTAACTCTATCGTGCTATGTGCACATCTGTACTGAGTGCATCACAACAGACCATTTGTGACTCATTTGAGCAACATTTAATTTCTTATTTTCGAATAAACTCCCGTATATTCCCACTTCTCTGTAATTACTCTGGTGTCCAATTTTATTTACTTAGTCTGTGATACATGTAGGATTCGGTAGTGCCGTGTGATCATTTTAGTACATTTTTAAAAAAGTCTGCAGCTCTCTAGCATGATCAGTAATTATCCATCAGAGGTGCCGACAGCTGCATGACTCTTTGTTGTGATGACATTTATAGAGACGTCAACTCCCATTGGGCACCGCAGTTTTCTAACACAGAAGTCTGTGGACTTGTTTTTTTTGTATGAAGTCGTTTCAGTTGAGTACTGCAATGAAATATGTCCAAATTAAAGCAGAATGATCCACAGGTGTCATAGATTATAACTATAGCATACACAAGCACAATACGTCTGCATTTGTTTATCTCAGGGGGACCAACTCTGAAACATATTAGTATTCTAAGGGGGCAGAGGGGGTGTGGCTTAGTACCTGTAGGTAGATCTCAGAGGGCACTGACCAGACCCCAGAGTCACTAACTCCACAAACCCATGGACTTAAATAACATATGTGTGGCACAAGGCTGATTAAGGGTGCAAGGCACTCATCAAAATGGGGCCTATACCTGAACTACTAAACCAGCTCTAGAACAGGACCAAACTGGTCCACATCAAAAGTAAACTGGCCTAAAAACGTATTCAGTTCAGTATGATACTAAAAATCCAATGGTGATATTTTAAATGGAGCTGCTGCAGAAAACTGAGTCAGAAGACTCACAGCAAGGAGGTTCCAGGTCTTTCTGTGTGGTTTGCATGTTCTCCCCATGTCTGGGTGGCTTTGCTCTGGGCGTCATCAACATAAAACATATACAATAGGTCAAATCCTCCAGATAAGGTAGTCCTGACCAAGACTAGCTCAAGATCTAGAGATGGTTCCCTAGGTGCTGTATAGCAGTAGCTAACTGCTCCTGACAGGTGGTCCCAACAGTACTGGCTGAAGGACGCATCAAATGCAGATGATGAATTTCCATCACAAGAGATCAAAACACGTATACTTTACCTTGCATTCTCTTTATGGTTTCAGGCTAGACATATATGACTATGAAAACCTAGTGCTGACACACTACCTCTAAGTAAGATTTGAGTCTTATAGTTTTAGACCTCACTCTCCACTGTGACCTTGTTATCCCAGGAAACAGTGCTGCATTGATTATTACACATATTTTGTTTACAGTACTGCCCAGGACAGCACACATTAGTCATGAACACTCCCCAGTTTGTCTCTCCACACCATATTTCCACATAGCCGTCCTGTGTCTACTTTGTACACTCTTGTTTTTTTTTTTTGTCTCTTTCCCCATTCCTGTCTGCTCCTGTCTGCCCCTGTCTGCTCCTGTCTGCTCCTGTCTGCTCCTGTCTGCTCCTGTCTGCTCCTGTCTGCTCCTGTCAGCTCCTGTCTGCTCCTGTCTGCTCCTGTCAGCTCCTGTCTGCTCCTGTCTGCTCCTGTCTGCTCCTGTCAGCTCCTGTCTGCTCCTGTCTGCTCCTGTCTGCTCCTGTCTGCTCCTGTCTGCTCCTGTCAGCTCCTGTCTGCTCCTGTCTGCTCCTGTCTGCTCCTGTCTGCTCCTGTCTGCTCCTGTCAGCTCCTGTCTGCTCCTGTCTGCTCCTGTCTGCTCCTGTCTGCCACTCCGCTCCTGCACTTGTTATGTGCACACTGACTGGATTTGGGTGCAACCGGAGCCCAAATGAAACATAAGCATGACAAATGGAGGAGCTGGGAGCCACGCACAGATCCACAGATGGATGAGCACCCACGGACAGTGCTGTGGCGCTGTGCATTACACCACTGAAATATGCCCTCGCTTTGGAGATATAGGTGTCACATAGTCTGAGTGCGGGGGGATTTGGTGAACCATTCTTCCTTCCGTCCTGTAATCGGAAAATTATGCAGGATATGGAAATGTGTGTTGTATAAGCTCTTTGAAGAGAGAGTGGTGTAAACTGCTCAAATGATGCTGCATTGCATTTTGGGTCACCTTCTTTAAAGTATGAAAGAGCTTCACAAAACCTTCCTTTGTTGATGAACAGAGCTGAGATTTTGTATTATTAATGCATCTAAATATTACAAGTCGCAGTTCTTATGCTTGTCTTATGAACAAGATATAATATTGTGCTGAATCAAATCAATCACATATTCTTTGATTAGAGAACTCCTTTTACTTGACCATTTTTTTATTATTCATATTTTTTCTGTAAATCATAACACTGCATTTCATAAAAAGTCAAAGCTCTACAAATTAAGATAATTAAGATAATAATGATTCATGCTAAATTCAAGTCATTGTAACTCAAGTAACTAAAATGACCTCACATACCCCCATGTAAAATTGTTGTCGACGCAAAAACGGCCTTTGCAAGGTGACCCTCTCCGGTCGAGCCTTGGCCTCCGGTGTGCTCTGAGCAGATGGGTTCTCTCTGAGTGTACAGTCATGTGACCCTGACCACCTGGGCTGAGGAGGAACCCACGTGTCACCAGGGTAACGGGTCAAGCGCGTTTCCACACAGCCCGCACACACCTGGGTGATACCCCACACACGCAGCACATACGGCGGGTACGAGGCGGGTGGGAGGCCTGGGGATGTATGGGTCACTGGGTCTTATGCACAGGTGCTGAACAGGCAGGTACCTCCGGCCTGTTTTTTCTCCTGAGAAATAACTGCTCTAATGTTCGTGCCAGTTGTCAAAGCATAAAACACACAGCACAAAATGTATATGCTGAAAATGAGCTGGTCTTGGTTAAAGTGCATATGGCACAGTTTCATGGTTTTATGGGATAGTGCCTGTATTAAATATTTATATTACTAGCAGTCAAAAGTTTGGCCACACCCTCATTATTATTATACCCTGCTCCTTCTTTCACTGAGCTTCTTCATAAATTCTCCTGAAATGGTTTTCACTTCATGGCTGCGCTGCGTCAGGATCAGGAAATGCCAAAAATGCAAACGAGGGTACAAAGCAAAGAGTGCATATTTTAAAAATGATTTTAAAAAGTTATCTTTTGTTCACTACATTCCACATGTGTTATTCATAGTCTGGATGCCTTCAGTGAGAATCTGCAATGCAAATAGCAGTTTGTTGAAAATAAATTGGGGAGAATATAGTGGCATGTTCTAAAACATGTACAAGGAGGCATTTTTCTGACAGTCTAAATCTTGTGGAGGGTCCACTGTCCCTTGGAGATGTTATTGCTTTGCCTGGAATATTCCACAGTATGGCATTACAGCTATCTATAATGCACGTGTTCATTTACGCATTTTATTGCTAAAAAAACACTGCTGAAAAACATAGGTTCTTACTGTGAGTGGGGTCAGAGCACAGATCAGTGGAACTGTGCATTTCTCTCCATGGAGGCTGATCAAATCAAATACCATAGAGGAAAACATGAACATCAAGGGAAAGCTACAGCATGTCTGTGGACACAAGTAGATGGCAAACCCTCCACCAGAAATGTTACATAATGCACCTTTAAACATCCATTAAACTAAAGGTGTTGGCATTTATTATTATCAGTCTAATCAACACTATTGAGTACTTGTCCAGCCAAGGGGCTCTTGTTTCATTTACAGAATCTTATGCCCAAGTAGCATTAAAATATTCCATTTAAGTTTTTAAGGTAATTCTGACCAAATTGATGTCTGATTGTTTTCAAATACAATTTCAGACCTAATATATTGGGTGCATTTGGTACATACATGAGTTAAAAGTCTCATATAACTCCAGTCGATATTACTTTGTGCAGAATGGCTGTTCAAACACGAGTGAAGGGAAAGCCTGGGATGTTTTGGATAAGCACAGACCTAATTGGATTCTATTGTCAGTCGCTAACACTGTTTCAATGTAATTACACCTGTTGGCAAGTCTCTCTCCTGCACTCACTCGTGCACAGCGGGCTATGCAGAGAGGAGCAGTGGCTGTGTGGCTGCTATGGGCTGATTCGTACCTGGCTTAAGTTCTCCAACAAAAGCAGTGGTGCATGACAAGGCAGAGAGACGCCTGCCAAACAATAGAACCAGAGGGAGGCCTGCCACGTTTTAGATAAGCTCCAACGAAATACATTTCACTGTGGAGCAAATGGAACCATTCACAATTCAAGTGGACATTAGGACTGCTTATAGAATTGAACTGAAATTGAATTATGCAGGTTAAAATAGAGCCACAGTTTAATCCTGTTTAGTTATTTTGTTGACTTTAAGCACTCAAAAAGAAAAACCTACACTTCTGAATTTCCCAGGATTGTCGTGTTACAAGTTAAAGTTTAGAGGTTCCTTCACAGTTTTGAATTCCATAACTTGGTTCATTTCTGCGCTAAAATCACATTCCTGCCGGATTCTGTTAGAATGTTGGGAAAGTTTACCAACTTTTTTTTTCAATGGTTATTCCTTCTGCTACCAGAAGATGGCCAACAACAACAACAACAACAAAAAGACAATATAATAAATCATAAGACAGCTGGAAATATACAGAACAGAAGTAGACTGGAGCAACAGTGCAGTGTTGTGCACACAGCCACTGCCTTCACCACTGCTGGTCAGGAGCTCAGCACCTGGGGACCCAGATCTGGAGCTTGTGTCAAATGTCATTCAGCAGTGCCCTAGTTGAATGGCATTGGCCCTCAAGCCAGTGAGTCACTGGTTCAAATCTCACTCAAGTGTGAAACCCCACTCCAGAAAATGTAATATGCCCCAATAAACCCTCCCAAATGACCAGGGATTTGTGCCAATCCAAATGAAATTAAAAAGACTTTTTTTTTTTTTTCAACTACCATTTTTTGGCCTATTGTTTACATCTTCACATTCTCAGACAGTATATTTTAATTTGTTATGGGGCCACAATACACTTTATGGAATGGCTTCTTCATTTAAAACGTAGTCATTTGTCTTTTCCCACAGTTCCTTGTAACCAGCTAACTGCCTCTGAAATGTTTTGCTTTGCCTTATTGCTGCTTTGACTTCAAAAGCCCCTCTTGAGAACGATTCTGTCATTTGGGGACCGCAGTGCTCATTTAAGTCAGGCCTCGCATTGTCATATCCAACTTTTGATGACAGTTTTTGCTTTACCATTTCAGCCATAACCGCCTTGTAACTGTCCAAATGTGTCTTTTGCAATCTCTTCGCTCAAATTCCCGGACGTCATCGCCCCATCTGTGTCCTTTTGGGAGAGAACCAGGATGAGGGGGAGAGGGGGGCCACTACAGTGAGCAGCCCACCCCCAGAGCTGCTAGTCGCGCTGGAGCCGTGATAATGGCGCTGCACAGGGCTCAAGTCTTTGGTCTATTTTGCAGACGCCACGGGGAAATAAAGACAAATTGGTCCAACAATCTCTGCTTGTGAGTGCGCTCCATCCGCCTGGGCTTTCATCCTGGGCGTTTGATGCTGCCTCCCTCTTTCACTGCAGAGGAGATGTGATTTAAGTGTGACAGGACACAGAGTCATAGCAGGCTTTTACATGAGCACTCTGCACTGTCAGTCAACTGCACTTTAAGGAGATGTGCAAAAGAGGCCACACAGCACCAAGTCCCCAGCACTGTTGAATAAGGCCGGAAATCACTGGCTCTTAAACGATTCAGTGTGATTAGACGTGTCATGAGAAATACCACATCCACTTCAGTGTATGGAAACTGGAACACTATGTATTGTGTGCACAATGCCTTTGCAATAGTGGGGAGATTTTTGACATTTTTATGTCATAACATAAGAGTTGAGCTGTAGAGGATAAAATAAATAACTTCTATCACTAATTAAGTTAATTCTGCTATTCAGTGAGTTAATTCTGCTTCTGAACTGCTGCAGCATTTTAATGATACGGTATATTTAAAATAGGCTTACTGGGATCCTCCTGCTTTGTGTAAGTGGCATAAAGTAGTTTCAATATGATCATTTATCACAGTACTTTACTCTGGCCATATATCATGCTTCAAAATGTGTTATCATGACAGGCCTGGATACAACGCAGTACATGACTCACAATACCATTGCATTACATATGTTTACTCTTATCTACATAAGCAATTAAATCATACTCTGCCACAACATGTGCCAAGAGATCATCCTTACAGCGATACAGCAGTACTGCATCATGTGACACCAGTACTTTATCAGTAAAAAGTCCTATAGTCTGTATGACTCTTGTGAAAGTGTAAGTTGAACAGTGTTTTATGTGTTTTACAAAACACAAGTCAAGTAAGTTTGTGATGAGGAAACATCATTATATATGGATCAGAAACTAGTGTAATAATGAAATCGACTGATCTCTGGATACAGACATGTTTGGCCCTGTGGAGGAGGTGCACCACACCACAGGGCTGTTTCATCATTCAGGATTCACGTCACAGTAGAATCACAAGAACGTCACAATAATTATAATCATGGCCATTTTAAAAGGAAACAATGCAATTTCACTTTGTTCCATTCTCCAGAAAAAAGCAAAAAAAAAGTAAAGTACTTTTTAATCTGGCTGTTAAGGCCCATTAAACAACAGCAATGAACGATAATTGAGGATTTCATTATTGTTTGGATTTAGTGTCAGGAAGCACATTATTGTTTAAGGTGCACACTATGGCATTTCACTACCATCATCTGCATTTATTCAACTGCAAGTGTTTATAGCAGGCAGGGTTGCCACTCCACAGATCTGACCGGTACCTTTGCTCAGTTATTCTGCCTGCCTTGTCCTCATGGAGAAAGACACGTTTGTTTATGAGGATCTCCATTCACATTGTCTTGACAATGGCTACTTAATGGATACTTGGGGTGTTCTGGAAATGTTCTACATATGTCTCTATGGTGGAATGTTCAGCAGTTACCATGGTCACTTTTTTATTTTTTTAACAAAAAGGTGACAGTGAAAAAATGAAAAACTTTTGGCGAATGCTCGCTGCTTGTAAGTGTGAGAGACTTTAACAGCACAGATCATCTCACCTGTTGTAATTCCAAATACCTTAAATCAGTTCTTTCTGGTCAGATTCTGTTCAAATAAAGCTCAGATTATGTCAAATGTGAGTAAAAAGAACTTCTAAGACAGCAGTGCCTATAGTTAGCTTCACATCCCAGGGGAATGTTGATGACATCAGCTGCAGTGTCCATAATGGCATCACTAATATCTGATCTTAAAATTCCTCGTACAAAGAAACTATATGGTGTTATGTGTAAATAGTGCTTATTTGAAAGGAAATGGGTCACAATAGTAAAAGACATCTATAGAGCGTCACTATGAAGCATGTATAGTAATAGAGTCACTGACAATGTGTGGGAAGCTGAACACCCAGAAAAGGAATCTGCAGCAAATGTACTGTGAAATAAAACGAGCAGTTCAACCAAGCACAGGATATACACCGACATACTGTATGCAGCACTGTGCTACTACTACTGTGGGCTCATATATCACACCATTTGGTCACAAACTTGAAACACTGTCCTGGGACAGACTGGTGCACATGTGGCTACTCCAACCCAACTGGCTTTGGAGCATCTCCTCCTAATGGAACTAGTCAGTTCGTTAAAATACATATGTGGCGGGATTCTTCAAAAAAAACTCCCAGTCAGGAAATGCGTTTTGGTGATTTTATTGTGAGCTCCCACAGTGAAAAAAGGTGCAATATTTACAGGCAACAAAAAAAAAAAAAAAAAAAAAAACAGAATAGACTTCCCCTTTAAGTCTCTCTCTAGTTCTCTCGCTCCTGCGCTCTTACTGCACGTTACCGTCGCTGTAGCCAAGACCAGCCTGAGAGCTGAGCTGCAGAGCGCACCTATATACCCCCATTTGCCCCTCCCACATTACATAATCCCCACCTGAAACATTCTTTACTCCATTCTTACCACTAAATGGGAACTAACTTAAGGGTCCAAAATAGCGCATAGACAACAGCTCCTATTTAACATAAATACAACACATGAAATCACATTAAATAAAGTGAGAATATAGATAATTGGCCACGTGAATCACTTCTGGCTCACATGACACCGGAACCCGCGCAACGGGAGGATTTAAACTACCGGCGCGGATGTGTCCGGGTTTGCCAGCCCGCCCCACGGAAGGAGGGAGAAGACGGCAGCGCGAGGGTGAGTAACTGACCGATTTTAGCAAGAGTTTTTAGGACAAAACTGACGCTCTAAGTGTGCACCCTTAGGCGCGACAGAACCCGCTGGTAAGTTATGGAAAAGTTGGTGTACGCTCGGTAAAAAGAGTTTGGCGCGCGGGGCGCGCCATGAAACGGGTGCGCGCGTCTTCACGTGCTCTCCCCCGGGGCAGCGTTCTTAGGGACAACACACAGCAGCATTAAATCCACACTTATATAGTTATATTATCATAAGGTTAAGAGAGAGAGACAAAACTGTTAGTGTTCACATTTTTGTGATTCAGTAAAAGGCTGAAACGGGCCCCGAGTCCCACTGACGTGAGGATGTGAAGACAACACACACAAAACCACTGGACAAGAAACAAAACCACTGGACAACAAGGCCAAGTTGTTTATGTTGTGTGTTTCCTTTTAAAGAGACTTTGTCAAGCAGAAGCAGAATGAGCCTCACATGACTCTCATTTGTGCTGCTGAAATGAAGTTGGTTTGAACATAAAAAGACTCTGATCTGAACAGTCACTCCCTAAACTCCAACACCTTCAGCCGGTCATGAGTCAGTGCTAGTGCAGCTCAGGGAGTAAACTCTGGAGGTTCTGAGCTTTCAAAGAAGACCTGCCCTGTCCACATACTTGTATGTGTGCAGGTTCAGGCACTGGCCCAGGTTCAGTTCTTTTTGTATGTAAAAGTGCAGGCTACAGGGAGATCCTTTAAAGACCATCAGCATGTATGTTGGAAACATGTGCACAGGCAGCAGATGTATTCTTTATCAGTTCAACTATTGGCCTACAGCACCGACAGTTGGCTCTACACTGGTAAAATTTGTCATTCACCACACTACAATACTTTGCTGAGGGGGAAACAAACCAGTTTATTTTCCCATATCTGGGCCAGGATCCAAGGCTGGAGATCCATCCCACTGTACGTCTTCTGGAGTTTTGTGTTCCCACGCTACATCTGTGCTCTGCCATCCTCCTCCCACACAGAGCACAGGCTCTGTCTGAAGCATCTGCTGCACCAACACACTCACAGCACCAGAGTCGCTGTACAGGCAACTCGACGCTTTTCTGAAGGACAAGTGCTAACAGAGCATGAAAGGGTCTCTACCTGATTTGATTTAAACACTTTGCAGCACTCAGAGCATCTTAATTACTTACCAGGTTCTAAGAATTTTTCTACAGCAGAGACTACAGCAGAGTGCCATGATAGTAAAGCTTACAACACCTAGCATGCTAAAGTGCAGTTCCTGATTATCAGAGAATAATCAGAAAATAAGCGTGTACAATATCAGTAGATGACTGTGAATTCATGAATTAATGAAACAAAAACATTCATGTTACATCACATGTTCCTGTAGCCGTCTGTTCCTCAGGGATCGTTTGCTTCCTGTTCATTGTGTCGTATTGGAGCTCTAATAGTTCCAGAGACTGGGTTTGGGGGTCAGCTGGCAAAGGGTGGGTGGTTGTTGGGGCTCATTGGTAATTGTATGTATTCAGCCCCCTAAAAGTTAATTTAAAACATGAATATTTACAGCAGATAATTTTGTTTGTACCACTTTTTTTTTTCTCTCCCCTCAACAGTCAACAGCTTCTCTGAAATGTTTAGCTTTCCTCTGTTACTACTTTGACTTAAATCATTGTCATCTGGGGAGTGATATTTGATAGTGTTGTGTAGAATATAGTTATTATTATTCAGTATATATTTGTTCTTTGCTTTTGTCCCATCTTTACAATATCTCTGTGCACTGACAGCAGATTTACCTCCACAGCAGATTGTGGAACATGTTTTAAAGGGTTTATTTCTGAAATGAATGCAGTATTGTTTAACCTCATGAATTATGCACATGAGAAATCACAGCTCCAAATATCTTATATTATTATGTGTTGTAATTTAAGCATCAAGCTGTCGCACAAACAGAGTGCAAAATTACAATATCAAGTGTATCATCTCAAATAAGTAAATTACACGGCACATGACCTACTTGTCTCCATGATGTTTCTGTTATGCATGGAATATTCCACAGTATAGCATTAAACTTATCTTAGTGCAATTATTCTACTATCCTCATAGATTGAATATATAGATGTACACATAGCTAACCTGCTAGCTGGAATAGGAAGTGAACGTGGCTGCGGTTTGGCTCTGGATCCAATTCACTTTCTATTGAAAATATGCCCCACCCTCTGTCCCTGCTGCTGTCAGCATCATCATCTTCGTCATGAAATGTTCATATAAACTGCTCTACATGATCCTGAGTTTTTCTTTCACAGTTTTATCTGTAAATCATTATCAACACTAATAACAAACCAATCAGATGCCATCTTTCCAAGAGGTCACTCTCACTCAACAGTTTACCTTAGCCTGACTGGCTGTTTGGTTGCTATGATACGAATGCTCACATTTATAAATGTGGAACTTTGCTCCAGATTAGTCATGCTAGCCCTGATGAGCTTCATTTGGATGCAACTGAATGCTACGGGTCACACTTCCTCAGTCCACTTCTTTGTACAGTCTATGGTTATTCTGTGATTCTTTAAGAAAAATGGATGTGAGAGTGGCTCCTCTGCACAGATGTGACCTGTAAGTTGCCTATATGTGTCCATGGAGATCGTTAAATTACCATGTGGAATATTGTAGACATATAGAGGGATTATCAGACTACGTCACTTTGTGCTCTACTGCTCCTGCAGAAAGAGCCTCTGTCCTGTCTTTGTATCATGTCAGGGTCTTTCAGCACATCACGCTCTCCCGGGGACTGTGTGGATGTCCGGCTACTGAACTTTCAGCCATTTCTTCTCCTCATTTACGCATTCACCTGCATTAAATTCAGGTTATTAAGACGTACCCCACTCACTAATGTTAATTTAGTCATGACATACTAGCTGTTTTAGTGCTGACATCATTAGCTAGCGTTGCCACTTCATGTGAACCTCGCACACAGCGGCGCATTCTGCACTCAGGCTGCGTGAGCTGTGATGATAAACCAATAATCTGTCAGTTTGGTCGGAAGGTGGCAGCACTGACAATGTTTGGTCTAAATTTTGTTGTGTATGGTGTGGTATAGATTTCTGTAGTTTAAAAGAAAGAAATGATATGAAATAGTTTGGAGCTCATCTGCACATGTGTGTTCTGTTCAGTTAACCTTATGTATTCATACCTTATAATTATTCATTCCAATTCATTTTGAACAACTTAGCATACTAACAAGCACTACCTTCTTATCGGACAGTGCAGTGGACATATCTTGACCTTAGGTGCTTATATAATATATATCTGAACTGGAGGACATGTAAAACATCAGGCAGGTCTTTTACCTTGGTGTAATTGATGCAGATATGGAGTTCCGTCCTAGTTAAATGTTTGTGTATTTTTTCATGAGCAAATCTCCGAGGAGCTATAGTCGTGGACACATTTAGCAGTGTTACTGTGTGTCTGGCAGATGGAGGCGAGCACAGCCACAAACTCCTTTATTTGCATTCAAAGCAGCGTTGTGCTCGTGCTGATTGGAAGATTGACTGTCACTTGGCTTTGTAGGAGACGAGCGCAGTGAACAGTGGCTGACAGCAACATGACACGAGAAAGTCCAGTCTGTCCGTGACTCCCCACTCTCACCACACTCTGTTTTGTACGGCGGAATAGGACAGGACAAATACAGGGTGTTTAGGTACCTTCCAATTCAAAAGTGTGAAACTAATTTTAAAAAGTTTAATTTTAACCAGACTTGTGGTTTTAGGCTGCCTTTGTGTTCAAAACTAATTCTGGCAATGTGGAAGGAGACAGTGGTAGAAGTGTGAGGGAGAAGGATTTTGAGAGGTTGTGTGGAGAGGTGGAGTGTACCGTAAAATGAATGAGTGAATGAATGCCTTTATTTGTCAATTCCTTCACATGTACAAGACATACAAAGCAATCGAAAATGGACCTGTCACCACGTCCGTACATTACAACATACAAAAACAGTATTACATGGGGAAGACAACACGGATTGGACAGGAAGGCAGAGAGTAGATAGAAATAAACAAAAAAACAGCATCACATGAGGACAAAGGGAGGAGAAAAAAAAAGAGGACCGCCCCAGACAATGCTTCTAATGGGGCATCGGATGGACTGAGTCCACAAAACAAAAAACACCTCCAAGCATCAGCAACATAGTCAAAACACAGTAAAAACATTCCAAAGGACCAGCAACAGGGGAGGGGTGTGGAGGAAGTCCAGTGTAGGCAGCAGCATCCGGATCCTGCAGCCCTGACGCCGCTAGAGGCAACAGGACACACGTGCACACTCAGGACACACGTGCACACACCTATACACACTCAGGACACACATGCACACTCATATACACACTCAGGACACAGGTGCACACTCATATACGCACTCAGGACACACGTGCACACTCATATACGCACTCAGGACACACGTGCACACTCATATACGCACTCAGGACACACGTGCACACTCCTATACACACTCAGGACACACGTGCACACTCATATACACACTCAGGACACACGTGCACACTCATATACACACTCAGGACACACGTGCACACTCCTATACACACTCAGGACACACGTGCACACTTATATACGCACTCAGGACACACGTGCACACTCATATACGCACTCAGGACACACGTGCACACTCATATACGCACTCAGGACACACGTGCACACTCATATACGCACTCAGGACACACGTGCACACTCCTATACACACTCAGGACACACGTGCACACTCATATACACACTCAGGACACACGTGCACACTCATATACACACTCAGGACACACGTGCACACTCCTATACACACTCAGGACACACATGCACACTCATATACGCACTCAGGACACACGTGCACACTCATATACGCACTCAGGACACACGTGCACACTCCTATACACACTCAGGACACACGTGCACACTCATATACACACTCAGGACACACGTGCACACTCATATACACACTCAGGACACACGTGCACACTCCTATACACACTCAGGACACACGTGCACACTCATATACGCACTCAGGACACACGTGCACACTCATATACACACTCAGGACACACGTGCACACTCCTATACACACTCAGGACATACGTGCACACTCCTATACACACTCAGGACACACGTGCACACTCATATACGCACTCAGGACACACGTGCACACTCATATACGCACTCAGGACACACGTGCACACTCATATACGCACTCAGGACACACGTGCACACTCATATACACACTCAGGACACACGTTCACACTCATATACAGACTCAGGACACACGTGCACACTCATACACACTCAGGACACACGTGCACACTCATATACGCACTCAGGACACACGTGCACACTCATATACGCACTCAGGACACACGTGCACACTCATATACGCACTCAGGACACACGTGCACACTCACATACGCACTCAGGACTCACGTGGACACTCACATACGCACTCAGGACACACGTGCACACTCACATACGCACTCAGGACACACGTGCACACTCACATACGCACTCAGGACACACGTGCGCACTCATATACGCACTCAGGACACACGTGCGCACTCATATACGCACTCAGTACACACGTGCGCACTCATATACGCACTCAGGACACACGTGCGCACTCATATACGCACTCAGGACACACGTGCACACTCATATACGCACTCAGGACACACGTGCACACTCATATACGCACTCAGGACACACGTGCACACTCATATACGCACTCAGGACACACGTGCACACGCATATACGCACACAGGACACACGTGCACACTCATATACGCACTCAGGACACACGTGCACAGTCATATACGCACTCAGGACACACGTGCACACTCATATACGCACTCAGGACACACGTGCACACTCATATACGCACTCAGGACACACGTGCACACTACTATACGCACTCAGGACACACGTGCACACTCATATACGCACTCAGGACACACGTGCACACTCATATACGCACTCAGGACACACATGCACACTCATATACGCACTCAGGACACACGTGCACACTCATATACTCAGGACACATGTGCACACTCCTATACACACTCAGGACACACGTGCACACTCCTATACACACTCAGGACACACGTGCACACTCCTATACACACTCAGGACACACGTGCACACTCCTATACACACTCAGGACACACGTGCACACTCATATACACACTCAGGACACACGTGCACACTCATATACTCAGGACACACGTGCACACTCCTATACACACTGAGGACACACGTGCACACACATATACACACTCAGGACACACGTGCACACTCATATACGGACTCAGGACACACGTGCACAGTCATATATGCACTCAGGACACACGTGCACACTCCTATACACACTCAGGACACACGTGCACACTCATATACACACTCAGGACACACGTGCACACTCATATACTCAGGACACACGTGCACACTCCTATACACACTGAGGACACACGTGCACACGCATATACGCACTCAGGACACACGTGCACACTCATATACGCACTCAGGACACACGTGCACACTCATATACGCACTCAGGACACACGTGCACACTCATATACGCACTCAGGACACACGTGCACACTCATATACTCAGGACACACGTGCACACTCATATACACAGTCAGGACACAGGTGCACACTCCTATACACACTCAGGACACACGTGCACACTCATATACTCACTGAGGACACACGTGCACACTCCTATACACACTCAGGACACACGTGCACACTCATATACACACTCAGGACACAGGTGCACACTCATACACACTCATACACACTCAGGACACACGTGCACACTCATATACACACTCAGAACACACGTGCACACTCATATACACACTCAGAACACACGTGCACACTCATATACACATTCAGAACACACGTGCACACTCATATACGCACTCAGGACACACGTGCACACTCACATACGCACTCAGGACACACGTGCGCACTCATATACGCACTCAGAACACACGTCCACACTCATATACGCACTCAGGACACACGTGCGCACTCATATACGCACTCAGGACACACGTGCGCACTCATATACGCACTCAGAACACACGTGCACACTCATATACACACTCAGGACACACGTGCACACTCATATACGCACTCAGGACACACGTGCACACTCATATACACACTCAGGACACACGTGCGCCTGTTGTCCTGCCACTAAAAACAGTCTTACTCCACAACGCACCTGAAGCAAATGTGTTATTACACTGCTGATGTAAATGTCTGTGGTGATAGAATGTTTGAAGTAAAACCAACTTTGCATTTGAAGGATTTATATCAGGGCAGCAGCAGTGACTTGTACTTCCTAATAGGACTGATACACCCAACTGCAGGTAAACAAACTCACCGATGAGTCTGTTTACCTGCAGCTGCCATAGCAACAGGCAGAGCACATGAAGAAGCCTGTTCCAGATATGGCCACGTACGGAGGACCCGATGATTATGAGGACGATGGTGAACAATTGCTTTTTACCAACGAACCTGTACGAGGCGGAGTCCACAGATGAAGCCCTGAGAGAGATGGACTGAAAGTGCTGAAGAGAGCGTCTGTAGAGACAGTCTCCACTGAAGCTGCTGCAGAAGAACCAGAGGTTGGTGGTGCCAGTGTGGAAACTGCACTGACCCCTTGTCCCGAACTGTAGTAGGACGAGTGACAACAAGTGTGTCCCGATTCTCTGATGAAGTGAGTTGGTTACATCACAACTAAGCAAAGTAAAATTTCACTGCTGCCGAGCAAATTAGCCCTCAACATGCGACGATTCAAGGTGAGTTTTACTTCATACATTATTCTGTCAACACTGACATTTACATCCATAGTCTGGTGTAATAACACATTTGCTTCAGGTGCTTTGTGGAGTGGGTAAAACTGTTTTTAGTGGCTTCAGATCCGCTAGACTTAGTGACAAATATAAGGACTGGATGAATTAATTTAAAAATGGTCTCCACACATCGATTATTACTGTCACTAGTAAATGAGGTCCTATGTCCAAAATTACAGAATATCCCTTTAAGTCAATAAGGCCTGTTGGCCTGAATAGCAAATTTGAAGCTCAAATCTAAAATATCTAAAATAATTTGTTGTTAAATAGGTTCATAACAACATCAGATGATAATAGTTTGGGTTTTCTTATGCAACTGTGGGCTTCTACCCTTTTTCTTACTAGTGTGATTATTCCCATCAGTTTTGACCAGACCATTCAAGATGTTATTTTGTTCTGAAATTCAAAATAATAATAATAATAATAATAATAATAATAATAATAATAATAATAATAATAATAATAATAATAATAATCATAATCATCATAATCATAATAATTTCAAAAGAAATCTGTGATCTACTTGGGCATATAAAAGTCAGATTAACAGCACAATAGGTTTCATGAGTTTTGGTCAGAATATTCAGGGTTTTTTTTTTTTCTTTTTAATTCAATGAGGCTAAAAGTTTGTGAACATTTATTTTACGTGTGAAAAGTGCAACTGAAAGTGAGATGTATGTCCACCCTCTCCTCAGAAAGTAAAAGTTCTGTGGCTCAAACTAGCCAGTGCTTCTTAGCACCTCTGCTGTTTATGCTCCATCACTGCTCCTCTGCTGTCTGCAAGAACTGTAGTGTTTTCAGACACAGCCGTACTCTAGAGAGGGGAGAGGGGAGAGGGGCTTGTAGAAGTCGTAGGTTATTTTCACTGAACAAAAATGCTGTTGAACCAAATGGACTGAAAAAAAAAATTATACATATAAACTACAACTGTAATGTATGTAATCTATATAATGTTTCATTAATATCATAGTGTTATTATAATATACTCATTAGCAGAAAAGTCTTGAAATATAATCAAATCGATACCGTGACCTGTGTATGGAGATATAGGTAAGGTAAGGTTTATTTATATAGCGCTTTACACAGCATTTTTTACAGAGCATTCTTCATTCACTCCAGACCCGGTGGTGGTGCTACTGTTATAGCCACAGTTGCCCTGGGACAGACTGACGGAGGCGCGGCTGCCAAGCCAAGCGGCGCCAACGGTCCCTCCGACCACCACCAACACTCACTCCCACAACTTTTACACCTACAGTTTTTACACCTACAGTTTTTACACCTGCAGGTTTTGGGTTGAGATATGTATCGAATCATGTGAAAACTGTACCGTTTCATCCCGAGTGTCTACATCAATCCAGAATTGCTTTATGAGAATTGCCAGTGCATCTAAAAAGAATTATTTTTTTCCCCTCTAACCAGCAGTTACAGAGAGAGGGGCCCCCTTTTTTCAGTAGAAAGTGCACTGGGCCAGAGTCGATGGAGCCGAAATGCGGTGTGTGGGGGTGAGTGAGAGTGGAGTGGGCCCAGCAGGGGGCGCACGAACAGGCCGGCACACTTCTTTATCTGGCTCCAGTGCTCTCTGATGTGCTCCAATCAGCAGCTCGGCATAGGGACCATCAGGAGAGATTGTCTGAGATTGAAGTTGATAACTGGGGAAAAAAAGTTTAAACAAGACAGAAAACCTTTGAATCAAAGCAGAGGAAATAGGATGAATGCTGCTGTTCTATTTCACATCACTATTTGTACTTTGCAAACATTAAAATGCTGTTGGGGACAAGGTGGTTGATTTTTGACCGTTATAAATAACACGTGCAGAATTCACATGCAGTGGAAGTCTGTGTTCTGCACCGTGTCAGTCGTCCATAAGCTCTGTTTCCTCTGCTTTATTTAAAGGAAGCTTTGTGCAGTCTTTTCGTGTCCTGCAGGTATCTGTCCTCTATAAACAGTTGTTTAAAGGAATGAAATTACATTTGAGTCTGAAATCTATGATGCATTTAGTGATAAATCTCATGTTGCATCTGGGGCGACTGTGGCTCAGTGGTTAAAGCAGTGATTCCCCAACCCAAAGGTCAAAGGGATGATTTCCACTCAGACCAAGGCCTGTTGTTGTGTCCTTAGGCAATGACAGGTGTGTGTGACATCAGCTTCTGTACTGTACCTTACCAACAAGTCTAGAGCGAATGAATAATGACCAAATAAGAGCCAATAAATCATTCATTATTATCCTTTCATTATCTTCAGATTTGGTTCTAAACACAATTTGAACTTTGGACTTTTATTATGATGCCATTGTTGAGAATGACAGGGGAAAATGTCATGAGGGGTCTGTGGACTCCACAGATGTTTAAGAACCCATGAGTGAAATAATGTGTCCAATGCACAGTTTAAGAGCAGCCTTACCCCAGGAAACATGAGGACATCCTTGGTAACGCATGAATGTGGCTCTTTGCTTTAACTGCTCTTAGTGAAGGGAGTATCAATGTCATGGTTACACATATTAACACTAATCAACATGATTATATAATCATATAATATAAAGACAAAAATATAGATGTGGTTAGGCAACATTTATAGACATGTTGACTGAGTTACTTGTGTCTCCAGCTGTAGATTGGACGTCTGTGAGAGGACAGAAAGGGTCATTATTACTTTTTTTTTGTACACACGAGTAAACATGAAAAAATATTAAATATACATTGACTGACTGCATCAGTTCTAAAAATGTGTTATCATCCCATCACCAGCAGACACACTTTGAACTTGCATTTTAATGTGAATAAAAACACCATTATACACAAATGTATTTTTTCCTGCAGAATGTTATGATTCATATAAACGTTTTATTCACAATGACTCACGCTGCTGAATCTTCACTCCGAGTAAAAAGTTTATGGGGAGAGGAGTTGTTGCAGCAAATAGTTTTAAATGTGTTTGTGAACAGTGTTCCTATAGAAAGTGCCTGGATGTGTAGTGAAAGTGATATATGAATGTGGTGGAAGGCACGGCCTTTGTGCTCGGTTTGCCTCTCAGATGATGACAGAGCGGGGGGGCGGGTGGGGTGGGGGTGGGGCTGAGGTGATCCATGTGTGAGAGCACGGACACAGCCACATTACCAACGCACCACAAATGATTAGCCGTGTGGCCGCGAATCCTAATTAGACAGTGGAAGCCGGGAGAGAAATCACCTCATTTAAATAGAAAAATGAGGCGGTTTTATTATGCAAAACAGAAAGCGTTTGTTCAGTGATCAGGGAAAGGGAACAGTTATAAGGAGCCGATGTGAGACTCAAGTATTGGCTAATTCCTCTCATTTCCTCTGAAAAACAGTCTGAACAGTGATTTGAAAGTGATACTTTACGTGGCTGCACCAGAATGCTCTGAAAATCTACTTTGTCAAAGTCAAATTAGACTGTGATTTCTGAGGCAGAGGATTGATAGACGGCTAATCATTATTACTTAGCATGATGGATGAAAGGAGTGGCAATGTACGACATGTATTAAAAACATAGAATTCATGTGAAAAAAGATCCAGTCACACATGTTTATCCATTGAATCCATTATTGATTCAGAGAGAAAATATATTTCTGTTATTAAAGACGGGGTATTAACTTTTAGTGCAGTATTGACTGTTGCCACAGATGCCCTGGGGCAGTGTGATGGAAGTGAGGCTGCGCCAACACTCACACAGACTCCACTTTCACACAGGGCTATTTGGATGTGCCTTGCCTATGGACACATCAGCAGTTTTTTATGGGGTAACACGTAACTACATTTGCTGTAAAGTATTAACATATGTTATGTATTGACCCTTTCGGTCTCCCTACTGTTTGCTCTCTGCGTTAAGCCACTCCCCCTTCAGAGCTCTATCACAACACAATCATAAAATTACAAGTTGCTGTGTATATTTTTGTACATTTATGGAGAATTGCCATGTGGGAGGACGGGTGATGAACATAGACCGTGTATATAAGTGACTAAGCTAACCCGTTAGCCGCCACATGCCAAACAGGAAGTGCTCCAGGAGGCTCTTCCGGCTCCTTCTCGCCCTTTTCCCCATTGACTCACACTGAGATCTTATCGCTCGTCTCTCTGGACCTGTAGCTGTGGCCTCTTCATTTTGGTCTTAAAATGTTCGTATGAACCCGCGACACATGATTCAGATTTTTTTCCCGCTATTTTGTCTGTCAGCAAAAATCCTGTTCATAACACAGAGTCTGGCTTCAAATTCGCTCCTGTAACTGTGGCATCACGAGCCTCATTTGAGCGGTGCTAAACACTATGGGTGACGTCACACTCACTCAGTCCACTTCTTTTCTACGGTCTATGGTGATGAAGGCCTGTGAGCCGAGCTTTGTACACACTCGTACTTTTAACCATAAGGAAGAAGAGATAGTAGAGACAGCAAATGACTCAAACACACATAAATGACTCTTCAGACATGTTTTTGATAAGGGAACAACATGGTCGAAGACTCAAAGAAATGCCTGGTAACATGGGCTGAATAAACACAATCAAACTAAGCCATATTGTTTCCACTGAGTTGAATATAATCAATATAAAGCTTGGTGGGACTTATTGGGACTAAACCCCAAATTAAACCTTATATAAAAGTGGACTAAATGAGTGTGACGTCACCCACACTGTTTAGCACTGCTTGAAAGAGCCTCATGATGCTCACAGTTACAGGAGCCAATCTGGAGCCAGGCTCTATGTTCCGTCTTCTTCTGCTTTATCCGGCTGGGCCACGGAGGCCGACCTCTGCACACCTGACCCGCTCTGTGAGTGGAGCCCACAGAAGGGTGGAGGTCATGGTCCTCGATGTTAGTTCAGGTGCTGCATTCAGCATTCATTGGGTTGATGGGGGAAACCGGAGCCCGGAGGAAACCCATCCAGACACAGGGAGAACGTGCAAACTCCACACAGAAAAGCCCGGGCGATCCGGGGATCGAACCCACAACCATCGACTCTATGTTAAAAAGAGGATTTTTTTGATGGACAAAATAGCGAAAAAAAATGTGGATCATGTAGAGCGTAAGACTAAAAAGCCATTTCTGTTTGGCACGTGGCGGCTAACGGGTTAGCTTCATCCACTCTTATATACAGTCTATGGACGGGACTAAACTAAGACTATAGGACAAACCAGGTCTAGATCAGGACAAAATTGGGCTCAAACCAGCCTTATTTAACTTGAGCTGGAGCGTGCGGCACAGATCCAAACAGCCGCCCCCCCCACAGCAGAGCACAATGTCCTATTATCTCAAATGACACATTTTTAGAGCAGTTTATTCATGTCAAATGCTGTTGGTATTGATCAGGATTTTTGCTTATTTCATAACCACTGTCCCATACAGAGGGGCTGCAAAAGGCTCTTCCCTCATCACATGTGTATATATCAAGTTATTTTCACACACTGTGAGTTTTATACCAGATGCCGTTCCTCTTACAACTACTTCCTGTGTTCTTTGACCCTTTGAGCCTTCAAGCAATGCCTCTAGAAGCATCTCCAATATCCGGACTGACCTACTGGCTACAGGTGGGGGTGGATGTGTGAGGGCAAAGGGCCAAAACTAACTAGATACTAATCTGAGCAGGTACCAATACCAATAAAACACACACACGTTATTTTAATCTTTTCTGAAGAGTTTTAGAATGTTGTGTACTAGTAACTAGTAAAGTACAATTAGTACACAACAATACTAGTTAATAACTCAGTAACTACTAACCCTTTTCTAAATATTGTATTATTAATGCCATTGTGTTAACAAAATGGGTACTAACTCTTCAGCCCATCATGTTTGAAATGTGCGTATGGAACAGGAGTTTGTGCGTCTCCCTGAGGAGCAGATGTGGCTCTTTGTGAGGCTGACCTGCTGCTTGGAGCTACAGTGGCTCTGTACTCACATGTACCTGATGTGATGCGTCTCCCCCTCCACAGAGCCAACGTGTCTGCAGCATTAGCCTCTGATCACCTCTTTGTTCCGTCGCTCTGCAGTCTGGGCCAGTGGAACAGGATTAGAGCACTTTCACTGCAGCAGTCTTTGCAAATGACAGGGAATCATAGCCCTGTGCACAGACATCACACAGGCTGCATTTAGTCTGCTGCAGAGCTCCAAAGTCCTGCTCTGTTCTGGACAAAGAGCATGTCTGGGGCTGTCACGTGGATGTGCATGAGTGTGAAACCATGACAAGGGAAGAGGAGCTTCTAGGAGGAAAATGCCCATTATAAGCAGGTGAATGTGGAATTGTGGAGTTATACCAGTGTAAACGCCAATGGAACAGGCCAGTGTCCACTGAGTGTATTTCCTGTCCCTCCTGAGCACAGCTCTTCCATATGACCCGTCCATATGAGCCCATATGTGCACATATGACAGAGCCACAGGGGCCCAGCATGGAGCACGAGCCAGCTGCCCACCACTGGGCTCAGGCTCACCTCCACACCCCTGTGTGTGTGTGTGTGTGTGAGTGTGTGTGTGTGTGTGTGCGTGTGTGTGTGTGCGTGTGTGTGTGTGTGTGTGTGTGAGTGTGTGTGTGTGTGTGTGCGTGTGTGTGTGTGCGTGTGTGTGCGTGTGTGTGTGAGAGTGTGTGTGAGAGTGTGTGTATGTGTGTGTGTGCGTGTGTGTGTGTATGTGTGTGTATGTGTGTGTGTGTATGTGTGTGTGTGTGTGTGTGTGTGTGCGTGTTACCACACCTGTCTGTGTGTCTGTGCACAAGAGCTAGTGCACGCTCATACGTGTACACTACCTGAAACGTGCACGCTCACACGTGTACACTACCTGAAACGTGCACGCTCACACAGACATGTGCACACTACCTGAAACGTGCACGCTCACACGTGTACACTACCTGAAACGTGCACGCTCACACGTGTACACTACCTGAAACGTGCACGCTCATACACGTGCACACTACCTGAAACGTGCACGCTCATACACATGTACACTACCTGAAACGTGCACGCTCATACACGTGCACACTACCTGAAACGTGCACGCTCACACACGTGTACACTACCTGAAACGTGCACGCTCATACACGTGCACACTACCTGAAACGTGCACGCTCATACACATGTACACTACCTGAAACGTGCACGCTCACACAGACACGTGCACACTACCTGAAACGTGCACGCTCACACAGACACGTGCACACTACCTGAAACGTGCACGCTCACACAGACACGTGGACACTACCTGAAACGTGCACGCTCACACAGACATGTGCACACTACCTGAAGCGTGCACGCTCACACACATGCACTCTACCTGAAACGTGCACGCTCACACACGTGTACACTACCTGAAACGTGCACGCTCACACACATGCACACTACCTGAAACGTGCACGCTCACACACATGTACACTACTTGAAACGTGCACGCTCACAGACACGTGCACACCCCTGCTGTGTGCCCACGGTGCTGTATTTGGATTGGACCATCTGCTGGAGTCACCTGACAGGTGTAGCTGCTCTCCTCTGTGTCCTCCACTCTTCAGAGGTGGGAAAGAGCTGACATTCACACACTCTCCAGCTAAAAAAAGAACAGCTCCGTATTTAATTATCCCCAATAAGCACCCCTGTTTCATCAGCGTGTCATGGGGTTACAACACCTCCACGACACACAGAAGTGACGGCTACTGCCGTGTCCAGAGGCAACATGCCGTCTCTGTACATACTTTAAAATGCTGTGTACATATGGCTCCTTTAAAATGCTCTGCCATCAGACTGCATCAGCTGCAAAGGTTGCAATGTTTTGTGAAAGATTTTCAGTTTTTATTGCAAAAGATATATATATATACACACACACACACACACACACACACACACACACATATAATCCTGCTTTTCTGGACTGACTAAACACTCCTCCAGTTTGGGGGTCATGGCCCCGAGTGCTCCTGATGTTCCCCTCACTCGGTATTACAATGTCCAGCAGCTTAATAATTATTCATTCCCTGGAACAGTTAAAGCAAACCACATCTTTCTGGAGAATTTCAGACCCTCTGCCAGAGAATTTGCAATGTGCACATTTTGCTGCTCAATTAATGGTCCTATATTAAGAAAAATGGACTCTTGTGAGCTTTAAGCCATATTAGAACACAGTTACCTCCTCCAAAACACACCTGGAGTTGTGTTTTGTTTCATTCACACATATTTGAATTGGTCTACATCTCCAAATCTCAAATGGCTCTGTTCCACCATGTGATGCCATGAAGCAGTATTTTTCAGTTAATTTCTTGAGTTCTTTTTACAGACAAATACAGTAGGAGCTGTATTTATCTTATTGACATGTTTCTGCTGCTAGTCAGGTGTGGTCAGCCTGATTCACCAGGCAGGTCGCTCAGACTGATCACAGGCTGTCAGCTGGTGGTCAGTGGAGGAGTGTGTGCCAGTCTGAGTGAGCTGCCAGGTTTATCAGGATGACTCCATGTGTGAATGGAGATTTAACAGTGTGTAGCAGAGCAGCTCTCGTCACAGGGCCTCAGATGTCACACTGGCCTATAGACCTCAATGTAACTGAAGGCCTCCTGTAACAAACCTTTGGTCTGTCATACATCTGTTGATCAAATGAAAATATTGTGCTCATGACGTCACAGAAGGTGGAAGAGAGCATTTTGAGCTTTGGAGATGTAGACAGACAATTATAAAGGGTTCAAACACGGGCTTATGTTGTGATGGTGTTACTCTGTGTTAGTGCATGGGACCCCCCTGTCCCAAGACACATTTATCCCACTTATACGATCTTATCCCAGCTAAATAAATATTTAGATATTTAGAAGTTTTATGTTGGTCAATAATAATGAATATAGATGAACCAGTATTCTTAAAATGAAGATTTTGCTGTAATCCACTGAGTTATTGACTCTAGTTCAGTGTTTCTCAACCTTGTTGGAGGTACTGAACCCCACTAGCTGCATATGCGCCTTCACCAAACCCTTCTGAAATGGAAAAATTCAAAACATAGGTATATATATTTTATTGGTGCACATGTGAATCCATGCTGCACATATTTATCCGACCACTTTCTTTTTTTGCTCCACATACTTGGTATGAAGGGAAAATATTAAGAAAGAAATGACACGACACCATCACAACAGTCACAAGACTATTGCACGCACAACATTTCTCTGCAGCCAATAACGGCCAAACGGATGTGTGATCTGGATGTGTGTCTTGACCCCTGCTGAACCCCTGAAATTGACTCACTGAACCCCTGGGGTTCGATCGAACCACTGCTCTAGTTACTAATAGAAATGTTAACATTTGTGCATTTATCTTTTGGATTTCACAGGAAAGCAGAATGTTATCAACTGGAAAAACTGACTCTTGACTTCATCTGAGAGTGTGACATAATCACATTCTACATTCTGGAAACCACAAATATAAGGTGTTTTTTTGTTACCAGGCTCAGAAATTGTCCTCAGAGGCTAATCCCAGTCTCTCCACTGAAACGTCCCCTTCTCTTACTCATTTTTAAGGTTTCGTTGGATAATTACCCATTTTGCACAGTTCGAACTGCCTCTGATAATAGAAATCAGAAAATGAAAAGAAGTTGCTCATGGTGCACCAGATTCTCTAGCAGGTTTGAAAAATGCAACCAAAGCTTTTTTTTTTGCCAAATCTTGCTCCCGGTCTGTCTTAGAACTTAAAAGAACTGTCTATAGACAATAGACGGCATATTCATGCAACTTTGTTTCCAAGTCTAGGAACTGGGGTCAGGGTTTTATGAGCAGCACAGGGAATTATTTTTGAAAATAAACTTTACCAACTGTGTTTGACTTGCACATCACTGCTATTCACTTGTACGGCTACGGAGAAATACAATCCAAGAACTTTTGTTTTGAACTGAATTTCTCCTTTGCCATGGATCCTTCCTGGACAACTGAGGGATTTTAATGGAACATATATATATATATATATTAGGGTTGTCAACGTTAACGCGTACATTTTTTTAAAATCGCGATTAAAGTTTGCCAGCCTTTTGTTGATAGTGTTTGGTGCTTTTCCCCAGGAAGAACCAAGTGCACAGAGGACGGATCACTCAGAACAAATTATAATGACCCAAATTGGGTTCGTGCTACTGTCCAGATGCTTTACACCACCGCGGAACCAGCCATGATCCTGGAGCACGGAGAACCGGAGCAGCCCGGACCTGTGGTCCACAGCCCGGACCTGTGGTCCACAGCCCGGACCTGTGGTCCACAGCCCGGACCTGTGGTCCACAGCCCGGACCTGTGGTCCACAGAGCTTTATCGCTTTCACTACACGGATCCAACGTGCAGAGGATGGAACCGCTCTGCCCCAGTCCAGTGCACTGGTCTTGAAGGATGGAACAAGACCAAGCGCCAGATCCCCGGGCCCGTCCTGAGGGGCCCCGGGCCCATCCTGAGCGGCCCCGGGCCCATCCTGAGGGGCTGCATTCTGCGGTGAAGCTCTCGAGTCTTTATCGCTTTTACCTGATCCCAGAGCTTTGTTCCAGGCTCATGTGCAGTGAATAGTGGACAAAGTTCTAGGAACAGAGGTGCGGGAGCGCCGGGCTGACCCCAAAATGGGAAGATAATGGATAAACACTGATGAAACGTCAGTTGGACCAATTTTGGTTTGAAAAGGACCGTACTGGACCCTATAGGCTACATAATAACAATTGTATTGCCTGGTGCGGACCAAATAATTGAACTAGTGATGTGAAAACGCCCTAAGTTAAAGCTAAACACTCAGGTGCAGCGACCGGAGCGTCCCAGCAACCGGAGCGTCCCAGCAACCGGAGCGTCCCAGCAACCGGAGCGTCCCACCCATCCAACAGACTACCATTTCAGACCTGTGGATGACACACGTCAAAGAAAATAACAAGTAATAAATAGAATTGCTTTACGTTATGGCTTTAAAACTGTCTTGAAATGCAAAATAACACAATTTTAAATATGCAATTCAATATGCAATTATCCATCCATCTTCTCCCACTGAATCCGGCTGGGCACCTCATAGCACCTGACCTATGAACCGCTCTGCAGGTGGAGCCACAGGAGAGTGGACGTCATGGTCCTTGATGTTAGTTCAGGTGCTGCACGTTTTTAGGTTGATGGGGGAAACCGGAGCACCTGGAGGAAACTCATCCAGACACGGGGAGAACATGCAAACTCCACACAGAAAGGCCCGGGCGACCCGGGGATCGAACCCGCAACCTGCAATTAATCGTGATTAAAAAAATTAATCGTTTGACAGCCCTAATAACAACTGTACCACCTAATATAGGATATATATATATATATATATATATATATATATATATATATATATATATATATATATATATATATATATATATATTTCTCCTATATTAGGTGGTACAGTTGTTCATTTATTTTTAAAACTATGCGCCCAAACGTGGCTCCAAACAGCCGCAGCTTTTGCCACTCACTTTCCAGCACATAAAACACAGGTTATTCATAGTCCACACTTTGTAACATGCTGGTCTGTGTTAGACTAAATGTAATTATAGCCACATTCATACTTGGTAGTGGAGGGCATCTGGGGAGGGCATCTGGTCTAAACATATCATTGAACAGAAGGGAAGCTCATACGAGAACCGAAAAGAAAAATGTCAGGCAAAATGTGAGTCTTTTGTGGTGTGCTGAATGTGCATTCTGAGAATCTGCATCTGATGAGTTGTGGATTGTGCTGTGGCTGCAAACGGCTCCACATGTATCAGCGTTGGCACTGGAGGCCTCTGAGGACATGGGTCTGTCCCATCTGGGTCTGACAAACGGAGCCAGAGCAGGAGTAATGTACGATCTGAGCTGGTGTGGTGAACAATGGACCGTCACGCACGGGTCAGAAACAGGTCAGGCCACTTTAGTTTGAGAAGGGACTGCTTCTGCATTACTGGATTCAAGTGTTTTAGTCCAATGTTAGTTTCAATATAGACTTGGTTTGGTTTAGGTCCTATATTATGTCCTATAGATTAGAAAAAATGCTCTAATGCTGTTAGCTCATCATGAGTTGTGTTCTGTTTCATTCACATGTGTGAGTAATGCTTTATTATTAGTCTGTCTATGTCTCCAAAGCTCAGAATGCTCTGATCCACCTTGTGATGTCATGTCGCGGTAGTTTTCATGTTAACAGCTTGTTTTACCTGTTCAGTAGATTAGTAGACAGCAATTCCACGGCTGAAATCATCCAAATGGCTCTAGTAAAGGTGTGTGGAGTTTAAAAACACAGTGAAGCACTTCCTGTATCACCACATGACATCACAAGGGAAACTGTCCTCTGTGTTTGATGCATCATTCATGCCAGTGCCTGTCAGGAGCAGCCAGTCCGAGCTTAGCGGGAGGATCTGACCTCTGTCACAGGCCACTGCAGAACTGGAGGATCACGCAGCATTTTTTGCTCTTAAAGTTGACAAAATAATTCCAAAGCATAATGCACATTAAAACAGGTCAGAAAAGCTACAGCAACAGACTAAACAAATCTAAATGAGTCAAAAAATACAAACAGCTTCAAATAACAATTTGAAGCCATTTAAAGGCGCTCGACCTGATTTTACCTGTTGTCACTGTCAAATTCTTCCTAATTACCTTATGCATTACAAGAGCACGTTTTGCCGTCACATAACCCAAAACTAAACAAAAACTCTCTGCTAAAGAGCACTTCCTGATTATCAGACATTAGCAGAGCTGCTTATACAATATACGTGTACTGAATGAATGAATGACGCTCTGTAAATAATGGAAAGGATCTTTGGGGACATGTGCCTATATAAACCTCACCTTACTGGGCCAAGCCAAATTTAGCTCAAATCTCTGGTTAAAAAACCAAACAAACTAAACAGATATAATTATAGATCATCTTTTTGCAGTGTGGTGTGTGTGAGTGACAGTCCTAATCTCCCTGACAAAAGTCCACGAGTCTATAAAAGCTAAGCCCAAATATAAAGAGAGCAGTATCAATGCGGTAAAAGGAGTCACCAGATGGAGCCAAAATGAGCCACAGCACAGTAGAGCCGAGGTGCTCAGACAGACCGGATTTATCCCCCGAAGCCAAACTCTGTTGATCTGTGTTCAGGCAAAGAAGATTTAGAATGTGTTAAATGAAAAAGCAAATAGATTAGCACGCGGGATAAACAAACAGGGAGTGGACTAGAGAGCGGGAGGAGGAGGGGGCATCTCCTCTCTGCCCTGGAGCCTGACTGGCAGCTGCCAGGCTGGATTAGCCCAGTGTGTCGTAGAGGCAGTGTTTGCTCCTATAGGCTCCTGTGCTGCAGCCTTTGGGATGCAGAGGAGCGTTTAGCAGCTAATCCCAGCTGCTGGCATCCTGACTTCTGTCACTTTCCGAGGCCACATTTTGTTTGGCAGGTTTCTTCGTGACCTATTCAGTGTCCCCTCGGTGCTGTGAAAAGCATGTTCAGACTGCCAACATGAGTGAGCTCGGAGCATGAGTGTGAGGACAGGAAGAGAGAGAATTTATGAATATGTCGACAAAATATGGAACTAAATCTGTAAATATGTGGCAGGGTGAGAAACTATTTTTAAAAGGAATTTCCAACTGAAAATTCAACAGAATTTGTATTTATTTATTTAAAATGTTGTGCTCGTCCTCTGTTTCAAAGGTTGCTAGTTCGAGTCCCGTTTGACAGGTTGGCAGTGCACTTCCAGCTGCCACAGATGAATACTGATGCTGTGTCCTTGGGCAAGACACTGAAGGGGCCTCGTGTGTGTGCACTGGTGTTAGTGTGTGTGTGAGTGTTTTCTTAAAGCACTGTATAAATATGAATATATGCCATTTAAGTGGATGTATGAACAGTTTACAATAGTTCATAAAGAATATGTGTTCTCAGATACGAGGTTATTAAAAATAGATTTTTACAACAGGCGTTTACATTATGTAAATGCTGTGAAAGTTTAATGATGACACAGTTTTACACTAGCCTTAATTCAGTGCGCCTGCCTCATTATGTCGAGTGTAACAGCCTGCATGTGACCAGTGATCTAATCGCTGCTGTTAACTTTACCATAGAACTACATGTCAGTTTGAGACAGACAGAGATAGTGGCAAAAACTGCTGTTGTATCGTCAGGCAAGACACTTCTCCTACATTACTCAGTAAGAAAGTGGAGTGTGTGTGAGTGCTGGTGGTGGTGGGAGGGTCCGATGGTCAGTCCTGTGTTCATCAGTCTGCCCCAGGGCAGCTGTGGCTACAACAGAAGTTTATACCACTGAGTGTGGAGTGAATGAAGAACAAGCTGTAAAGTGCTTTGGGTGTCTTGAAATATGCTTCACAAATCCAATGATCTATTAATTAGATGAAAAAAAAAAAAAAAACTTGCCTGAAGTGGTTTTGGATGTCATCCCTGCACATGGCCACACCGGTCTGTCAAAGCCTGATCCTGTCAGACCTCAGAAGCTCAGCAGGGCCTGGTCAGTACATGGATGGAGACACTGGGAATTCTGTTGTGTCCTTAAGCAAGGCACATTGCCTGTGGTGTGTGTGTGAGTGATGGTGGTGGTCGGAGGGGCTGATGGTGCTGATTGGCCTCGCTTCTGTCAGTCTGCCCCAGGGCAACTGTGGCTACAACAGTAGCACCACCACCGAATGTGGAGTGAATGCATAATGCTGTGTAAAGCGTCTCTGAGTGTCCTGAAAAGTGCTATATCAAACTATTATTATTATTATTATTATTATTATTATTATTATTATTATTATTATTATTATTATTATTATTATTATGTTGGAGTATTTTAGGGAGTTCTCCTGGGCCCTGTTTGAACCCTCCTCACAGTTGACCCCCACACTCCCACATGACAATTCTCCATCAACATACAAAAGCAGGACACAAACTGCACACAACAACTTCACAAACCTGATGTGAGGTGCAGTAGTGTCATTAGCAGGATGTGCACTAATTGTGTTATGATAATTGTGTTGTGTTACTGCTCTAATATGAGTCACTTAACACTGGGAGAAAAGAGAGATGAGACTAAATGAAAGTGAAACCCATCAAACATAACACGCTGTGAATATATTAAAACCATAAAATACAGACTGGAAGTGGTTTGTCTGACATACGTCTTATTATTATTATTATTATTATTATTATTATTATTATTCATTTATCTTGTTTCATTGACGTTGTTGCCAAAAAATGGATCCTTTGAGATGGACAGATCCTTTATCCATTTTTAGCAGATGCATTTGAAGCTGCAGTAACACTTCAACATTACAAGTTCTGTATAATTAAAATACACCACAACAGCTCCTGAGCCAGTGGAGTCACCATCTCTCTCTCTACCCCCCTCCCGCCCTCCTTCTCTCTCCCTCCCCTCTCTCTCTTTCTACCCCTCTGTATCTCTCCATCTCTCTTTCTTTTTGCCACTGTCGTTTCTAATTTCTTCTGTTTTAATTTAGTCTCAGACTGGGCTCTCCAGAGACATGCTCTAGCCTACATAGCCACAGTGCTTGTGCACACTCAGCGCTCCCTCCGTCGCTGTGTGTTTGGGAGGAGCAGGGAAACTCTAGTGCTTCTGCTGCTACTGCGCTGGTCAAATGAATTTCAAATTAACCACACACCAATCCCCCCGTGAACGCACCTCCAGCCATAATCCATGCAGTTTTATTGGCTTTTAATTAAACATGTCATCTCTCCACGGCACCGGCATTTGTCTTTTCAAAGAGCGCTGAGAAGAACAGTGTTTCTGGAGCTCACCGTGGCTTTGTGGGTGAAGCTCTGGAAAACATGGGGTAGATAGAGACAAAAGATCTCTAACCATTTTTGTGTTATTATAGTTTTTGTTCCAAGAAAATAACATTTCATGAGACAAGTGGTGACGAACCTTTTACCTGAGAAAGTTGCACAGTGAAGCTTTAAAGACAGGGAACAGTTGCATAAACAGTATGGACAGGAGTGCTATGATTGAATTCTTTTAGCTTTTCATAAGGAATATCTAATAATAATAATAATAATAATAATAATAATGCCTTGCACTTGTAATGCTCTTTACAGGGTTGTCGAAGCCCCTCAAAGTGCTCCACTATATTCATTCATTCATTCACTCCATTCCCGCTGGTGGTGGTACTATTGTATCAGACAAAAGTGAAGCTTCCCTGCCCAAGGACACAATGACGGACAAAACAAAAAAAATGGCTCTTGTCTGCATTAAAGTCACTCGACCTACTGTCTTAAAAACATGAAGAACTAGTTCTAGGTCCAGAGTTATTCCTCACTTACCAGAAGCATTTTAACTGACAGCAGTGAGTTTTAAATGCTTTTCACAATTCCAGTGGCCAGAGCGGTAATACTATCTTTAACTAGCATGCTAACCATGCACTTCCAGATTATCTAACAATAAAACGTTAGATACAGACAGACTTTTTTTTACCTCAAGAACAACAGTACGGTTTACACTACCGTTCAAAAGTTTGGGGTCACAGAAATTTCCTCATTTTTTAAAGAAAAGCACAGTTTTTTCAATGAAGATAACTTTAAACTTTAAATTAATCAGAAATACATCTATACAGTGCTAATTTGGTAAATGACTATTCTAGCTGCAAATGTCTGGTTTTTGGTGCAATACAGTGATCCCTCGTTTATCGCGGGGGTCACGTTCCAAAAATAACCCGCGACAGGTGAAATCCGCGAAGTATCAGCTTTATTTTTTACTGTTATTTTACAATGCAATACTTTACTGCAGAATGAAACAAAAAATAAAACCTCTTTTCAGGCCCAAAATGTGTTTAAGAAATAGAAATATTAACGTTTTCTTACAAATAACTATAATAGTTTAAAGAACGGTGTTGTAAAACAATATGTTTTATATAGTAATGAATAGAAGGGAGGAAACATTGTCACTGGCGTATTTCACAGTCCCTCCAGCTGCGCCTCTTCGTCCTGACTCCGCTGCGCTGTAGCGTCTTTTTCTACTGAAGGCTGCACAGGGGTCTTTCTCCGAGAGAAGAACATCGTTATGGGGAGTTGTTGGCACTCTTTCTTTTTCTGAGCAAGAAGATTTTTATAAACGGACATGCCACCTTCAATTATATTTGAGAACTGCAATGAACGACACATCAAAGGGCCCATTCTTGTGCTACCGATAACGTTGGTATCCAGCGTAATGCTCTTTTTCCTGCAGTCATTAATCCACAAACCTAAAGCAGATTCCATCCTTACGATGGCCTTGCTGCGGACTGTGACAACTCTTTTTGCATCCTTGTTAAAGCTTAATGCTGCTGTCGTCCTTATATTATTTTCCTCCTTCTTTATGTAACGAACCGAAGATTCATTTATTCCGTAATGGCGCCTACAGCCGCATAGCTTTTACCTTCCTTCAGCATGTCCAGAAGTTTAACTTTTTCTGCAATAGTTAGCATCTTCCTCGGCCTCTTTGGTGCGTCTGGAGGCCCCTTTGTTGGCACAGAACGTTTCTTTGACAATGTGGGTTTTGTCACGGAGAAAAATTGCAAACTTAAATTTGGCAGAATGTACAGAAATGAAAACTGTTGGCATGGGTCTAATGAAAAACCAATATCAACTTTTTTCACTTCTAGACAACAGTAACGCCCCTGAGCCAATCAGGATTCACTGTAAAAAAAAAAGCACTGTAAAAAATTCCGCGAAGCCGCGATAGGTGAAGCACGATATATCGAGGGATCACTGTATCTCCATAGGTGTAGAGAGGCCCATTTCCAGCATCTATCACTCCAGTGTCTAATGGTACAATGTGTTTGCTCATTGCATCAGAGGCTAATGGATGATCAGAAAACCCTTGTGCAGTCATGTTAGCACAGAGGAAAACAGTTCAGCTGGTTAGAGAAGCTATTAAACTGACCTTCTTTGAGCAGGTTGAGTATCTGGAGCATTTGTGGGGTCGATTAAAAGCTCAAAATGACCAGAAAAAGAGAACTTTCATGTGAAACTCAACAGTCTATTCTTGTTAGAAATGAAGGCTATTCCATGCAAGAAATTGCCAAAAAACTGAAGATTTCCTACAACGGTGTGAACTACTTCCTTCAGAGAAGAGCACAAACAGGCTCTAACCAGAGTAGAAAGAGAAGTGGGAGGCCCCACTGCACAACTGAGCCAGAAGATACGAACATTAGAGACTCTAGTTTGAGAAACAGACGCCTCACAGGTCCTCAACTGGCAGCTTCATTAAATAGAACCTGCAAAACACCAGTGTGAACATCTACAGTGAAGAGGCGACTCTGGGATGCAGCTTCAGGGCAGAGCGGCAAAGGAAAAGCCACATCTGAGACTGGCCAATAAAAGAAACAGATTAATATGGACAAAAGAAACAGACACTGGACAGAGGAAGAGTGGACAGAAGTGTTATGGACAGACCCACTGAGCTGCTGTGGACAGAAGTGTTATGGACAGACCCACTGAGCTGCTGTGGACAGAAGTGTTATGGACAGACCCACTGAGCTGCTGTGGACAGAAGTGTTATGGACAGACCCACTGAGCTGCTGTGGAGCAGTTTGACCGTCTGGTATGTAAAAAGTTTCCATCCAGACAATCCAACCTGTGGGAGAAGCTTCTAGAAGTGTGGGGTGAAATTTCTCCAGATCCTTCAACAAATGAACAGCTGGAGGCCAAAGGTCTGAAGGCTGTGACTGCTGCAAATGGAGGATTCTTTGATGAAAGCAAATTTTAAAGGAAAAATTATTATTTCAAATACAAATAATTATTTCTAACCTTGTCAATGTCTTGACTGTAGTTTATTCATTTTACAACTCATGGTGGTAAATAAAAGTGTGACTTTTCATGGAAAACACAAAATCGTCTGGGTGACCCCAAACTTTTGAACAGCAGTGTATGTGTAATGGAGCAAGACACATTTTGCTCAAATCCATGGGAGAAAAGGACTGGAGGATGCTGTGATGTCAGAATCAGAATATCTTTTATTTCCATTGTCAGTGAACACATTTCACAAACCAGGAACTTGCTTCAGTGTTATGGAGCAATATGTACTGTAAAACCCTGCAGTAAGAAATGGTTGGGATTTGAAAGTGTGTCAGTCTGTCACAAATGTGACTTTTGTGAGCTTTAAGTCAGGTTAAAATGTTGTTACCTCATCAAAAACAGACCTGGACTTGTATTTTGTTTCACACGTCTTTGTGTGGTGATGGTTGGTTGGCAGTTTGCAGTTGTTCAGTAAAGATTGGAAATTCCAGGGCTAAAATTAAATCCTTGTATCAACACATGACCTCAAATGTGGAACCGTGTGTTTTCTGTTTGAGAGAAGAACTCAGCCTAAATGTGCAGGTTTGTGTGTTAAACGTGTGAATGAAACACAACTGCAGGTCTGTTTGTGATGAGGGAACAGTATTATCCCTGATAAGCTCCACTATGAACATGTTTGGTCTCTATGGAAACAGTGCATCATACATGTGCATGGAGAGCCTTTACCCAGTTTTTCAAGGCACTTTTTATCATTAACAACAAATGTAACTGAATATTGCATGATCAGAGGTGAGTAGAGTAACCAAAAAATGTACTCAAGTAAGAAGTAGAAGTACAAAGTGGTCCAAGAATTTACTCAACTGTCAAAAAAGTATTTGGGATAAGTACTACTCAAAGACTAAACTGTTGGGATGTAACGTCGTATTTATTTCATTTGAAGTTAACATGGACAAAACATGAAATATTTTCCAAGGACAGACATATTTTCCAAGGGGGTGGGGGGGTGGGGGGGGATGGATGGACTCAAGTAGGAATAAAGACATGCTGCTAGAACTCTGAAAAGTACAATATCTTTAACAAGTGACTTGAGTATCTGTAGCTGAGTACCACCCACCTCTGCACATGACATATACATTTAATGTCATATTGTGTAATTCCAGGCAAAGCAATTACATCTCAATTGACTCCCACCAAAAAGTAACAGAGTGCATCTATTCTCAGTTGTATTTCTGTCCAAATGTGAACACTGTAATGTTTAACCCAGTCACAGTGTCTGTAGAACACCCAAGAGTGTAGAATTAGAGAGTGAAAAGGCTGGGCCAGCAGCGCTGATGTAAACAGATGAATATTTGATGTTTTAAGTCAATAGAGAGAGAGAGAGAGAGAGAGAGAGTGTGCACAATAACTACGTTAGCAAATGAATGTGGCTCGTCTCTGTGTTTGACAAGACTGCAGCAGGCCTGTTCACTGGGATGTTGTCAATTGTACTTGTTAAAGATGAACAAATCTTGTTACGGGACTCCACAATATTTACTGACTTGTGCTGAGGAGAGAAGTGCAAAGTGAGTCCATGGATCAAGATGAAGGTGGAAATATCACACTGAAACATTTATTATCACCCTGTGGGCAAATTTCAGCCTGCTTCATTCCAACTTGTGATGTCATTTGGTTTTAGTTTTACAGAGTTTAGCCTCAGTTGAACTGCTCTCATCACAATACACACGAATAACCTTTTAATTTTTATTGTATTATAATTTTTTTAACCTTTGTTCAGATGAAAATGACTGAAAGTCTGTTTTTTTATTAGTCTACTGAAGGTGTATGAAATTTAAAATCACAGTGGAATGCTTCTTGTATCACCCCTTGATGACATCACAAGGTGGAACAGAGGGTTTTCAGGTTTAGAAAAGCGTTGTGAGCAGACCCTTTAAGCAGTCTGGAGTATTATGCTAGACTGATGGAGATTGTGTGTGCAGGTCTCGTACACTGGTCACGCTCCATGTTTCTTCTGTGCACCAGGTGTGAACATATGGACACAGCTGACACACTGTGAATCAGCCAAAGCAAATCAGGAGCCAAGTCACTCCTAAAGACTGGCCTTAAAAACACGCTGTCTGTGCAGCAGGCAGAGCTGGAACTACAGCCACAGCTCTGGGGTTTGGGTTCATGACCAAGTTTAAAGCTTCACTGTGTTTTCATGAATCTGAAACAAAAAGAGAGCAGTGCACATTGAGTGTGATATGAAATCCTGTAAATAATGTGCATGAGAGTTACAGTGAAAACAGACGTATCAGTGCAGAGCAGATGGCAGAAGCAACAGAGCCAGAGGAGCATGACTGAGGTGGGTTGAGCAGCCAGATATTGTACTCATGGTGCTGTTAAATGATGTAGTGGAAACAGCAGAGGACCAGAATAAAGTTTGGAGAAATGTGTACGATTATGTGGACACAATAATAATTAGACATCATTGTACTGGAGAGGACAAAACATTAACTGATGTGTAAAAAAAAAAAAAAATCTGTTATTTTCAAAGGCTAGACCCCCAAAAAAGAGCCTAAAGTAACTAAAACATGTACTCAAGTAAGAGTACTATTACTTAAGTAGGTGAAAAAATGTGCATTCATTATTAAAAACTTAAGTAAATTAATTGAAGTAACTCCTCCAACTCAAGCCGACCTAATCTTTACTCAAGGAAGAGTAAACTAATGATGGCGAATGAAACGATAAAAAGATGACACGTGCACTGACTTTTGCCATCCTCCTGGAGCTCTGCTGTTCTGGGGCTCCAGGATGCAGCTAATCCGAGGCAGCGCTAACATCTGCCACAGCTCATCGCCATGACAGCAAGGTGCATGTTCTCTCGTAGACTTCAAGAAGCAACATGGTTCTACAAGTATTCTCACCACCTCTGTCACAAAACAGGCATCGTTAGCAAGATTTCCTGCATGCACTTCGCCTGGTTTGAAATATATTTGCACCACTGACTTGGGCCCCTTCAGCTGAACATGCACAGTGCAGCTGATCTTCTTGCTAGGCTCTCTGGATGCTGCACTGTGTTCACTTTTTGCTTCAGTTTCCCTCTGCAGAGTGCTGTCACCATACACTAGGTGAGCTAATACAACTACTGCACATCACATCAAGCTGTAATGTATTGTTTTGTGTCCTGCTTTTGTAGATTTATGGAGAATTATTGTGTGGGAGCATGGATGATGTAGTCAGTATCTGACTGCTAACTGTGAGGAGGATTTGAATAGGGCCTGGGAGCGATCACCAGGTGACTCAAACATGCATGAATTAAAACATCTTCAAGCATGTTTTTGATGAGAGAACATTATAACATGGCAGAAAGCACCAAAAGGTTTATTTTGCATATTACTCCCTCTTTTAAAAATGGAGTAATAGTCTTAATGACATCTTAATCTGAATAACAGCAAAGACTGACATTATCACCAGCAAAATCTGCACAATGTGGCTTTAAAGCACTATGTAACTTGACCCGCTGAGTGCCGGTAACTGACAAGCCCAGAGTTGTTGACCTGCAAAGACAGGAGACAGCGGGATGGAGCCAGAGCAAGTGTGAGCTGTTAAATGTTTCAGTATGTTTCCTCTGCCTGCTCCTCCATCTCCTCATCCAGCCTCCGTGGAATTAGGTGACTCAGAAAGCAATTAATCGGCTGCAGCTAGACAGAGGGGGAGGCCTGGAATAAGGGGATTTAGCAGCAGAAACGAGGAAGAGAGAGGGAAGCAGCGGAGATGAGGAGCGGAGGAAAGCAATCTCAAAAGCAGCCGCCTACTTCCATATTGGAGTGTAATCCGTGGGCGCTTCTCATCCAGGGCGATTTGCATGTGTGTTAGCTTGGCATCTCTTAGCTAACATGCATGTACAGTATGTCTTTGTCCACGCTTGTTTGTTGATATTGAGTGTGATGTTTGCTATGCAGATGAGATTTGAATAGAGGTCTTTGAGTAGCAGTGCTGGTGTTGTGTGGGAGAGCGTGTGGAAGACCAGAGTGTGTCAAATGGACTCGGCACATGGCGCTCCCATGGAAGCGCTGATAAAAGCTGAGCGTTTAGCGCGTGTACGGCTCCTGTGGTGAAACTCACTTTTTATTAACAGTGGTGTTTGAGTGTTGCCGTGATGCATTCAGAGGCGAGACATGCACTTTACAGCAGCTGGGAGAGCATCGTTTTGTGAAAGCCGTTTCATACATACATAAACATGTGCACTTGTCAAGAATGAGCGCGTAAATGTGTTATCTTCAAACGAAACACATGTTTAACTATGAATAGACTAAATATGCTCTGAGTTAGACCTACAAAAAACACTCCCATTGCTCTCACCAGTTTCCACTCTAAGTTAATTGCTCATCATGTGCAATTCCTTTCATAGACAACAATAATTGTGGAGTCTGTAATGAACACTTAAAGCAGACTTATTCTGCAAAATTCACTTTTCAGGGTCAGTAAACATTAGAGTTGTTTTCCTTCACCATTTAGAGTTGTGTTTGGTGTGATTTGTGCATGTTTGTTAATCTCCTGTTTTCAGGACATATATTACATAGACATATTGCCGATACACTGCACTGTTCTCCAAAAAAATGCAGCAAGTCAGACTTGTTTCTTTTATTAAGTCGTTTTAGATCAATATTGCAATTTAAAATGTGCAAATTATACCATAAAGATCCACGAGTGGTGGAAATAATCCAGGCTTCTAATGAGAACGCATTTTATTGTCTAGTAATCAGGAAGTGTGCTTAAGCATGCTAGTTGCTATTAGCGTTACTGTCACAACAAAAGTCTGCAGTTGTGTCTGAGAGTTGTGAAGTGTTTAATGGAATGCATAGAGTATGTGAGGAATAATGTGTTAACTGGAAACCATTTCAAATAAACTGTTTTTCACATGTGAAGGCAGAAAAATCAGGTCCGGTGCCTTTAAATATTTCAAATCTAAAACGCTGTTTAATGCAACAGCAAAGCAATCTGGGAAAGTAGGGCAGCTCAAGAGCCCCTGGAAGATTATGAAAGTACAGCATTGTATTTTTGCTGTTGCTCCTTTTTCTTGTGGTGAAGCAGCCGTGGACTGAAACAGAACCAGTTCATTCACACAGTCCAAAGTGAATCCTCACTGACTTATGCACCCTGAGCATCCTAAATATCCACTGCCAGGAGTATATAAGTGCTTTTCACAACTCTCAGAGAATAGTGCAGACTTTAGCCATCATGGTAAAGCTAACAACAAGTAGCAGGCTAACAGGCACTTCCTGACTATTGGACAATAAAAGACTTTATAATAAAATGCAGTGGACTTATTTTGACCTCAAGAACTGCTTATACAATATAAATGTACTGGGACAAGACAAAATCGAAGGTCTTCTGCCTGCTTGTTTCCATGGAGATCTTCATCCTTTCCCTGAAATATTCCATAGTATGCCATTAAAAGGTCACATTTTTTTAATATAGTGCTTTTCCATCTTCATGGCACTCAAAGCATTTTACATAACGGAAAAACTCATCCATTCACACACACACACTCACACATGAGTGCACACAGGTACTGGGGCGTGGTGCGTTCAGGTGCCTTGCCCAAGTACACAATGAAAACATTTATCTGTGGGAGCTGGAAGGACGCCAACCTCTTTTGCTTGTTTCTATGGAGATAATCCATTGGTGGAGCCTCTACCAGAACAGTGAGTGCCCCTTTAAAACAGAATGCACTCAACAGTTACTTACACTGAGTTCTCCTCATGTTATTATGTTCAAATCTACGTATATACAGGTATAGAATATATAATCTATACTTATCCTGTGGTAATCTTATCTGGTACTGAGGTTAGTGTTGTCATGGTACTTATTTCAAACTCAGTTTTGATACTGAGGAATAGACTTGAAACTGATTCTGACACCATACTGATTTAAACAATAAATGAATCATCTTTAAACAGTAGAATGTTGTTTTCAGCATTAAATCAGAGCACTTTCTTCTACCATGGTGACGATTTTACATCCTTTTGACAACCCTCACAGAGGTATGAAACATTATTATATAAAAGTCTTTCTTTATATGTTTGTTTCCACACAGCCGTCTCACCGTGGCTAATACTCTGCTGGAGCACTAAGTAAAGGAACTGCTCAATAATTTAGTCCAGAAGGAAGCTCACTCTGCACTGCAGCCCTGTGTCCCAGAGCAAACCTCCTACCACTGCTCCTCACATGTACACACCTCCTACCACTGCTCCTCACATGTACACACCTCCTACCACTGCTCCTCACATGTACACACCTCCTACCACTGCTCCTCATGTGTACACACCTCCTACCACTGCTCCTCACATGTACACACCTCCTACCACTGCTCCTCATGTGTACACACCTCCTACCACTGCTCCTCACATGTACACACCCAAACCTCCTACCACTGCTCCTCACATGTACACACCCAAACCTCCTACCACTGCTCCTCACATGTACACACCCAAACCTTCTCCTACCACTGCTCCTCACATGTACACACCCAAACCTTCTCCTACCACTGCTCCTCACATGTACACACCCAAACCTTCTCCCACTGCTCCTCACATGTACCTCCTACCACTGCTCCTCACATGTACACACCCAAACCTCCTACCACTGCTCCTCACATGTACACACCTCCTACCACTGCTCCTCACATGTACACACCTCCTACCACTGCTCCTCACATGTACACACCTCCTACCACTGCTCCTCACATGTACACACCCAAACCTTCTCCCACTGCTCCTCACATCCAAACCCTCAAACCTATGGACTTGAACTTATGGACTTATAATCACCATTCGCAGCTCCTCCACAAGTCCAAGACAGTTCTTCAAAATATGACCTCATGTGGAGAAAATCTTCCATCTTATTTCATAAGTGTATTTTTATATGATTCTAACTGATATTCCTATAAAATCATGTACATTGTTTAATTATAGCTCACATATAAAAAACAAACTGCTACAACAAGCCCATATTAGATTTCTAACCTATTGAGATACATTAAACCTCCGTGGTTTACTTACCATCTAATGGTCCGATATTACACTGAAGTGATTCTTGTGACTTTTAAACCTTGTGTAGTTTTCTCCTCAAAACAGACTTGGAGTTGTGCTTTGTTTCTTTCACATGTTTAAATAATCCTGAATCATACTAACCTGTCTACAAAGATCACAATGCTCTTTTCCACTTTGTGATGTCACATAATGGTAGTTTTCAAATGAACTCCTCCAGGGCTGATGTTGTATTTTTAAAAACACAGTGATGCACTTCCTGTATCATCACATGACATCACACGGAGGAACAGAGTGTTTTCTGTGTGAGAGAAGAACTAAATATGCAGGGTTGGTGTGTTAAACATTTGTGAACGAAACGATTCCAGGGGTGTTTTTGATGAGAAAACAAAATGATAGATAACAGCATAATATGGGCCCTTCTACAATCTATATTTCAGACTGTTTTCCTTACCCGCCCTTCTGCCCAGTTAAGCAGGAGTAGTTCTGTGTGACTGCTCATGGGGCTAACACCTCCACCTGCTGTGGACATGTTTAACCTTGAACCAGAGTCACGCCTCAGCACCGCACTGGCTCTTTAGGAAAGACTGTATGTTCTGTCTGATCTGAAGGTCCAGGGGAGGGTCAAACGGGCTGCTGTCTGCTATATCTGCACCTGGATGTCCTGTCATATGCTTGGAAATGGAAACAGAAACACATGGCATAGAATTATTAAACATGTACAGTTTCAATTCAGTATACCTTTACTTGGATGTCACAGGAGCTCAGGGAAAGCTAACAGACCACCCAGATGTATCAGCTATACTACATTAGATCTGACTTTACTTTATGTTGCCAGATGCCATCAACAAAGGGGCAAAAGAGGCACTGCTTTGTCTGAAGCTCTTTTACACAAGATGGACTTTAATCTGAGCTTTATTTGAACACAGTCTGACCAGAAAGAACTGACTGAACTACAACAGGTGAGCTGGTTTGTGCTGTTAAACACATCTCTCTCAAATAAGTACAGCCACAGGCTAGCTAGCATTAGCCAACAGTTTTTCACATAGTCACTGTCAACTTTTTAAGAACCATCAAACACCTAAACAGGATCTTGAACGCTCGTAATGATTACAGAGACTGACAATGTGTTTGAATTAATTTTAGGGGACTGTGCACGTGAGGATGAGTGTGCATGTGAGGAGTGTGCCCGTGAGGATGAGTGTGCACATGAGGGGGAGTGTGCATGTGAGGGGTGTGCACGTGAGGGGAGTGTGCACGTGAGGGGACTGTGCACGTGAGGATGAGTGTGCATGTGAGGAGTGTGCACGTGAGGATGAGTGTGCACATGAGGGGAGTGTGCACGTGAGGGGACTGTGCACGTGAGGATGAGTGTGCACGTGAGGATGAGTGTGCACGTGAGGGGGAGTGTGCATGTGAGGGGTGTGCACGTGAGGGGACTGTGCACGTGAGGGGACTGTGCACGTGAGGATGAGTGTGCACGTGAGGATGAGTGTGCACATGAGGGGGAGTGTGCATGTGAGGGGTGTGCACGTGAGGGGAGTGTGCATGTGAGGGGACTGTGCACGTGAAGATGAGTGTGCACATGAGGATGAGTGTGCACGTGAGGATGAGTGTGCACATGAGGGGGAGTGTGCATGTGAGGGGTGGGCACATGAGGGGACTGTGCACGTGAGGATGAGTGTGCATGTGAGGTGGAATGTGCACATGAGGAGTGTGCATGTGAGTGGAAGAGCGTGCACGTGAATGGAAATCTAGGGTGCACTCTCGGTTGAGCATGCACGTGCGCTCTCAGGTGAGCGTGCACGTGCGCTCTCAGGTGAGTGTGCACGTGCGCTCAGCTGTTTGAAGTGGGATCAAAGGCAGAGGATTGGGGAGAGCAGCACAAAGCAGTGAGGCAAATCCACACACACACACTCAAACGCACACTCACATGCACTCTCACATGCACACTCACAGTCACATGCACACGCACACTCACTTTCACACGCACATGCACATTCACACTCACACACACGCTCACATTCACACTCACACACACACACTCACTCACACTCACATGCACACTCACAGTCACATGCACACACACATTCACACTCACATGCACACTCACATGCACTCACACAGCTCTAAAATACTGGGCAGGCTGCTTTGACTCCCAGGGCAGCACCTAAAGGCTGAGAGCTCCACTCCATCCGTAGCAGACGGCGCTTTGTGCTCCCCAACAGTACAGACCTACTGTGAGGAGATCAAACTGACACAAATGCTCCAGAAGCTCCATGAACGTCAACAGCTCAGAAAAGCAAATGTATATTATGATTGATCTGAGCTCATTTTAATGCAGCAGCAAACAGCAGGAGTGAAACACAGTTAAGCATAGAGTCATATGGATGAATGTGGAGTGTGTGTGAGTGTTGGTGGTGATCAGAGAAAAAAGAAAAACATAATAATAATAATAATAATAATAATAATAATAATAATAATAATAATAATAATCATAATCATAATCATAATAATAATACATTTTATTTGTATTGCACTTTATATTTTAAGGAAATCTCAAAGTGCTACAGTAACAAGGAGTTAATAACAGATTCCCATCATATGACAAAATTAAAAACATTTTACAATTAATAAACACTTAAATCACTAGAACAATTTAAAAGGCCTTTGAGAATAAGAAAGTCTTCAGGTCTTTTTAAAGACCTCCACACTTTGTGGGGTCCTCAGGGTCTCTGGGAGGGCAGAGCCGTGGGGTGTCTGCTTGGAAAGCCCTGTCTCTCATAGTGGAGAGTCTGGTCCTGACATTATGACTGTCAGCCTCTCCACAGATCTGATTTGTAACATTATGACTGTGAGCCTCTCCACAGATCTGACTTGTAACATTGTGACTGTGAGCCTCTCCACAGATCTGACTTGTAACTTGGTCTGGTTTGGTCTCTATGACGATAGAAAGGCATAATGTGAAACATTATTTCCAGACAAAGCACTAAAACATCTCCATGAAGAAAGGGAAGGAAATTAATCTAAACAAATACAAACTGAAGAAACTATTAACAACAGTCTAATATCTGAGGATTGAAGCACAGTCTATAGAGAAACAGATGTGGACCAAACATATAATACGTTTTTAGATATATTCTTGTCTTTATATAATAAACATGGTCCAGTCATAGAACTCTAAACAGAATATGTAATAGTCCTTGGCTAACAAAAGGAATAATTAATGCTTATAAAAAGAAAAATAATCTGTATAAAAAATTCATAAAGTCTAAAACAAAAGAAGCAGAACAAAGATATAAGGACAAAAATAAATTAACTGACATAATTAGAGCGAGCAAGCAGCAAAATATTATATGAAAATAGAAACAATATAAAGGGAACTTGGGAAACAATGAATAGACTCATTAAACTAGGACCTATAAAAGTAATATCCCGGCTATTTCATCCACAAAAAATATGAAATTCAAAACACTAATGACATCGTAAATCGCTTCAATAACTTCTTTGTAAATGTTGGCCCAGAGTTGGCAGCAATAATTCCAGACCAGGTAACTTCACAGTCTCATTACAATTTTGAAAGAAATCCTCATTCAGTCTTTATATCTGCAACAAATGAACATGAGGAAACAAACATTGTTGTGAAATGCAAAAGTAAATTATCCAAAGATTGTCACGGCATAGATCTGGTACTAGTTAAGAAAGTAATAAAACAACACAAATGCCATATTTGGTACACATTCACTGCTCTGGATTCCACAGCATCACATAGTACAACTTTATAACGAGAGTACATTTTGCATCGGACCTTAAACCGTGTGCGTTTCAGTCATTCCATCTCCTGTTTGGCAGTGCAGGCCGATCTGAAATGTGTGTGGGGAATAGTGGACACTGAGGAGACATATTTGCAGTGAAAATAAATGACTTTCTATAGAGTCAATTTGTGCAGTGCTGATGAATAATATATGCTCTTCTTTCAGCACTAGCAATTTGACTGGCTCAGGCCCAAGGGTGCACGCTACAAAAGTGTTCAAACCGTCTGCATTTTAAACTCCCAGCGCCTCTGAAGGGGAGCTGCAGTGAGAGTGGACACAGATCTGGCCCTATTGTGTCTGATATTCACTCTGTCACTCATATATGTGTTTTTAGGCCACTGCACAGATAACCTGAGATGAACTTTCAAACTATATGTACATGTATTACACTGAGCCTTTTTATCTTATTATTATCAGTTATTGCAAGTGCAGTGCAGGTCTCTTTATTTATCATCAAGTCACTTCCCCCACATTTCCTCGGTGGGAGGGCCGGATGGCGCAGGTTGGCAGCCTTGCCCCTGATAGGGCACCTGTGACTATAGCAGTCGCTTCCCACCACTGAGCATGGAGAGAGTGATGAATATATTTAAAATGTAAAGGGACTTTGAGCATCAGTGTCACATAGACTAATAGATTATTATTGGTCGTATTACGTTGAATGCCACGCTGAGGAACATTTCAGGCACTGTGACTGTGATGGTGTCTGTGCTCCAGAGGTGGGGAGAGTAGGCAAAAATCATACTCAAGTAGTAGTAACGTTACTTCAGAGTAATGTAGCTCAAGTAGAAGTACAAAGTAGTGGCCCAAGAGATTTCTCAGGAAAGAGTACATTAGTAGTTTGTAGAGTATAGTTAAAATTTTAAATTAATGTAAATTGAAAGACAAATGATTAAATAATGTACAAAATCTGATATTTTAAGGACAGACACAAACATTAGACAAACTAAATCATATCTGAAGGAGCTCTGCAAGGAACACAAATGTTCAGATCAACTGTCAACATGAAGCTTGTGCCATTTGCAGACTTACCCTGGGCAGAGGAACTATAACTTTTACTTACTTAGAGTACTGTTTTTTTATAAGATACTTAAGTAAATGTAACTGAGTAAATGTAATTGAGTATTACTCTCCTCTGTGTTCCCCGGAAGAGCAGGGATGTGTGTGTGTGTGTTTGCATGTTGTGTCTGTGTGTGTGTGTCCGTGGGTCTGTGTGTGTGTGCGTGTGTGTTTGCATGTTGTGTGTCTGTTTGCATGTTGTGTGTGTGTGTATGTGTGTTTGCATGTTGTGTGTGTGTGTATGTGTGTTTGCATGTTGTGTGTGTGTTTGCATGTTGTGTCTGTGTGTGCGTGGGTCTGTGTGTGTGTGTTTGCATGTTGTGTGTGTGTGTGTGTGCGTGGGTCTGTGTGTGTGTGTTTGCATGTTGTGTCTGTGTGTGTGTGTGTGTGTGCGTGGGTCTGTGTGTGTGTGTTTGCATGTTGTGTCTGTGTGTGTGTGTGCGTGGGTCTGTGTGTGTGTGTTTGCATGTTGTGTGTGTGTGTGTGTGTGCACAGATTTGCTTCCTTCACACTCCTGCAGTGATGAATGGAGCACACAGTGAGTGGCCCCAGTAAACACAGTGCAGCAGGACGTGTACAAAGCAGAGGTGAATGGGCTCTAATTGGGCTCTTTTATATGAAGCATTGTTCCCACAGTCAACTTTGTGTTCTTATATTGTTCTATTGTGTGTGAAAAGAACTGCCGCTCTAAGTGACTTATGAGCAGATATGATCCTCCCCTCTGAGCTGTGAATGGACCTGTGTAGTTTACAGTGATCTGTTTGGTCTCTCCTGTTACACTACCAAACTAAAGTCTGGACACACTTTGTCATTTCTGTTTCTTTTTATTTCCATGATTATTTATGCTGTAGATTCTTACTGAAGATATCAAAACTATGAATGACACATATGGAAGGTACTAAACAAAAATAAACTCTAAATCACTTCAGACTTGTTTTAGATTAACCACCCTTTATTTTGATCCCTGGTTTGCACTTTTGGCACTTTTTCTTTGACCCTCACAAGATTGTGAAGTAAAAAACATTTCAGGAGATCTGACCGTCCCCCACTGGCAGACCACCTTCTGTCAGATGGCCCTGTCTGTCCGTGGTGGGAACCTGTGGAACAGTTTACCTTTAACACTAACAGAGCCCTACATAGAATTATTATAAAGCTCAACTGAAAAACTGTCCCTGGTCAAACCAAAACCTGCACACACTAGAGTCCAGGCTGTGTTTGTTCAGACTGTGTGTCTCTTATGGACCTTTTAAGACTGACTGAATTTTTAGTGTTGTCCGTTGCCTGTGGAGTGTGGACACTGAGCTGAGTGTACGTGAATGTCATCATTAGGGAACTGTAGTGCACCCCATAGGAGCTCTTACTTCAGAGGCATCTCATTAAATCAGTCAGTGAGAGAAATGATCTTTACTGAACCATCTGTGTATAACCAGAGGAAGAGTCATTCTGCCACAGGGACAGGCACATGGGCTAATACTGTTTGTATCCCTGTTGAAGGCAAGGGTGTGCTCTTTGTTTGTACTTCTGGAGCTCATGTGTGTGTGGTGTATGCATGGTTCACCATCACCGATACATCAGTCTGTATCTGGAAGTCCCACAGGATCTTGGCTCATTCTCCATGACCTTTGGAGGTGTTTCCCACCTTGATCCTGGGGTTTCCAGCCCGTACTCTGCACAGATGTTTCTGTACACTATGCCCACTACTTGGTTATGTCGCTCCATGTTCGCTTTCCCTGCAGCATCTTACACCCTGCAGTTATGTGCTGGACTGTCTCAGGCACTTCTTTGCACAGCCTACACCTTGGGTCTTGTCTGGTGTGGTAGATCTGGGCCTCTTTTGCTCGGGTGCTCAAGGCTCCTGTGCAGCCAGGATGAGCCTCTGTGTGTCCTTCAGACCAGCCCTCCAGCCATTGGGAGGATTTCTTGATATCAGCCACTTCAGTTATGTTCCGGTGGTTCGCCCCATGTAGGGGTTTGTCCTCCATGATGATCCCTCCAGCACCTCTTCCTCTGCCCCACTGTCTGAGACATTCTCTGAGCGTCATCAGTCTGGGCCTTGTCACTGATGTACTTGTGGAGCTTGGATGTTTCATCCTGGACAGTGGTTCTCACACTCACTAGTCCTCGGCCTCCTTCCTTCCGGCTCATGTACAGTCTCAGGGTGCTGGATTTGGGATGGACCCTCCATGCAGGTCAGGAGCTTTCGTGTCTTAATATCTGTGGTGTATATCTCCTCCTTTAGCCAGTGCATGATTCCTGCTCGGTCTGATCACTGGCAGGGCGTAGCTGTTTATTGCCTGTGCCTTGTTCTTGCCATTGAGCTTCTTAGGACCTGCCGTACTTGTTGTACGGCCCGTAGCCTCTTTCCTTGTTGCCTTTTCCAGGTTGCCATTTGCTTGTGGGATACCTGGTCCACAGTGTCTGCTATTGTTCCCTCTGGGAGAGAGACCCACTCTGTGTGGACCTCCTCCTCTCTCTCTCATTGCTGTAGCAGGTCCTCCTCCCATCAGCAGGACTGATATCTGCTCCTTTGTGCAGGGAGGAACAGGTGGAGCACTGCCCATGCCCTACAGAATGACCTCTGGCAGGTGTGAATGTCTCTGCCCAAACCATTAGAAACAGACTTTATTAGGGTGGCTTGAAGGCACCATATTCCGGTAGTGGGCCCTGCGCTCACTGCCCAGCACCCTGGAGCTCAATTGGCATTTACTAGACAACACCAGAAATGGCAAGTTCGCTCATGCTGCAACATGATCGTCCCTTGTCTCATTAGGAGCACGACCCAACATTATCAAACATGCATACAAGCACGTGGGGGCCACACAAATTAGTGATAAGATATTTGAGCTGTAGAAATGTCATTTTGGCAAAATGGACGAGCCTGACACATCATTATGTCACTTTGATTTTCAGGGTGCCTATGAAATTAAGCCCTCTGCAGACTGAAAATGTTATTTCTATGAAAGGAAGTGGCATCCTTTTGTTCCAAAGACATTGTCCTGGCCAAATCTGTGTAGATATCCAACCCTTTTTTTCACATTAAGCTTCATGTGCTTTCAAAGTATTCTGGCAGCAGATGTGGCATATGTAGAGCTAATAACAGTAGTGCTATCTAGCAAACTAAGCAGCCTAAATTACTCAATAGTTATGAGTTCACTAATTAGACTTGCATCTAAATTGTTTCTGCATTTTTAATATAATTTTCATTGTTGATGACATGGTGTATCTCTGGTGTATCTCTGGTGTATCTCTGGTGTATCTCTGGTGTATCTCTGGTGTATCTCTGGTGTATCTCTGGTGTATCTCTGGTGTATCTGGGTGGCTATACAGGGACATTTGACTGTAATCTCACCAGTATATATCCAGTGGCTATGCTGTGATATCAGACAGATACGGGTGTGTAAAACAAGCGGATCAGACCATCACCTCATTGAAGCCACTATAACTCCGCCCCTCTCCATCTGCACGCTTTCAAAGGATTGCAGCATCTTTCAGCCTGCAGGCCCAAGCTCACAAAAACAGAATTGTCAAAGAGCTACACTCACACCCAGGCTGGGTGTAATCATATGCACTCATCTACTTATGCATCTCTCCATCTCCTCGCCTGCCATCCAGCGCCTGTCAATCTGCACCCAGAACGCTCCACATTAGCTGCAGATTAGCCACGCGCTCACACGGTCTAATTGTCCTTGTCCGTCAGTGTGAGGTGGATGAAGGGACTGTTTCATTCATTTAAAGGGCCAATATTACACTATTTTCTGATTTGTGTTAATGTAGTGTCCTCATCACAAACATACCTGGAGTTGAACTCATTTAGGTGATACAAGAAGTGCTCCACTGTGTGTAAAATAGGACTTCTAACATGAATATAATGATGTTACATAAATGTGAATGAAAAGTAGAAGAAAGAAGTAGAAGAACTAACCTCTGTTCTGCTCACACTACAGTGGAGGAAATAAGTATTGGAAACCTCGCTGATTTTGTAGGTTTACCCACTGACAAAGAAATGAACAGTCTATAATGGTAGGTTTATTTTAACATTGAGAGATAGAATATCAAAAAGAAAATCCAGAAAATAACATTAGAAATAGAAAATATTTTAATTGATTTGCATTTCATTGTGTGAAATAAGTACTGTTTCCCGACCGACCATTAAGAGTTGTGGCTCCTACAGACCAGTTAGGTAACTTTATTTTACACACACACGTGCACACACACACGCACACACACGTGCACACACACACACACACACACACAGTTAGAAGCTCCTGATCCACTCATCACCTGAATTTGACTGCAGTTTGAACGAGTCTCCTGTAGAAAAGACTCGTGTCCACAGAATCGGTCCATCAGACTCCAAACTGTCCAACAAGGGAAAGACCAAAGAGCCAAAGGACATCAGGGACCAGACTGTGGAGCTGCATGATGCTGAAATGGGTGACAAAACCATAAGCAAGAAGTTGGTGTGAAGGAGACAACTGTTGGTGCAATTGTTAGAAAATTTAAGAAATATAAATGACATCAATAGAACTCAGTCTGGGGCTCCACACTAGGTCTCACCTGGTGGGGTTCAGTGATCATGAGAACAGTGAGAAATCAGCCTAGAACTCCATGGGAGGAGCTGGTCAAAGATCTCAAGGCAGCTGGGACCACAGTCACAAAGAAAACCATCGGGAACACTTTACGCCACAATGGATTCAAATACTGCAGAGCTCCAAGGTCCCCCTGCTGAAGAAGGCACATGTTAGTGATTTAGAGAGTGATTGGGAGAAGGTACTGTGGTCAGATGAGACCAGAATCGACCAAATTTGGCATTAACTCAACTTGCCATGTTTGGAGGAATAGAAATGCTGCCTTTGACCCCAAGAACACCATCCCCACCGTCACACATGGAGGTGGAAACACTGCTTTGGGGGTGTTTTTCTGCCAAGGGCAAAGGACAACTTCCCTGTATCAACGGGAGGATGGGCGGAGCCACGTACCACTAAAATCCTGAGTGATGACCTGCTTCCCTCCATCAGGAAACTGATAATGGGTCGTGGATCAGTCCTCCAACATGACAGTGACCCATAACATACAGCCAAAGCAATGAAGGAGCAGCTCAAGAAGAAGCACATTAAAGTCATGGAGTGGCCCTGCCTCTGGACCTTACCCCTAGAAAACCGCTGGAGGAGCTGAAGCAACAGCCACAACCCCTTAATGATTTAGAGATGATCTGCAAAGAAGAGTGGACCAACATTTCTTCTGATATGTGCACAAACCTGGTCATCAACCACAAGAAAAGTCTGACCCCTTTGCTTGCAAACAAGTCATTTTTGACTCCATGGTTCAATACTTATTTCATGCCACAAAATGCAAATCAGTTTATATATATATATATATATATATATATATATATATATATATATATATATATATATATATATATATATATATAAAAGATATTTTCTGGATTTTCTTTTTGATATTCTATCTTTCAATGTTAAAATAAACCTATCATTAAAATGACAGACTGTTCATGTTTTTCTCAGTGGGCAAAATTAGCAGGGGATCAAATACTTATTTCCTCCACTGTATTTTAAGGGTTCCAACATACTGAATGTTCATCTTAGCTACAGTACTATGCTATCAGTGACTTTACAGCATATGAAGAAATTGGTAACACAAAAGGACAGATTCTATATATATATATATAACTTTATTTAACCAGGGAAATCCCATTGAGATTAAAAACCTCTTTTTCAAGGGAGCCCTGGCCAAGAGGCAGCAAAAGACAATTACAACACAATTAAAATTACATACAAATGAGTTAAAAACAGGTAGTAAAAGACAATTACAACACAATTAAAATGGCATACAGATTACTTAAAACAGGTACAGTTTATGGAGGCTGTCTCAAGTGCTCTCAGTCTGGATTTAAAGCCATTCAATGAAATAAGTTCTGTTAATTTCCAGTCCTTTTGCAGCTTGTTCCATGTTGAGGGGTGAGAAGACAAAGCCCTTTTTCCCAACTCTGTGCGAACAAAGCGGAACAGAGAGCAACAACTGATCATTCGCACGCAAACTATAAGAATCAACACTTCTCTGTGTGATTAAGTTACAGATGTAGGAGGGCAGTAGTCCAAGCATGGCCTTGTAGATAAAAGTATAAAAAGTGAGTCAATCTCCTAGTGGATAAAGACGGCCATCCTACTCGGGAATACAGTTCACAGTGGTGGGTCAAGGCCCTACAATTAGTAACAAACCTCAAAGCAGCATGATACACAGAGTCAATCTTACTCAGACATTGAGCTGAAGCATTCATATACAGCAAGTCTCCATAGTCTAAAATGGATAAAAAAGTTGCCGTAACAAGGCACTTTTTAACCTTAAAAGAAAAACAAAATTTATTTCGGAATAAAAAACCCAATTTCAATTTGAGTTTCTTCACAAGATTCTCAATGTGGGGTTTAAAAGTCAGGGCATCATCAAGCAGGACACCAAGATATTTGTACAAATGAACCACCTCAATTTCATTTCCCTCAAGAGTGGACACTGTGGGGACATCTTGCAGATTCTTCCTAGAGTTTGAGAACAACATTAGTTTAGTTTTGTCAGCATTAAGCACTAGTTTTAGCTGCAGAAGTGTGTGCTGCACCACATCAAAAGCTTTCTGCAGAGATTCAACAGCATTAAGAGGAGATGAGCCGAAGCAGTAAATGATTGTGTCATCGGCATAAAAGTGCACGTCAGCACTGGGCACATTTTGTCCCAAATCATTAATATACATAATGAATAGGAGAGGTCCTAATATAGAACCCTGTGGCACCCCCTTGTGGAGACTCACAAATTCAGAGCACAGACCATCATATTTGATACATTGGGTCCTGTCACTCAAATAATTAGTGAACCAGGAGACTACATGATCTGACAGACCAAAACTGATAAGCCTTTGCTTTATGACTGTGTGGTCCACAGTGTCAAACGCCTTTGACAGATCAATAAAGAGTGCAGCGCAGTATTGCTTTTTATCAAGAGCAACAAGTATATCATTGATCACTTTTGTAGCAGCGGTGATGGTACTGTGCTTTTTCCTGAAGCCTGACTGCAGTTTTGAAAGAAGATCATTAGAATATAGAAACTCTTTAAGTTGATCACAAACAAGGGATTCAAGAATTTTTGACCAAACGCACAGATTTGATATTGGCCTGTAGTTAGTTAAACTGCAGGATCACCTCCTTTAGCAGAGGAACAACAAATGCTGACTTCCAGACTGGAGGAATTTCTTTGTTTTCAATTGATAGATTAAAAAGTATTGTAAGAGGTTGTGCAATAAAATCAGCAGCCATTTTCAAAAAGTAAGGCTCTATCAAATCTGGCCCCAGGAGGTTTTCTGTGATTCAGTGTTTTGAGAGCCTTATGAACTTGCTGCACACTAAAAGGTACAAATGTAAAAGGTTCTCCTGAAAACATTTGAGAGTTTGTACAATAAGGCAGAGAGGCAAGTCCTGTAGAGTCAAACAAAGACCCAGATGACACAAAATGCTTATTAAAGCTATTTAAGACCTCAGTTCTGTCATAAACTGGGACTGAGTCTTTTAAACAAAAGTGGGAAGAACCTGGGGCTTTTGTTCACAGATGAAGACTTAATAACTTTCCAAAATTTCAATGGGTTATTTAGGTTCTCAGTTGTGACCGATAAGTAATATTCTGATTTGGCCTTTTTAATAAGAGATGTGCATTTATTTCTCAGTTGTCTGAAAATAGACCAATCACTGGCAGAATCACTTTTTCTGGCTTTGGCCCATGCCACATTACGCTGATGGATGACATCAGACAATTCTGAGGAGAACCAGGGTTTTCTCGCCCCTTCACTCTGACTTTCCTTAAAGGAGCATGTTTGTTTACAATTTTCTCAAAGTTTTCCTTAAAAAAGGTCCAAGCAAGTTCAACATCTGGCAACAGGCCTATATGTTCCCATTTAACCAAGGACAAGTCATGATGATAGGCTTGTTCATTAAATTTCTTCAAATTCCTCTTAAAAATAATACGAGGTTTACATTTAGGGATTTTTGTCTCTGCAGGCTGCAACTACACAATGGTCACTCAAGTCATTGCAGAAAACACCCAAGGAAGAGAACTTGTGCGGGGCATTTGTTAGAATTAAATCAATCAAAGTGGACTTTTAGGGCATTTAATGTTTGGCCTAGTTGGTTGATTGATCAACTGGCTAAAATTTACAGAGTCACAGAAGGATTTAAACTCTTCAGAAGCTGTGTTTAGCCAATCCCAATTAAGGTCTCCTGCCATTATAAGTTCATTGTAGTTTAATTTGGACAGAAGATGCCTTAAGGATGACAATACCTCCTTGGTGGCAGACGGAGGTCTATAACAACCAACAGCAGTTATGGAGAGGGATTTGGCTATTTCCCACATTTAAGGCTAAAAACTCCATCTGCTTACAAATAGACTCAGACAAGACGATTGAAGCATCGAATCTTGATTTAACATAGAATGGCTACACCACCACCTTTTTAGGCCTGTCAGTACGATAGACATTGTATCCATTTATATTAATATCATCACTTGTAATATATTTTGTCAGCCATGTTTCAGAGATAAACACAATGTCCGCATCTGTTGAACTAACCCAAATTTTGACTGCATCCATTTTAGATAGTAAACTGCGTACATTAAGATGAATAATTTTGAGGCCAGACATTGATTTAAAATCAGCAGGGGTCTGGGTACAGTGCAGTTCAGGTCCAGGGTTTGGATGCACATTCCAGATAAAAGTAAGAGGAGAACAATCATCAATCTTTGCTTCACTTTACATTTTGAAGCAGTATTTCTGAAAGTTGAAGCCAGGCAAATCTTTTTACTGTGTAAAGTGTAAGGTCATATAGAATAAACACATTTTGAAGTTTAAGTAATTCCCTGAAACATCTGTCCGGGAGCATAAGACCCAGACCAAATGAATCTGTGGCTTCTTAAAAACAGCATTAAAATCAGTGCCACTATAATACGTGTCCCAGAAACACAACACACTCTCATGGGTACTCACCCGAGGAGCATTGTTTGGTTTCATGTCCCAGGCTGCCAACCACCATATAAAAATAATGAAAAATGTCATTGTCCTCCACTTTCTGCACACTTCTGGAGGATGCAACAGGCCTAAGCTAGTTAGCTCGGCTCCAGGCAGATGCAGCAGGGGCAGGCCCTCCCAGCCCAGTCCCCCAGGTGGATGCAGCAGGCCCAAGCCAGTTAGCTCGGCTCCAGGCAGATGTAGTAGGGGCAGGCCTCCCAGCCCAGTCTCCAGGTGGATGTAGCAGGCCCAAGCTAGCTAGCTCGGATCCAGGCAGATGCAGCAAGGGCAGGCCTCCCAGCCCAGTCTCCAGGTGGACGCAACAGGCTCAAGCCAATTAGCTCGGCTCCACGAAGATGCAGCAGCGGCTGGCCTCCCAGCCCAGTCTCCCTGAGGATGCAGCAGGCCCAAGCGAGTTAGCTCGGCTCCAGGCAGATGGAGCAGGGGCAGGCCTCCCAGCCCAGTCCCCAGGTGGATGCAGCAGGCCCAAGCGAGTTAGCTCTGCTCCAGGCAGATGTAGTAGGGCAGGCCTCCCAGCCCAGTCTCCAGGTGGATGTAGCAGGCCCAAGCTAGCCTGGCTCGGCTCCAGGCAGATGCAGCAGGGGCAGGCCTCCCAGCCCAGTCCCCAGGTGGCGCAACAGGCTCAAGCCAATTAGCTCGGCTCCAGGAAGATGCAGCAGGGGCAGGCCTCCCAGCCCAGTCTCCAGGTGGATGCAGCAGGCCCAAGCTAGTTAGCTCGGCTCCAGGCAGATGTAGCAGGGGCAGGCCTCCCAGCCCAGTCTCCAGGTGGATGCAGCAGGCCCAAGCTAGTTAGCTCTGCTCCAATAGGCAATCAATGCTGCCTGTTGTGGTGCGAGGAGGATGTAGCCTTCAAAGAACATTCACAGTCCATATCTCCCTATACTTGAGACATACTCCATAAAAAGTACCAACTGTCATATGCCAAGAGATAAAAAATTATATAAAATGACTTAAAAATTATGTTAAAAACAGCAAAACACAGATAACTGCTTAACAGACAAAGCACATGCTGCCATCTTGGTTTAGGGGCGGGGCAAAAAGTTGTGCAGCTAAATCAGAGTCAAAAATTCTCTGCCATCTCAGAATTTTGTAATATCCAGAGGTGGTACAGCAGCCAAAAGCTGTAATCAAGTAAGGGTAAGGTTACTTCAATATAATATTACTCAAGTAGAAGTAGAAAGTAGTGGTGCAAGAGATTACTAAGAGTACCATAAAGCATAACTGGATGTGACATCTGATATAATTGAATGTAATTTGAAGGACAAAACACACACTCATGCACATAATCTGATATCAAACAACAGACACAAGAATGAGACAAACTAAATCATATCTCAAGAAGTGCAGCAAGATACACAAATGTTCAGATCATTTCATATTGTCGACATGAAACTTTTGTCCCTTGTAGCTTATTCACAGTGGGAAGAGAAACCAAAACTGTTACTCAAGTACAAGTAACATCACTAAAAATATTACTCAAGGAGGAATACATCTATACTGCTAGAAAGGTACTCTGAAACATACAGTGTCTTTAAAAAGCTGCTAAAGTAAATGTAACTGGAACCATACAGTATATTTGACTTTTCTTTGAAACACTTGACCATGACTGAGATTGTGAATTCTTAGGCTGACACCTTCACCTTGATAGAAACACATTTTTCCATTGGTTTGGGTCTAAAGTTATTTTTGTTTTTTTTTTGTCTTTTGAAGACTTCAATTCCTTTCAAATAGAAACCATTTTCTCTCATAGTAAATCATTCAAGACAAAATTCAACTTGTATTTTGATCTTATCCCACATTCAGACTTGTGTAATTGTTTGGTTAGAATTAGGACAATGGATCGCCAATATTTTGTCCATTTACTCTCTCCAAAACAAAGGAAGAGCCCAACTCAGAGCTGCACATATTAACACAGGGTTTAAACCTGTGACCTTTGGGTGAAATGTGCTTGCTTTACATGCCAGATGACCCCACAAACACAAACTTTTACTTTTTTGGATTGATGGATGGATTTTTCCCATGTGCATAAAGTCAGTAAAATCTGCTGCATAATGTCTGCTTCTGTACTTGAAAACATTTTATTGTCTGTTTTTTATGTTATTACGACTAAAATTCTGGATCAGTGCATTAGAATGCAAAATAATTTCGATTTTTCTGTCTTATTCATTATGACATAACAATGCCTTAAAATAGACACATAATGAAAATACACCGATATCAAATGAATGTGAAAACAGCACATGAGCGTCGTCTCCAGCACGGGCAGGTCTGAGCGCACATGGGTCTGGGTGGGGTTCATTTAGTCGGAGTGCTGTGTGGGAGATGAGAGCTTTTACAGCTTATTATTCCTCCCCGAGACTCTTTCCAAAGCACAGATTATGCAAATCCATACTTTGTGAACTGGCTCTCCTCATTCCCTCCATCTCTGCCTTGTGTAACCAGGCCTCCCTCCGTTCTGGCTGCTGTAGTCTCTGTGTGCGGCCCCATACAAAGCACATATATAGGTCTTTCTCTTTGAGATGAAAGCTGTGTAGAAGGACTGTGTGGATGGAATATTTCTTCATCATTTGCATGTTGAAAGCAAGATAAAAATAGTCCCTCTTTAATCTGCTTTCTTGGTCTGGACTTTTCCTTCGCTGCTGCTGCCTTTAATCAGATCCAATTAACAAAGCAGTCCTTTTGGAGAGATGCTTGGACCTGACCGTAGAGCGGGTCAGCCTGGTTGTCACAACTCATAAATGTATCTGCAGTTTGTGTATTTGCCTGGTGTGCTCTTGCTAGTCTTTTCTCTATTATTATGATATAACCCATAGTGTATGTATGTGTAATGTAATGAAGTCACAGCGCTGTGTAAGTTCAGTCATTTAAATATGTTCACTGTCAGAAACTACATGAGATGTTCACATAGATACGTACACACCAGCAGACTTCTCTGGTTCCCACATGCATACAAAATACATGTGGACTTGTATTATCCATCCATCTTCTGCTTATCCGGGGCCGGGTCGCGGGGGCAGCAGTCTAAGCAGGGGCTCCCAAGCTTCCCTCTCCCCAGCCACTTCCTCCAGCTCCTCCGGACAGACCCCGAGGCGTTCCCAGGCCGAGAGACATAGTCCCTCCAGTGTGTCCTGGGTCTTCCCCCGGGCCTCCTACTTGTATTATTTATTTATTAAAAGGACAATGCACATGAAAAGGCAAGAAAATGCAAAAAAATAAATAAATAAATTTGTTTTTAAAAGGCCAGCGACAAAACCCACACAATTCATAAGGTACAATAACAGCTTCAAGATTAGATTCAAGATTCAAGATTGTTTACTTGTCATATGCAGGTTCAGCACAAGGTTTACAGTGGAATGAAATGTTTACAGTGAATGAAAGAACCGTTGACTCGCTAAGATATTCAAGTACTAACAGCTGCAATAAATAGTACTGTTAAAAAAGTGTTTGCAAATACAAGGGAAAAAGTAAACACTATAGTAAAAAGATATAATAAAATATAATAAAATACAGATATAATAAAATTGTAATAGAATATAATATACAAGGTGCAGGTAGGATTAAATAAGGTGTGGGTAGAGTACGGATGAGTAACATATTGCACATAATTGTATTGCACGTGGGTTGAGGAGCAGGTTATTGCACAGATAACTGACAGTGATGTCCATGATACATATATATAGTGCGGCAGCGGTAGAGAATAATGTATCACAGGCACATGCATCTCACCCTCAGACACACTAACACACTCTAACACACACAAATACACTCTAACACACACTCACACACTCTAACACACACAAATACACTCTAACACACACTCACACACTCTAACACACACTAACACACACAAATACACTCTAACACACACTCTAACACACTCTAACACACACTAACACACTCTAACACACACTAACACACACAAATACACTCTAACACACACTCATACACACACTCACACACTCTAACACACACTCGTACACACACTCGTACACACACTCGTACACACACTCGTACACACACTTATACACCCTGACCCTATTCCAGGAGTCTGTCCAAAGGCTCTTTTTTCTTGATAGGATTTTATAACACCTCTGGAGTTTGCTCTTTTGGCACTAAATCTGGAGCTCCAGGACTGCACAAGGACTAAATCCTGACCAAACTCAGTCTACATCAGGACCCGTCTGTGCTCAGGTCAACACATGGAACTGCTACTTATTCTTCTTTATTTTGTATATTTTGAGTCTTGTGTATAGAAATAAAATGTCGCTGCTGCCGCTGCTGTTCGGTGGTTTTGTCGTGAGCCATTGTTTATTCTGAACAGGTCACCATCATCATTTGTAGAGCTGTAACCGTAACTCATAGTCACCATGATCAGCTACCATATTATCCGTGCAACTTTGTGTAACTTTTCTGGTGGAGGATTTGTAAAATGCTTTTCTCCTTGGAGCTGTTGCTTTGTCTGTAATGTTTCACAGTTTGGTATTAAACCCTTTCAAGATATTTTTGACCTATTTATTAATCTGCAATGTATTAAATGTAAAGTAATCTGTTTAATATCATATTGTGGAACTTTTGAAGCGGGACAATGATTTATAAAACAAGATGATGATGGACCCCCAGTAGAAAAGTTACATATTGCACTTTTAACTCATGGTTTAATAAGGTGGGACCAATTATTTTGCTAATTGGTAATTCTTTTCTGGAGCTGTAAACAGAACTTATTTGAGGCAAAATCATCTAGCAACTGTTTGCTCTAATCCAAACTCTGGACTCAGAAGGATGCTGTGCTAATGCCAGGCTTTGGTATTGCACATCAGGAGGATGTTAGTGGTGTGTAGTGTGGTGCTTGTGTGTTTCAAGTGTCTTTGGTTGTGGTGTAACAGGAGAGTGACTGCAGTGATGGTGAGTCTTTCATTCTCACTCTCTGTCAGTGGCATGTCTGATATCAGCATTAGCAATTCAAATACAATCCCATAGAGATTCTTGCTCATTGGTTTGTAGGTGGGGTTTAGGGTTTGTCCAGGAGTGTTCAAACTGCCACAGAGCCCAAACGCAAACCTCACAACTGTTTTTTTTTTTTCTTGACCCTCAAGCCTGCTGCTGAATGATGCTTTAATGATCTTAAAACGGCATTAGTTCCACCACGATAGCCTCAATAACATCATATTGCATTGTATTGTATTGTGGTACGCATCTAAAAAAGTGTGTGTGTGTGTGTGTGTGTGTGTGCATTGCCATAGAAATCCAATGCATTATTATTAGAGTTTTTAAATGAATGTTACAAGCTTCAACAAGGTACAGTGTTTCTGTCAAACCTTTTTTTAAATGCATCCGTCTGACTCACTGTATCCGCTGCTCTTCTGTGTCCCTCCATTTTGAATACATTTGGACTCCCCTGGTGCAGTTACTGATAGAAATGATTTACCTTTCAGATTTTGGGGGGGGGGGGGACATAAGTCAAAATTATAAATAGATCACAACGCACAGCCAAGCTCAATGTTTACGCAGCAGCACAATCTGATGCACCTGCTCACATCCAGTCCCAACGACACGTTACAGACCGCTCACAAACAGCCCCGACAACCAGCCACAACAACGTCAGGAAAATGCAGAAAAAAATAAGAGGCTAATACGGTGACAGCACGGCATCAGCAACGCTCCTACAGCACAGGGCAGAACACCAGAGCGGCTCCATCGCTCATTCATTTACCTGTTAACACTATAACACTGTTTACTGTGACGCTCTGTCCGCAGATTTGCCCCAAACTAACAAAAACAAGCCTCTTACCTTCTCCAGAGGACTGATGCAGAGTGTGTCCTCTATCCTCTGTCCTATTGGTTCTGTCTCCAATATGTCCCGGTCCAGTCAGGTCCACGGGACAAGGTCCTGGAGACGATGGCACCAGCTGTTTGTAAAACTTGTCTTAATCCCACTTCAGTCTGAAAGTTACACCAGTCCATATTAGCACCAGGACACCAGCTGGACATAAACACTCTGCGCTATGCCCAGGTGAAACTTTCACGCCCAGAAACGATGCCGCAAGTTCTGACGGTGGCAGTGGGTATCGGGGGTCGCAGTGGAGAGTGCCCCAACCCTGGGGGCGGCAGCGGGTGTTTTGGGTCTCTCCTCCCATTCTTTTGTGTGAATGTAGTAGTTAGCCACCACTAGCCAGTGTGTGAATCAAGAGCCGTAGGATGTCACTGCAGCCAATGCACTCATTTCAGTTCAATGCCGCTTTTCTTGATTGGCAGAAGGGCCCCACTAAAGAGAAGACATGTTACTCCCTGAAAACTGTTCCTTGGACGCACTTTGACTCAAGTTGAATGTGCCATAACGCATACAGCTCTGTAGTTATCCATTCATTGGCCTGTAGCAGTAGCATTAGCCTGTAGCAGTAGCATTAGGCTGTAGCAGTAGCATTAGCCTATAGCAGTAGCATTAGCCTGTAGCATTAGCCTGTAGCAGTAGCATTAGGTTGTAGCAGTAGCATTAGGCTGTAGCAGTAGCATTAGCCTATAGCAGTAGCAGTAGCCTGTAGCGTTAGCCTGTAGCATTAGCCTGTAGCAGTAGCATTAGGCTGTAGCAGTAGCATTAGGCTGTAGCAGTAGCATTAGCCTATAGCAGTAGCATTAGCCTGTAGCATTAGCCTGTAGCAGTAGCCAGTGCAGAGGTGGGCTGAGGAGGGACAGAGCAGCTGAATCCTCATAGGTCAGAATTGTGATAATGTTTCTAAAGACCAGTTGATTGAGTCGCCCCCACCCTGTGCACCAGGACATTTTTCAGAGCTCTAATGTAAAGTAATGGGCAAAAGCAACATAATGACGTCTAATTTTCTGAATGTTTCGGCAGCTCCATAGACCTCCATTGGGGCGCAGCGACTGTGTGCACTCAAATAAAACACATGACTCAAATACAGCGATATGAGCACATTTAACATGATAAAAACATGTCTATGCAGATACACGTTTAAACAAAATATTAAACATACAGCCTAATACAAAATAACTTATATCCATCCATCCATCTTCTCCCGCTTAATCCAGCTGGGTCGCGGGGGCAGTTTGCTGCCCAATACTCATAGCACCTGACCCCCCCTATGAACCCCTCTGCAGGTGGTGAGCCCACAGGAGGGAAAATAACTTATATATTAAATATTTTATTTTATTTATTTATTTATTTTATCAAGGTCAAGTTAGGGAGTGCGGCACACTTGTGCCCTCTATTCACCTCTATTCATGATGACACCAACAAACATATTTAAATTGTGCTGATATTAATGCTTTCTCTTCCTTTGTTCTTGAAGATGACCCACCCTCTTTTGCAGCATGACGTATTCAAAATGTCATCGAATTTACAAACTCAAATACTTATTCTTCTGTTCTAATTACCTCTCCTTTCTCTCTCTCTGCTTCCCTGTGCCTGTGCCCTTGCCTCGCTCGACCGAACAGGTGAGTAATTATTTCCCTTCTTCGTTTGGTACTTTGTGTGCCCATAAACCATCTCACCACAGCCCTGTACACTGTCACGGACACTCTCTCTCTCGGCATAAATCTCGGCTCTCCTTCTGCTTGTGGGTGCCTTGCTCGTGATAATGCCTCGATGCCAGTGCTCCTATGAAGTGCCAAGGCCCGACTGTGTTTTATGCCCGCCTCTGTCTCGGGAGGGGGCAGAACCTTGGCACAGCTCCACTCCGCCTGAATACAGCAGGAGGGAGGAGAGAGGAGAGGCCGGGACACTCCAAAGCACAAATATGGCACAAACAGACTTTTGAATAGACTTCTATGAAGCTGGGGTTTTGTTAGAATAAGATCAGATATTTGGGGGAAGAAAGAAAGTGTGCCAGAGCAAAGTTAGCTTGCATGGCTGGAGTTAGCCTGTCAGCATCCATACACAGGGCTATTTATCAAAGAGGTAGTTGCTTGTGGTTGTGTCTGCTTCACCAGATCTCTGAAATTATCTGAACTCACTGGTCATGTTCAAGTCGTCATGCGCTGTCACTTACCACAAGCTATTTTAAAGGAACATCTCTAACATCTGGAGGAGCATTGTCATTGTACTGAAATTTCAAACTCAATTTTGATCATACAACAATAATTAACACACATTAACACTTTCTTTTGACAATAGAATGCTATTTTCCATATTACATTTTTAGGCCCGAGTGCCAGAGGCGGTTGAAGGGCCTATTAGTATCGCATAGCGATGCTCATAGGGGGCGGGAACTAAAATGACCCAACGTGACTCGCCTGTAGTGACCAGGGACCCTCACCATGACGTAGCAATGTGCCAGAGGTTTCTGAAAATGTAGAGTTTGTCAGCCCAAAAAAGCAGAACATTGTTCTTGTATCAGAATATTCTTCTTCTTCTTCTTCTTACGAATGACACAAAAAAATTTGCATGTAGAATCATGAAATTTAACACAGAAGTCGATCATGACAAGACAAGTAAAAAATATTATTATGGCCACGCCCCCTGACATGTGCGAAGCTGAAACGCACTCTTCCGCGGGCGTCACCCGAACTGCCTCAGATTTGGTCACATTATCTCCAGGGGCGAAACATAAAAAAAAATCCACATCCCAAATCCGTCTGACGTCTCTGAGCAGTGAAGCGGCAAATAATGATCACAAGTTTTGGATATTTACAAATTGCTCTTATTTGATGAAACAGACTCTGATTTCAATTAAATTTGACACAGTTCTTAAACTCTCTGCCCTAAAGCTACTGAATGTGAAAACATTTAATTTGGTGCATTAGCGCCCCCTACAGACTGAAATAAAACATGACCCCCAAACACATTCAAAAACTCACCAAATTTTGCCAGTTCAGAAATGATGAGACATTCGAGAAAATATAGGTTTCATGTGTGGGGATCAAACAATTTAGATAATACACCACCTCGAATATTAGGCTCCGCCCAAAATATTATTATGGCCACGTCCCCTGACAAAGCAGAAGGCGGCCATCTTGGATTGAAATCTTCAAAATGCAGAGTCCACATTTTGGCTCATGTTGTGTTTGAACGCACTCCTCTGAAGGCGCTTCACCCACAGGGCTGAAAATCACTGTACATCATCTAGAGAAGTGCAGCTTCAAAAGTTTCTTCCATTTTTTTTGAAAACTGTCACGGTTTACAGACTTATGTCACTTATCGTGCTGAAATTTGAATCACTGATGACCTCGGCCACCAGGGACACAAAGACTCCTCAAAAATCATTTAAAGGTGCACTATGTAATTTTTCTGATGGGGGATGTGTTGGCCTGGGAAATTTGAATTACTAATATGTGATCTTGGCCTAAATATAATACACTGTAAAGCATCTGAAATGTGTGGTTGGGGCTTATGGTTATTAGGGTTAGTGTGGGGTGCGGCGTTTGCAGGGATCGTTGTATTGTAGGGCACAGTGTTTGAGGGGTGCGGCGTTTGAGGGGTGCGGCGTTTGAGGGGTGCGGCGTTTGAGGGGTGCGGCGTTTGAGGGGCGCGGCGTTTGCGGGGCGCGGCGTTTGAGGGGCGCGGCGTTTGAGGGGCACGCTGTTAACGGGCTGCGGTGCAGGTGCACGTGAGGGCCGATCATTACCGCTTGCGGCTATATTTGTACTCCCTTTTCTATTCCCATGTGGCCTTAAATCTTTGTCATCCCTCTGTTGTCCAGGTCGGTTCCATTGTGGTCTGTGGGCGTAGTCTAGTGCGCCTAAACTCTCTACTCATTCTAAAGTTATTCAGCAAATGTTTAGTTTTGTCTTTTGACTTTTTTTTCATTGTACCCCAAATCTAGTTTCACTTAATTAATTTAGTATCCGTTAGTATCTGCTTTTCGATACTTCTGACATCACTAATTTGGATTTTTTTTTCCTGAAGTTAAGTAAAATTTGTTTTGCCCCAGATATTGAAAACTGCTGTGCACTGTTTGCATATAATTATAAGCAATCTGCATCTAATTAAACTAATTCACTGATTGAAAACCCAAAAGTCGTATTTAGAATTCTAAAAGTGGCAACATGATTAATGTAGTGTGTGCTCTGTTCACCTAACTCTACACACAAGGGTTAAAGGAACGTTGACGTTTTGTGTGTTAGATTCTTCCGGTCATACACATCCTGACCTGCACTTGTTCCATTCATTCTGTTTACAAGGTTGTTTGTGTTTGTATTTTCTTTGGATGGTTAGTTGGTTTAATTCTCTTTAATTTTGAAACATGATTCGACTGCAGAAAGGAAGGAGACCTCCACACCTTTACCTGTGACATAACAAACCTTCAAAATTCAACTGTGTTTTAGAATTATTTCTTCAAACAAGTATAATGAATGAAGTAAAATGGAAGCTTATATCTTATATTTCAGTAGGAGTCTGGATAATATCTCATAAAAAGAAGGCACTACGTCTGTTAAAAAAAGTCTTTATTACATCTTGGCTAATAAGGATCAAAATGGTCTAAGAGCCTTTATTAGGGAGCAAGGACAGGCCCATGTAAGAGGGGAACGCTCAGGGTGGGATCTCTATGGTTTTTGGTGAGGGAACAATGTTCTAACATGGATTAAAGTCAATTTTGCAGAATACATATGCTTTAAATATTAGCTTCAGTGCTTATTTTATTTATTTTATTTATGGGACAGTGCACATTAATCAACATTTACATGTAAATATGCCAGAATTTGCCAGACGGCTGTTTTTCATCTGTAGTCCCAGGACAGATGTTGGGTGTCCAACATGTTTTAGGTTGATGGGGGAAACCGGAGCACCCGGAGGAAACCCATCCAGACACGGGGAGGAACATGCAAACTCCGAACAGAAAGGCCCGGGCGACCCGGGGATCGAACCCGCAACCTTCTTCCTGAGTGTTGTCACTCAGCCACCGTGCCGCCCACACTCCATGTGTGGATATTCCGTAGAAAATGGTGTCTTCCCTTTGTTCATTAAAACTGCAGTTATCTACAGTCATAGTCATGGTGCTTTCCATGGTCAGAAGTTATGTCTGTTTTTCTGATCCTTTCATCCATCTTGTCCGAGTACATCTGCAGTTATTGTAATGCTGTTTCTCAAAGATATAACATTAGCACAAGAGCAAGATAAACGAGCAGGTCTGATGAGGAGGAGGCCAGGGCGGGCTTAGGTCAGGCGCACATGGAAATGCTTACTCGAGTACCATTTTTGCTTCTCCACCCACATCTGCCTGTGGTAAAGACTAGGAATGGGCATTATATCGGTTCCAGTGTTCGTCCGATACCAATATTTACTGGTGCTACCCCCGTCTCTGTGCCCATGTGTCATTAAGATGTCCTCAGTAGGGATTTGGCTTTTTGAATAGACCAGTGAGTTAAATGAAAATAGAAGAGCATTATGTAGCTGTACGGTTATATAAACTTGTAACTGATTGTTTTATATTCCAGATAAATACATTTGTAATAGTTTCACTATTCACTATATCCAAACTGTGATAGACAGTGCAATAATTTGAGTCATATTTGTTTGTCTATTTGTCTATTTCAGCTGTTGTAGTTGTTGAGTTGACAATTTCTCTCACTTTTCTCTTTTCCCTTCACGCGCTGACGTCTCTCTGTTTGCACTGGAACTTCTTCGTTTGATCTGCCTGCTCCTCACTGAGACAAACAGAGCACGCCATCACACTCTGCACCTGAAACTAATTATCCTCCACTTACGCCACACTGCCGAAAGACTCCACTCTGAGAAATGTCACCGTAGTGTTTGGAGTCCCATGGTTGACTGGAGGTTGGGTTCACAAAGGCTGGGAGTGGTCCTGAGGGGGGTCCTGAGGGGGTGCCGGGGTGCAGCTCCACACTGCAGGCACAAATACACCGACAGATGTCAAAATGGAGGCTGTGTGAGAAGTCATATGCGCTCTCAGACTAAGAGAGATGAGATCGATATGTAAGGAGCACTGATAATTAACCCAAAGTAACTCATTAGGAGGTTCAAGTGCTGCAGCCCAAATCAGGAATAAACATGGCAACACATTTGGCTGGTGCGTGGGGAAAAATCTGATTGTAGTCATGTTTGGCTGGACCTGAGGTACAACAGAATGCACTGGGGCCAGACTGATACCTGTCTCAATAAAGAATACAGACATATTAGTCTGGACAAGCCAGGCAAATGTCACTGCACAATTAATGAGAAAAACTTAATCTTACAGAGATCGTGATTTCTAATATGTTAGAACGTTACAAAGAAAATCAATGTTGCATAAGGGTCCGTCTTTAATCCAGTCTATACTCACGCACATGAACTTACGGGATACAAGAGGATTCCATGCTAGAGGAATGATAATGCATTAGACTCTGTTTAATTATGGTGTGAGTAATTCTGAAAAACCATGACTTCTTTCTTCTCAGCAAGCCCACTTAGACCCACCATAGTGATAAGCTAGCTACGTCAGTTCTTCAATGCTACGAGACCAAACTGCTTTGTTGCCATTCCAGGACCTATTTCCTGTGTTGCCATTTCATTACAACTAAATCACAATGCTAATAAAATAATGATGATTAAAAACAATACAAAAGCCATAATTAGCATAATGAGAGAGGTGCTCCCTTCCGCCCGCTCCCTCTCTGCTCTTGTTGGGTGCTGGCGGGTGTCTCCACATGAAAGGCGCACAGTGCATTGGTGCGCACGTTTTCATCCATAATTGATTTGTGTCACATAATGAGGCGGAAATGGCCAACACCAAACTCCAGCCAGCTTCAAAATAGCTGGCGGGATGCTTTTCTCTACACTGCCCCTTAAGAATGAGCTGCTAACATGATGAAGCTAACATGAGCCCGTTGGGGGAGGGGCTTGGGGGAGTGGTGGGACCCGCAGGGTCCAGTACAGAAGAACTGAACTTACTGGCCAAAGAAAGTTTGGTCGGACCAAAGTAGGTCACGGAGCTGGACATGGCGGTGCGCTGAGGGAAAGAGGAGCACGTTTCTGATGGATCAGGTCTGTTTGTGCTGTTTCCAGAGACGGCAATGCAAGGATCAACAAGGAACTCTAACCCAATCTCAACTTTTCAAAAAGTAAAGAAAATCCACACGTTTGTAAGCCTGTGAAGACCACATAGGTCCTCACAAGCCTAGGTCAAGGCAGGTCAAAATGTGGCCTGGGGGCCAGATCAGGCCCTCCAAATGACCTCATCCTGCCTGCAGCCCAAATATTCAAATTGCTGATTTTGTTTACTGGTTTAGACCTATTTTATTCTGGGTTAGTACTAACGCTGTCCTGCTTTGGTCCTGGGCTTTCTTTAACTCTGCTTTAGGCCCAGTTTAATCCTAACACTGGAGTAGTTCTGTTCCAGACCCAGTTATTACAGTAATCTAGTAATCTAGCAGTTGTTATATTGTCATTATTGAAACTGATATTATGAGATACTTTGTGCAACCCCAAATTGTCTTAAAAGTGTGTTGTGCATGTCCACCTCAAGGCCACGCCCCCCAAAACATGTGGCTTTTGGGAAAATGTAGAATAGACCTGGGCTAGGTTCACTCACCGGGGCACATGTATCTGCAGCTGCTGTGGTTGTGGAAGCAGAGTTGAAGTGATTATAGTTGAATATAGAAGAAAAATATTCCTCACACGGGTCACACTAAAATATGTAGTGTTTTCACATGGGTTATTCTTTAAGTATTGGATGGTTCCTATACTTAAAGAATGTGGTAATTGAATTGGATTGACTGGAATTTGATTATTCTGAACTCAGCAGCACCACGTGGCCTTTGTGGAGTTTGGGGCGACACTCATAGTTTGGCTTGTTGCATTATTACATTTTCCATGCCTTGTTGGATTTATCACCTCGGTGGGAGCTGCTAGGCTTTGGGATCTACTCCAGCCAGACCCAGAGGTGAATGCATGGCGTCGTGACTTCTGTCTGTGTGACTCCAAACTCGTCCAAACTGTGTATCTGCTTCCTGTGCTGTGAGCGTCAAACTTTGTAAACCTTTGGGTGAGTTATTTGGGGACAGAGGTGCTTTATGATGGATGCTCTTATTATCGTCTGCCTTTGGGCTGTTTATTGTGTGTGTTGGTGTATACTGGGGTGCGCTGGAGTGTGGGCTTGTGATTGTTGGCCAATAAATGATAAAACACCAGGCATTGTAAAATAAAAGCTGGTAATGTATTTCATTATTTCACTGTGCTGATGTGAATATATCCTCCCCTAAAAGTATGGCTGTAGGCTTTTCTCCTTGGGAAAGACAGCTGGATTGTTACTGCTGGTAAAGACTTTCTTCTGTAATGTCCATATTTTCAAAGTGGACGGCTGCTCAGAACTCTGTAAGAGAATGAACTGTCAGATCACAAATGTTGGTTTATGGGAAATATCTCTCTGAAGAGTGTGCCTGTGTTCTGCATAAAACACAAAACAAGCTCAGCGCCTTATGCACAGCATTTCAGTGATTTTTCACAATAGCTTCAAAACATGGTGCCATTATTTACTGAAAGGACCTTAAACTAAGAGCAAGCTCCCTGGAGTCAATCCCAGCAAATAATGGTAAGTGTGGATCATAAGTTTGGAGATTTTGTTCAGAAACAGTGAATCTGGTATTGATATACAGTCGGCCTCTTGGCCAGGACTCCATTGAAAAAGAGATCTTTGAATCTCAATGGGACTTTCCTGGTTAAATAAAGGTTAAATAAAATAAAACAGGTTATATTGGCCCCTGTGACATCATAAGATTCTAGATGTGTTTTGTTGTGATGTGCTTCCTCTGCTTTCTTTTTTTCCTCTGTGTAAAGGTTCTAGAGAGTTAGCGCTCCAGATCAGCTCAGATAGTTGAAAAACAGATTGTTATATCACAGGTAGTGATCTTAAGATGTAACTCAGCTTTGTGGGGTGGGGTTGTTCTTTTTAATCATGGCGCTTTGTGATGCTTTTTTTTGTATGAAAAGTGCTCTATGAATAAAGTTTGATTTGATTGATTGCTTCTAAATTCTAGAGCACTATTCTCATTCATAATTACATCTGTGTATATATGAAGTCTGTATTTCAGCACCGCTCCCTCTCCCAGAGAACTCTGCAGGGAAACGACTGAGGAGATTTAGCATTTGCCTGAATAACTCACCTAAATTAAATAGATATTTGCTTGTTTCCTGGAGACTTTATTGCTGTGACTGGGTTCTTCCTTGATATGGTATTGAGTTGATATATCTCAGTAGAGACACTACGATGCTATGGTTCTGGTCAGATCTGTGAAAAGGTGCTCAAGATGAGATTGCATGTTTTGGAAGGTATTTTATGAACAGCCAAAACACGACCTCATCACTGTAAAAATACAAGACAGGTATTAGATTTTTCATCAGTCAAATCAATCAAAATCTCTGCATTTATCTCTAATGGGCAATTTACACATATAGCTGTAAAATACAATAACAACAGAAAGCTCAACCAAAAGTATCAGTGCAGGTCAACAGGTAGAACCATCAGATCTGTGTGAATTGAGATGGATACAGGAAAAAAACATCTGCTCAAATAACACACAAGTACTTAACTAAGAAGCTGCACATCTTAGTTGGTCAAAATCCCCCAAATAAGTCTGTAATTAACATGTAACATAAAAATGTACAAAAAAAAAAAGTTTTACAGCTGTTGTGTTCCAGCCGGTCAGCTGCAAGAGCAGCCGACCGCGGCCATGGCAACCACTGTGGAGCACTGTAGGCAAAGCAATGACCTCTTGAAGAAAGATAGTTGCTCGGTTCATTTTAAATCTTATTGCTTCTGGCTGAAAATACTTTCTTTACCACAGAACTTATACAAGACTTGCAGAGTCATTGCTCGTGCTCTTGCATGTGTCTCTTCTATCACACGGGTCAATAGCAGAAGCACATTGAGTTTAGCCACAACATTTCATGCTGATAAAAAGTGGTTCCCTTGTCCTTTCAGTGACTGTTCCAGTCTGCTAAACACTGCTTTATTGATTGCATTCTGCCGAGACAACAGCTCAATCCACATCTCCAGAATGTGAAATCTCCATCAGATATGTGCTGGGGCCGGCTGATAGGCGCATGCGTGCAAATGTGATGGTATCAGAGCACAGGATTTGTCTGTCTGATACCACCGCACTGTCATTTGTTTGTTTATCCTTATGAAAGGCAAATGGGCTGGGCTCAAAGCTCTTTTCTATGCTCTGCTACCTGCACACAGCACCCATGTTATACACTCCACTCACAAACTGCTGGTTGCCTAGAGACACATGCACGTGTCTGAACCTCCAGGAGCTTCGGAGAGGCTCAAGTACCACTCAGCACAAGTTAAAGTACTGTTCTTAACTTCTGTTTGTTAATTACAAGTAGTTAGGACTAATCACTTATGTATGTCTGACATGAAAGCACTACTAGTGTGTCACAATACTAAGGAATAGACTCGATCCTCAATACTGATTCTGATACCGCAATGATAGTAAAATAGATTTCCAACATTAGATCATTGTATTTTCTTTTACTTTACCATGAGGTCTTATATCCGTCTAATCCCTCTGTCGTCCAGGTGATTTTCATAGTGGTCCATGGGCATAGAATAGTCTATATGGTTTTATACTGTTCTGATGCAGCTCAAGCACATTCTAAAGCTATTCAGGGAAGATTCAGTTCTCTCTTTGTGATGTGACTTTTTTATACTGATAACTGTTCAAATGAGGATCTAGTTTCAATACCAGTTTTTGTATAAATTGATATCTGAAATGTTGATCCCTACTCCACTCACAAACTGCTTTACTCGTTAGAGACCTGACCACATGCACGTTTGGAAGCCAGATTTATCACATCCAGTTATGGCCATGAAGTACTACTCAGCACAAGTGAAAGTACACTGTTCTGGACTTGGGTTTGTCAATTACAGGTAGTAGTAAGGACTAATGACTGCAGTATGCCTGACATAAAAGCACTTTTACAGCTCTAGCTAAAGCCTGCCTGTGAATAAGTGCTTGCTGAATATTTGGTTTTTCACATAAATATCATTCATTTCAAACACAAGATCATTTAAAGCAGGGGTATTATGCAAACTTTCTACGATGTTATATCCTTATTAAAACATGCCTGAGGAGGTTTTCGATGTCATCCATGCATGTTTGAGTATTGTAGCGATCTCTTCTGTGCCCTCCTCACAGGTCATTCATGATGGTGTGTTCCTTTCGTAGCCACAGCTGCCCTGGGGCTGATGACAGAAGTGAGGCTCCAATCTGCACCATCGGCTCCTCAGACCACCACCATCACTCACACGCACACCACTTTCATACTAGGCAATGTGGGTGATGTTCCCAGTGGTCTCCTAACCAAGTACTGACCAGGCCCCGCTGAGCCTCTGAGAGACGGTATGACCACAATTAAAGTGTGGCCACACCGGCTCCTCAAAGCCTGATCCCGTCAGATCTCAGAAGCTCAGCAGGTCCTGGTTAGTACTTGGATGGAGACACTGGGAATTCCAGGTGCCACAGGGGGGCGCCAGTGGCAAACTGTTGTAGTGTCCTTAGGCAAGACACATCACCCACATTGCCTAGTATGAAAGTGATGTGTTCATGGCCAGGACTCCCTTGAAAAAGAGATTAGTGATCTCAATGGGACTTTCCTGGGTAAATAAAGGTAAAAAAAAAAAAAGACAAACATGTTCATATGTTCTTTTTGGCAAACATATCATTTTCAAAACAATAAAAGGCAAAATGGTGATCGAAATATGTTGATGTATTACAGTTAATAACAAAGCCCTTTAAATAATACAGTTTCTGGTCCATCCAAAGTCTGATAGTGAGTAAAATGGGAGTAAAAGTAAAATAGGGTGAAGTAAATGTAACTTATGAAATGATAATTGAGCACTATCAACATCTATGCACAAAGACAAAGAAATAACATTCGGACTGTTCTGTTATGCACAAAAATTGTTTTAAAAATGTTTAATATGTATAATTCGCCTGTCTTAAATTTATTGGATTTCGCCTTTGTGTGGCGCCATCTGGTGGACATTCGGGGAATTGCAGTCAGAGCGCATGTTATTTTGAACAGAACTTTATTGAACGCAGTAGCAGTTGTGGGAAGAACATGGCGGCACGCTGTTGGTTGCCTTTGTATCCGCAGATTTCTTTGTTTTGGAGTTGCATCGCCCGTAGGTATTTTGTACGTATGTTCAACAGCTTAAGAATATTTGTACGTCCGGCATTGTGGTGTTTATTTTAGTTGTTTATCTCTAGTATTATAATATGTTAATAATTACACGAGTACCTCGCAGCTCTCAAAATGGCGTCAGATAGCGTGGCGTCAGATGTGTGGATTTACAACCTTGCACTTGTGTTGTTTATTGTATATTTTTGTAATTTTAATAGGCATATTGTAATTTTACATTTGTCTGTTCTACAGTTTTCACCTTTTCAAGCATCATTAAACCTGCTTAAAGACAACCATGTCTGCAGAGTCTTTGATGTAAAAAAGGAGTTTATCGCCATAGTTTCCATTACGGCACACGGACTAAGTAGTACATCAGTTCCAAAACTAAAGCAATGCCTCTTGAAGTGTCATTCGAGTAATGGAAGATGAAGTGCAGTAATTGACTGGTGGTTGGCAGTTATGGGCTTAGATTTGGGTTAGCTTCATTTCTCATCAGCTCTCGCTCTCCCTAAAAAAAACCTCTCTAACTGCCCTTGACTCTCATCTGGCCTCTTCTCTAATATCTATTTTATGTAAATGAAGTCATATTCACATGAGCTGACCCATCTCTGGATAACAGTGACTGTTGCCTTGTGTCTGATGGGAGTGTGAGGATCTCACATATCAGATGCAGTAGGAGCTGTTTTCAGTCCTGGGCCCAGTCAAACTATGGGCACATTCTCAGGTTTCATGGCCTTTTTAAAGAGGAGGTATTATGAAAAATCAATTTAGATCACGTTGAAACATTGCTCCCTCATCAAAACCATGCCTGAAGAGGTTTTAGTTGTCATGCGTGTTTGAGTAATTTAGCGATCTCTCCTGGGCCCTTATGGTCAGCAGTACAGTTCTAGCCAATACTCAGCCCACAAGCCTCAACATACATGCAAATACAAACATGATACAAAACAAGACACTACAGCTTCACAGACCTGATGCGATGTGTGGCACTGACATTAGCATAATAAAGGCTGATTGTAAAGTGGTGATCTAAATATGTTATGTTTTAGCAGTTAAAACCCATAAAAGTTTAAAACCCCCTCTTTAACGTGGTTAGATGTTATGTTCTGAGACAGTTTTGTTCTGATTGGTGCTTGTGTGGAGCTGCATGCTAATAACAAAGTATGTTTGGCATTACACCCGGGCCAGGACTTAAAGGTTTAGATAAGTTTGGAAATTGCAGAGTTGAAATTGTCCATATAATTCTAGTGATAGTGTCGGAAGTGATGATCACCACTCAGTGACATCACAAGGTGGAACAGTGTTCAGTTTGAGAGACACAAGGTTTGTGTGTTAAACATGTTAATGACATAAAACAAACACAGGTATGTTTTTGATGGGGAAACAAAGATCAGAAATTAGCATAACTTAGGCCCTTTAATATTCTCCCATGATGATCTAAAAAGCAGACAAGACAAACCTTCATGTAGCTCATGGAATGTAAAAAAGTTAGGTTAAGGGTTAGAATCAAAATGACGTTTTGGAACAGGTCATTGGGTTATGTTTAGGGCTTTGGGACAGGTTAACTGAGGCAAAACTGAGCTGATTTTTTTAGACAAAATAATAATCATAGGTAAACTAAAGGCATTAGTTAAGTGACAGATCACAAAAACCCTATCATTTACTGTAATTACATCTGCTGATTGTGAAATGAACTGAGGGAAAACACAGTGCACAGGAGGTAGTTAGCTTTAGCTTTAGCTTTCAGTGATCTGGAACACTAAGACCTGCCCCCGGATGCCAAATGCCAAACAAGTAAGGAGCCCTTAAGTAACTTAGTTTAATAAAGCTTTCCAAAGAGCAGCTACACCACATTACAGCAACAACTGGACAAACAGCAAATAACATCCAATCAACATAAAGCTTTCCTGAACAAAAAGACTCCAAACTCAGTCCCCCAGAGAGGTAAGGGCAGGGGTGCCACACGTGTGGGGCTGCAGTCTGGAAGAGCAGGTTTTTTGTGATGTTGTCTACTATAATGTTATAATCTATGACACCTATGGATCATTATCTTATCATTTGGAACATTTTAAATTGAAATATTGATCTAAAATGTTTCTTTAATAAAAGAAACAAGAGTATGTGGGCATGTACCAGTGGAGCAAGGACAATGCAAAAGAATAAAGACTCAAACATGCACAAATCACTCCTAAATACAACTTCAGAGAGTCAGTGAGAAGGGGAAACAATTATTACCTGGTTAAAAGGTTGTGACCGGAGGAGTCTGGAGTCATCAGGATGTATGGGGCCCTCTGTGAAGTGCTCTAAAAGTAACAGCAAAAATAACGCCTGTGGAGAGATGATGAAACCAGAGTGATGTGAAACCTTCTATCTGTTCAAAGCCTGGCAGCAGAGGCAAACAATGGAAGTTAGTGCAGCATCGCCATGGTAACCAGAACACACTGCTGTATCAAGGACACCTCCAGCTCAGTCCTTGGTCAAATTGATTTGTCGATACCTCTATACTACAGCATCAGAGCTTATAATACAGTGAGAGTGCAGCAGGGGCAGACAGTGTGAAGTGGGTGCAGCTCCAGTGATCTAGTCACCTGTTAACATGTGATCATTTAACATGTGATCATTTAACCTGTGATCATTTAACATGTGATCATTCATCATGTGATCATTTAACATGTGATAATTTAACATGTGATCATTTAACATGTGATCATTTAACATGTGATCATTTAACATGTGATCATTCATCATGTGATCATTCATCATGTGATCATTTAACATGTGATCATTTAACATGTGATCATTTAACATGTGATCATTCATCATGTGATCATTCATCATGTGATCATTTAACATGTGATCATTTAACATGTGATCATTTAACATGTGATCATTCATCATGTGATCATTTAACATGTGATCATTTAACATGTGATCATTCATCATGTGATCATTTAACATGTGATCATTCATCATGTGATCATTCATCATGTGATCATTTAACATGTGATCATTTAACATGTGATCATTCATCATGTGATCATTTAACATGTGATCATTCATCATGTGATCATTCATCATGTGATCATTTAACATGTGATCATTTAACATGTGATCATTCATCATGTGATCATTGAACATGATAAACGCAGTCAGGGAGATACTGATATGATTGGTACGTTCATATCATAACAACATTCTACACTGACCATACAGTAGTTTAACAATGAGCAGGTCCGAATTCTACTGTAGCATTAGTTTGAAGAATGCAAATTGCAGATGGCAAAAAGGCACCACTGACTTTTGCCTTAAAGTGACATGTAGACGACATCTAGACACACAAAAACACATATTTGCCATCACTGTATTTGAGATTTCACTAAACAAATGTTACTGAAGTGTTTCATTTTACTTCAATTCAATTTTTCAATTCAATTCAGTTTTATTTCTATAGGCCAGAATCACAACAAGAGTTTCCCCAATGTTCTTCACAGTGAAAAACATGGAAACATAATCTGACACAGACATCAGCAAACACATTGTCCCATCCTCAGTCTCTCAGTGAACACATGATCCTTGGTGCCAGAGCAAAAAACCCACCGGCAGGTGCAGTATGGGAAAATTCTCTACAGACACTGTTGCCAACCAGCTGTCGCCATGCGGCACCTTCAGACCTGAGAACTTTGAGGAACCAGTCACTTTATAGAGCAGGGTTCAGACGGACAGGCAGACGTGTGGGGGACTGGACAGTGGCTTATTTGAGTTGAGGGTTTCAACCAGGCAGGAGAGATCCAGGCAGGAGAGATCCAGGCAGGAGAGATCCAGGCAGGAGAGATCCAGACAGGAGAGATCCAGACAGGAGAGATCCAGGCAGGTGGGGCTCCATCGAGACAGATGAGTGGAGAGGGGGTAGAGCTAAGGTCTTCCTGCTTGGACAAGGGCAGCAGTTGTTACCATAACCATATGTGTTACCTAGCAACTATAAAATAAGCAAGTGCCAAAACGTGTCTTAGATTATAGATTAGATCATTTTGTTATCAATGTGTTTAATCCTTCTGTGGAAATTTTCTTTGAATTTTGGATGCTTTTTTTTACACACTTCCATTTGACTGATGTAAAAGTATGAAACATACTGAGCACTGTCCGATCCCACCAAAACAATTCAGGTAGAAAAACATGAATATATCCTTTAAGATGAATTCTGCAAATACATAGACCCAATTCTCAGCAGAAAATAATAAATGTTTGTGTTTGTGAACATTTGTTCAAATGTTTGTTATATGTAGTTGGCGACAGTTGGTCGAGCGTTTGTCCACTGATCTGAAGGTTTGTGGTTTGAATCCTCCTCTCCACATAAACATCATTGTTGAGCGGTCAGATCCACTGACCCACAAGTTGGTGGTGTGATTCCAGCTCCCACAGATGAATGCTGTCGTGTCCTTGAGCAAGACACTTAACCCACCTCTCCCCCTTTGTCCGCATATACTGCTGTGTGAATGGGTGAGGGGTTCCTTGTTGTAAAGCACTTTGAGTGTCTTGAATGGTAGAAAAGCGCAATAAAAATGTGACCATTTGACCATTTATAATTTCCATAAAAGCTCACGTTTGTTTTCTTGTCCAGGGACAAGAAAACTGGCTTCTCAAATCCACCACTTCCCACAGTGAACATCAGCATCAGAGCTCCAACACACTCAGGGATCTGAATAATGAACCAAACAGATGTGTCTGTGGGACTGGGCAGGGCCACAGGACTCATGCTGACCACTGCTGTGGAGTGAGGAGGAGAGGAGGAGAGAGAGGAGAGGAGGAGAGAGAGGAGGAGAGAGGAGAGGAGAGAGGAGGAGGGGAGAGGAGAGGAGAGAGGAGGAGAGGAGAGAGGAGAGGAGAGAGGAGACTGGGCAGGGCCACAGGACTCATGCTGACCACTGCTGTGGTCATCAGCACTGACAGACAAGACCCACAGGCTGGAGGAGAGGAGGAGAGAGGAGAGAGAGAGGAGGAGAGAGAGGAGGAGAGAGAGGAGGAGAGAGAGGAGAGAGGAGGAGAGAGAGGAGAGAGGAGAGGAGGAGAGAGAGGAGAGAGGAGGAGAGAGAGGAGAGGAGGAGAGAGAGGAGAGAGGAGGAGAGAGAGGAGAGAGGAGAGGAGGAGAGAGAGGAGAGAAGAGGAGAGAGGAGAGAGAGGAGAGAGGAGAGAGAGGAGGAGAGAGAGGAGAGGAGGAGAGAGAGGAGAGAGAGGAGAGGAGGAGAGAGGAGAGAGGAGGAGAGAGAGAGGAGGAGAGAGAGGAGGAGAGAGAGGAGAGAGGAGTAGAGAGAGGAGAGATGAGAGGAGGAGAGAGAGGAGGAGAGAGAGGAGAGAGATGAGGAGAGAGAGAGGAGAGAGAGGAGGAGAGAGAGGAGAGAGGAGGAGAGAGAGGAGGAGAGGGAGGAGAGAGAGGAGAGGAGGAGAGAGGAGGAGAGAGGAGAGAGAGGAGAGAGGAGGAGAGAGAGGAGGAGAGAGAGGAGAGGAGGAGAGAGAGGAGAGAGGAGAGAGCTGTAAATTAAATTTAAGGAAATGTAAGGAAGCAGAATAACAAAGAAAGTTTTTTTTAAATATAATTCAACTAAACAAAAACTCTACTGGGATCAGACTGCTGTAAGTCAAAGAAAATACAAATGCCCAAAGGCCAATCCAAGGTGGCACGACAAAACGAGGCCAACAACAACCTCTAGTGTCTCATTTATGAATTACACACAGTGAACCATGAACTATATACAAAAGTGGACTAAGCGAGTGTGACGTCACCCACTCAAATGAGGCTCCTGATGCTCACCGTGACAGGAGCCAATCTTGAGCCAGGCTCTATGTTATGAAGACAGACAAAATAGAGGGAAAAACAGGTGGAGCGGGTTCATACGAACATTTTAAGACCAAAATGACGAAGCCACAGCAGCAGTTACAGAGAGAGGAGCCACAAGATCCCAAAGTCAATGGGAGCCAGGGTCAGAAGGAGCCAGAAGAGCCTCCTGGAGCACTTCCTGTATGGCCCCTGGTGGCTAACGAGTTAGCTTTGCCCACTCTTTTATAGTCTATGCAGTGAACAGAGTGGAGAAACATGAGACCCGTCTGACTGTGAGTGTGGTGAGCTGACACTGGAACCCGACCCGCCCAACCCAGGAGGAAAGTTCCTATTGGACAGTGGATGAAAAGGAGACGGCATGAGCGGGACATCAGTCCTCCAATACTGGACATCAGAGGCAGCCCAGCAGTGACGGGACCGAAACCCACCAATCAGGTGCCACACAGCACATGCAAATTCAGAAGTGGTAAAACAAACGGGGAGCACAGGGCGAGGTGGAGCCAGGCTGTGTGCTGTAACAAGAAGAGAGGAGAGAGAGAAGAGAAGGAGAAAGAGCAGAACAGAAGGAGAAGAGAGGGAGGAGAGAGAGGAGATGGGCTGGAGAAGAGGAGGAGGAGGAGTCAGAGAATCTGTGTGGATGTCTCTTGTTTATGGATGTATAAATCCCCAGCATGTATTTATTCAACTACACTTGTCCTGTAAATTTGATCTGTGCTTCATTTAATGACTAAATATTTTTACTCTCATGAACAAAATAAAAAATTATGGTGATTTAAAGTAATCAGTTTTTGTCAATTAAAGTAGGCCACACACTACAGTATTTTTCAGTCCTAAACTATTTTTTAAACATGCGACAAAAAGTGCAGACAGGAGAACTGTCTGAGATTTTAAATCTTACAATCCCCCGAGTGCAGAGACTCCAGCGATGAGACTGCATAATATAAGCTAAAAGTTGCGAGTTATCAACACTATAGAGCCCTGTCTACAGTAAAAAAAAAGGTTTTGTATAGCAGAAAAATGATGCTTGTGAGCTTTAAGCCAGGCTATAATGTTGTTACCTCATCAAAAACAGACCTGGAGTTGTATTTTGTTTCATTCACACATGAGAAACCCTTTATTATTAGTCTATCTACATTTATAAAGCTCAAAATGCTCCTCTGTAGAGATTGGCAGTTACAGGGCTGACATGATCTAAATGAGCCAAGTGAAGATGTATGGAGCACTTCCTGTATTAACATGTGAAATCATATGGTGGAACACTGTTTTCAGTATGAGAGAAGAACTAAAACTGAACTCAACTGTGCCTCTCAGATGTGTTGAGGGGAAATAACAACCCTCAGGACAAAACTGTACCTGCAGTACTACCCCAGCCTTCAGGGGGAGCCATGTGAACTCTGGAGACACAACAGAAAAGCTTCTCCTAAGCCTCTGTCTCTCCGCTCTGTTGTTTCGATGGGTGATGAGACATTCCCTCCAGAACATCTGTTGGCATATTTGGTGTAGAAAGTCTGTTGCAATTTGTAAAAAAGTCTGTAGCATGTCAGAGCTAAATGGCTAGCATAGCTATGTACAAGCAGGGTCATCATGGACATGGGAAAAACAAACTGCTCAAATCACACAATTCAATAGTCCTTAACTTCTGCCCTTTGAACTGCCAAGTTGCACTGCACCAAATATTAAGTCATGAATACTAATAATAACAGTTTTAAAAGTTTAAAAGAAAGTGCTCAGTGTGCCAGCCACTCAACCACGAGAGCAGCCAACCACGGCCATGGTAACCGAGGAACTGCCAAGACCTGCAGTGTGAATGTAGCCAAGTACCTCTTAGTCTCACAGACTAGAACCAGACCAAACCTTAAACATACCATTTTGACTAGAAAAGCTTGAATTATGAGTCAAAGTGAACTTTTGGCTGCACAGCTCCAGATGCCGTCCTTGTCCCTGCTGCCTCACATGGAGCAGGCTCCTAATGAGAGGCTCCCACACAGCGGAGTCACAGTGTCCACACACTGATCAATATGCCTGTGTACTGTCTCTGTGCTCACTGCCCACTCTAATGAAGCATGTCTCTGCTGCTCATCCTCCCACTCCTAACTGTGCAAACAGCGACTGTGACTGCACTATGCAAATACCCTCAATTCAGAAGATTCATTTGTTTTTGTGTATTAAGTTCATTTTTTGACTGTTTTACGAGAGACATATTTCCAGATTTCAACCATGTTATAATAGTTTTCCTCCTCATTTACCCTTTTGCCCATATTTCTCATATTTACAGTGAATCATGCATGTTTGAGTTAGCGGAGGCAAGATGCCAACAAATCAATATCCCTGTTGTCTTGGAACCAGATCACGATTTTATAATGATTCATGTCAACTTTGTATCTCTATATTACCTTAACAGGGTAACTAAAATCATCTGCTTCTTCTAAAAGTTCACTTTCCATTGCAAGCAGTTACTTTGACCTCCTTTTGTCTTCTTAATCAATGCTACAGTTAGGATTCGACAGCACTGTGTAGTCCTTTTGGTGCAAACAAAAGAGAAAGCTGCTGGCCTGAAGGTGTGCATAGGAGGGGCTGAGACCATGTGGTGTTTTGTTGTGATGACGTTCACAGTTATAGATTATAACCATATAGCAGACACAAGCAATGTGTCTTCAACTTATTTTGACTGGTTTGATTACACATTTTCTCTTGGTTTACTAAACACATAATCCCCTGAAACAAGAAAATTATTTATTGAAACCGGTGAAAATACCTGGTTCTACCAACTACCCCATTTAAACTAATGAAAATGAATCATTAACGAGGGGTGCGTGGTACCTTTATGGTGAACTAATTGTTAACTTTAGCTTTTGAGATCACCATGTTGCCTTTAATTGTTTTGAAAATGCTATATTTGCTAGTCTAGCACAAGGTGCATTCCAGTAATGAAACGACTGCACATCGCATCAGGTTTGTCATGTTGTAACGTATTATTTTGTCTTATCCCCATTTTCTTCCGCTTATCCGGGGCTGGGTCACAGGGGCAGCAGTCTAAGCAGGGACTCCCATGTTTCCTGCACCCAAGACACTTCCTCCAGCTCCTCCTGGACCCTGAGGTGTTCCCAGGCCCAGAGCCATAGTCCCTGGGTCTTCCCCAGGGCCTTCTATCGGTGGGACATGCCCAGAACACCTCCTGAGGGAGGCATCCAGGAAGCATCTGGACCAGATGCCCGAGCCACCTCAGCTGCTCCGCTCGACATGAAGGAGCAGCAGCTCTACTCCAAGCTCTTCCTGTGTGACCGAGCTCCTCACCCTCTCTCTAAAGGAGCGCCCGGCCACTCTGTGGAGCAAACTCATTTTGGCCGCTTGTATCGGCGATCTTGTCCTTTCGGTCACTACCCAGAGCTCATGACCATAGGTGAGGGGAGGAACAAGATCCGCCTGTCAATCTCACGCTCCATCCTCCACTCATTGTGAACAAGACCCCAGGATACTTGAACTCCTCCATTTGAGGCAAAGACTTCCCACTCACCTGCAGAGGGCGCCACCTTTTTTTGGTCGAGAACCACGGCCTTGGATTTGGAACAGCTGATTCTCATCCCAGCTGCTTCACTCGGCTGCAAACCGCCCCAGTGCTGCAGGTCCTGGTTCGATGAAGCCAACAGGACAACATCATCTGCAAAGAGCACAGATGAGATCCTGTGGTCCCCGAACTGGACACCCTCCGGCCCCTGGCTGCACCTAGAAATTCTGTCCATAAATACAATGAACAGAACCGGTGACAAAGGGCAGCCCTGGAGTCCAACATGCACCGGGAACAGGTCTGACTTACTGCCGGCACCACAGCTCCTGCTCCGGTCATACAGGGACCTGACGGCCCTTAGCAAAGGGCCCCAGACCCCATACTCCCGAAGCACCCCCCACAGGGCACCACGAGGGACACTTTCGAATGCCTTCTCCAGGTCCACAAAGCACATGTGGACTGGTTTTGCAAAATCTCATGAACCTGGCATAGACTTTACCGGGGAGGCTGAGGAGTGTGATTCCCCTGTAGTGGGAACACACCCTCCGGTCCCCCTTTTTATACAGAGGGACCACCACCCCGGTCTGCCAGTCCAGAGGTACTGTTCCCAACCGCCACGCGATGTTGCAGAGGCGTGTCAGCCAAGACAGCCCCACAACACCCAGAGACTTAAGGTACTCAGCGATCTCACATCGCTCCTTCGGGCTATGCCCTGCCCGACCCCGTGGGGCAAGGCCTGGCCACCAGGAGCTCACTGGCCATTCGGGGCAACGTCACTGGCCTTGCTGTATTCTTCTTCATAAAGAGCTTCTGAACTGCTCTCAGTCTGACCCGTCCCCCCGAAACTGTTTGCCTTGGGTGACCCGTCCAGGGGCATGAAGCCCCCGACAACATAGCTCCAGGGATCATTCGGGCACTCGAACCCCTCCACCATGTTAGAGTGGAGGTTCGAGGAGGGGTATTTTATATCATGCTTTTGTTTATATATATTTTTATTGAGTCGTGTACAAGAAGTGTGGGCTAGTAACGCTACCCACCAGGAGGGTTCTAAGAGGGCCCAAGTGAGACAGAGTGAGCTAGATTACTCAAACATACATGGGCGACATCTACAATCTCTTCAGACATGTTTTTAATGAGAGAACAGTGTTACAATATGCTAGACAGTCAATTTTGCAAAATAGCCCCTCTTTAATACTCTGAATTCAAGTAGTTACTAATCTTTGTGCCTACAAATATCCTGCAGTGGTTGTGCTCAGAGGGGACACAAAGCTGACCCGCTCTGCTCCATGTGGGCAGCTGCTTCACACACTCACTCTCGGCCTTGGTTTGCATCAGTGGGGATAATGAATGGGAGACAGTGGTGAGGATGACAGCACACGCTCTTCATCCCCTGTTGTTTGTGCACCAGAACAGTCAGAACAGTCATCGTCTGAGCGCTGTTTCCACGGATCACTAGTGGGGAACTTGGTAAAAGCTGATATTTCCTTAAATGGCTCTAGTTTCGCACCGCATGATCCAGTGCATGCATTATGGACAATTCTTTGGCTTCTTAGTCTGACTCCCAGTACACATGGCCACAGAGCAACATGCACACATTCCATTCACGCTAAGCATAGGCCATATAGCTGCAGAGAGCCTGGAAAGTGAAGGCATCAGTGGTGCCTGTGGTGATCAGAGCACTCGGGGCCATGACCCCCAAACTGCAGATCTCAGGAAGGACAACAGACATCTGAGTCCAGAAAAGTGCAGTACTGGAACAGCAAAGATACTGCACAGAACTCTCAAGCTCCCAGGCCTCTGGTAGAACCCGAGCTGATGAGGGTGAGAGGCCGACCACCGTGGAAGGTGAGGAACACAGGAGTGTTCAAGACGGGGTATTAGTTAATTACTGCAAAAATGTACTTTTTTATGTTATATCATTGTTCATCAAAAACGTGAAGTGCTTTTATATGTCAGTGTTGCATTTTTGAGTAATCTAGCGATCTCTTCCAAGCACAATTTGAATCCTATTTAGTGGTTAGCAGTACCATTCTATCTGATGCTTATTCCACAAGCCTACGTTGGCCATGCTCCCACATGGCCATTTTCAGTAAATATACAAGAGCAGGATACAAAACTGTACACTACAACTTCCCAAACCTGATGCAATGTGCAAACTATGCAGTAGTTTCATTAGGGACGCACACCAGTTGTAATGTGCTTTGAAGGGAAAGTGAGTCAGAACAAAAAAATAAATAAATAAACTAAAACGTATTAAAAATTTTAAAGGGACAGTTTGGAATTTTGGACATAGGGCCTCATTTCCAAATGAGTGTCGGAGACATGTGGAGACACTTTTTTTTTTAATTCATGCGACATTCATGTGATGCAAGGTTAGTTTTATTTCAAACATTATTCTATCACCACAGACATTTACACCGATAGTCTGGTGTAATAACTAAGTTGCTTTGGATGCTTTATGGAGTGGGTCAGACTGTTTTAGTGGCAGGACAACTATGGCCATTGACATGCACTAGCCCAGCACCAGCAACCTCTGCAAATACAAGGACTGGATGGTGTCTCCACACGTCTCCAATGCTCTGGCTCACGAGGAAATGAACCCCTGTGTCCAAAATTCCAAGTTAACCCTTGAATACAATATTTTGGTCAAATATAGAATTTTCAACATGGTGACATGGTGATTTAAAGGTTCAGGGTTAGGAATCAATACCCCATAGAAGTAAAATGCCCCCTGGCAGCGTCACCCCTGTCAGTTTACCACAGGGCAGAAGTACGGAGAGGGAATGAGTATTGTGTGACACTGTAAAAAGACTGATGTACATTTTAGTACAGATATCAGCACAATTTATGGCTGCCGTATTAGTAATAGATTAGCCATATTATATTTATATTTTGCCCATTTGCTTTATAAAAATCTTTAGCTAAAATCAATAGCTCTTTCTACAAACCCATATTAAAAGACTGAGGCGCTGAGTAAAGCAATAAACCATAACATAAAGCAGTCCTTGTTCCAACCGCCACAAAGCCCTTGTAAAATACTAATCTTTGTTATATACACTACCCGTCAAAAGTTTGGACACACATTTTCATTTATGCCTCTTCTTCATTTCCATGACTATTTACACTGTAGGTTATCACTGAAAGCATCTATGAATGACACATATGGAATGTAGTCAACAAAAATACATGCAAAATAACTACAAACGTGTTCAGATTTGAGATTTTTTGAAACCCTTCACCCTTTGCTTTGACACTAGTTTTCCTTCAGTGTGTGTATAAAATGTAGAATGTGGTACACATCCATAAACTATTCACACATACATAAAACAGCATTGAATGAGAGAGTGTGTCCAGTCTTTTGACTAATAGTGTATTGATTTTTTACAGCTGATATTATCAACATTCCTTGGGTGCGCAATACTAAATGAAGGCACTGCTCTGTCAGAAGCTCTGTTATTCATTTCATTTTAACAATATTATACAAAATATTTAACACAATATAATTCATTTTAACACAATCTAACCAAAAAGAGCGTTTTTAGTTTTAACTACAACAGCTGAGCAGATTTGTACATTTTAAGTCTCTTATTCATAAAATTACAGCCACAAGCTAGCTAGCATTAGCCAACAGTTACTCTCACCTTTGCTGAAAATCAAGCACATAAACGGGACTATAAATGCTTTTATTGACCACAGACCTCTAAAAATGTGCTGAAAAGTCATTTTTTGTATTTTTTCTTTAATTTTCAGAAGATCTTAATATGTATCAGCTAGTGTTTGCTAATTTGTCCATTGTGTCACCATGGTAACTGATGACCATTGCGTCATAGAAAAACAATCAGTACACCTCTAGTGTGATGTCACTGCAAGATATCAAGAGGAAGCAAATAGTGTAGCGGGGTTCTAGCGCACACTCTGACATGTCTCTGTTTGTGCTTTATTTTATTCATGGCGTTCCACATCCTCCTCCTCACAGCCGCAGTATTGACCAGCACGTCCACAAACGCTCACACATTCCAGTGGTATTCTCTTAAATCATCCATCCAATATGTTTGTCTTTCTCTAATGTAATTCCAAATAGCAATAAGTGTGTCCTTTGGAGATCGATGCCATACTTATGTTAACGTGGTTACACAGGAGCTGACAGGAATGTTCTGAACTGAGGCCTGTGTAACATGTCTGGGGGCTAAGGGAAATCAGAATACTAATCAATACTAAAACTAGAAACCCATCTGAGCAGATATCAATACTAAACAAGTCACATTTACAGGACAGAAATGAACCTTTCCTGAATAGCTTTAGAATGATCTTGAGCTTGATCTTGAGCAAGTATAAGAGCACATAGACTAGTATATGTTCATGGAGCACTATGTAACCTACCTGGACCACTGAGGGATTACTTTTATTTATTTTTTAATTTAACATTTATTTAACCAGGAAAGTCCCACTGAGATCACTAATCTCTTTTTCAAGGGAGTCCTGGCCACGCACACACCACTTTCACACTAGGCAATGTGGGTGAAGTGTCTTGCCTAAGGACACAACAACAGTTTTTGCCACTGGCCCCACTGTGGCACCTGGAATTCCCAGTGTCTCCCATCCAAGTACTAACCAGGCCCTGCTGAGCTTCTGATTTCTGACGGGATCAGGCTTTGACGAGCCGGTGTGGCCACATTACACACATATAAGGGAGCATGGTAACATTAAACAAAGTACTATGACTATGGAGCATATGTGTAGATGCTGGCCAAAAGAGGTAGAAAGGGATTATTGCAGGCGGGATCAGAAGGTAGGTATCGGCTCTCGGAGGTGCATGACAGTAATAATACAAGGAGACAGTAATTTGGGTTTGTGGCTGGTGCCATGTATTAACAGTGACTGACAGTGAAAGAAACCCAATATTTACAGTCAGCAGATTTATTTGTCAAGCTCGATAATTAAAATACTTTGATTTAAAATATTAAATGTGTTTCCCACAAATAGACAATTTGTATTCAACAAGAGGCAGTATCTAGGTCTAAGTAATATGTGACAGTCCAGTGAATTCCCCGACAAAATTACTGTACTGCAGCACAGAGTCACTATGGTTCATGATCCACGAATAGCAGTGGAAAGAGCAAGAGTCCAGACTAATCGCAGAGTTTATGAATTGTCTTTAGAGCGCTTAAAACATATTATGGTTGTGAGTAGTGCAGTGTGCTGGAGAAGTGTGGGGAGTGACTGGCCGTATCAAGCCTCCTACCAGACCACAGAAGGATAAAGATGATGGGCTATGGTTCCGTGAGGTTCTGGGCTGTTCTAGCTTTCGCCATCGTAGGGGTTTGTACCCGACTCTGCACACCTGACCTGTATAGCGACAGACAGGGCCGTCAGTAACAGAATAAATAAATTAACTAGCTAGCAATCTTAGTTAAATTTCAGTTTCAGATGGATAGATTTTATATACATTAAATCCACAATAATACTATTTACAAAAAGTGCAAACAAAAACACCTTTCTTTAAGGTGCATTGATGAGTACAGCATAGAAACAATAGCAATTTAAAAGGGTATAATGGCCTGTAATGGACATTATCATATGAATGCACTGTGACGATCGACAAGTAAAAAACAATTAAACAAGTGCAAGATGCTAGTAGCATTTTGTTTCTAATGCTAACAACTTATTGCATAACAAACACAGACAGACTCACCAAACCCACTTTGCAATCTGCATGTAGCCAGAACTCTACTCCCGCGGCAGTAAGAGACCTCTAAAAGTGTAAAAATACATGACAAAAAATCTCGTCTGTACCACCACTGCCCAATTTTGGTGAAATACAAATTGCTAAATTTTCAAAACTTGCTTAAATTTAATGAAATTATAACATTGTTCAAAATCATTCATGGCGCTGCTGCTCCCCCTCTGAAAAAGTTTGTGGTGCTCACGTCAGAGAGGAGCTCCACACGCTCCACAGCCCGAGGACAGTGCACTGTTCCGAAGTTTAGGACCTCGTTTGGTCAGTCCTCTTTTTCGTACAAAGCCACAAGCCTCTGGAACACACTGCCATCTGAAATAGTCTCATGCAAGTTATGGAATGTTTGCACGTCTGACCAAACGATGGCTTTTATCCACTCAAACATGCACACATTAATGAACTGTGTGAATACAGAAATATGAAATGTATATAGTGCGTGTGGTTGTGATGTATGAATGTGACTGATCTTATCTCTAGGACTGAGTTACCATTTTGTAAGTTGTTTTTCGTGTTATTTTATCGGCATATCTGCCATTTTATATCAACCTGTCCAGGGACTGCAGGTGGAAATTAGCTTATTTGCTATAACCTGGCACAAACATATTACCTCTTTTGTCTAGGTCAATGTTTTTATGTGCATTGTCCCTGTTAAATAAACTAATAAACTAAACTAAACTAAGTTACAGTATTAGGTTTAGAGCAGAGAACATTTTAGAAATGAGTATAAATGATTATTTCTGAGTAAACTGTACAGCAGTCACTCCTCTCCCCAACTCCCAAATGCCGGAGAGCAGACACCAGAGGCTTGTATCGGGCACTATGAGTATGAGGAATACGTTTGGCTGAAAGCACTCTGTGTGTGCGTACAAGTGTATATCTATCTATCTATCTATCTCCACATATATATATATATATATATATATATATATATATATATATATATATATATATATATATATATATATATATATATATATATATATATATATATATATTTGGCCATAGCCGCTTTGGCCAAATACCTGCAAAGAGTACGGCAGGTCCTAAGAATCTCAATGGCAAGAACAAAGCACAGGCCATGAACAGCTACGCCCTGCCAGTGATCAGACGCTGCAGGAATCATGCACTGGCCAAAGGAGGAGATACAGACCACAGATGTTAAGACACGAAAGCACCTGACCTGCAGGAGGGTTCATCCAGTGTGAGAAATACGGGGGATGCGGGAGGCCCAACCTCCCTGATTAACCCATCACACCCCCTAAAACACCTTGAAAGCATAATTTTGTAGACAGATCTACCACACCAGACAAGACCCAAGGTGTAGGTTGTGCAAAGAAGTGCCTGAGACAGTCCAGCACATAACTGCAGGTGTCAGATGCTGCAGGGAAAGCGACACGGAGCAACATAACCAAGTAGTGGGCACAGTGTACAGAAACATCTGTGCAGAGTACGGGCTGGAAACCCCAGGATCAAGGTGGGAAACGCCTCCAAAGGTTGTGGAGAATGAGCCAAGATCCTGTGGGACTTCCAGATACAGACTGACAGAATGGTGATGAACCAACCAGACATCGTGGTTCTGGATAAGCGAGAGAACAAAGCCGTGGTGGTGACATTGCAATACTGAGCGATGGCAATGTCAGGAAAAAGGAACACGAGAAACTAGAGAAATACCAGGGGCTCAAAGAAGAGCTGGAGAGGCCTGGAAGGTGAAAGCATCGGTGGTGCCTGTGGTGATCGGAGCACTCAGGGCCGTGACCCCCAAACTGGATGAGTGGTTGCAGCAGATCCCAGGAAGGACAACAGACATCTCAGTCCAGAAAAGTGCAGTACTGGAACAGCAAAGATACTGCGCAGAACTCTCAAGCTCCCAGGCCTCTGGTAGAACCCGAGCTGATGAGGGTGAGAGACCAACCACCGTGGAAGGTGAGAAACAAGTTTTTTTAAATTAATTTTTTTATATATATACACACACACACACACACACAATTTAGGCGCATGTTATAACTTGGGTTACAACTATAACCACACTCTATTGTCTAAAGACAAAGGGGTTTTAATTTTCTTTATTTTATATTGTGGTATCAGAATCAGTATTGAGTTTCAAGTCTATTCCTCAGTATCCAAATCGAGTTTTAAATAGCATGGCAACATTAGCTGGTCAGGCTGTATTAGAACTAGGAAATATAACTGACTGGCAAACGTGTGCAGACTTTGAGCTGATTATCAGTGAGAGTGTTTCAGTCAGTGTTTGATTAGTGTGTGCAGACTAAATGTATAGAATACCTGAAGGTGTGTGCATTATTCTCTCTTATTGTCCAAATGAATGTGACAGCTCATTGTGTCTAGTGGAATGTGAGCAGAACCAGCATTCTTTTCTTTGACCTATTTGTACCAGAAGAGTTACTGTAACTGTGACTGATGGAATTCTAACCTACAATACAAGGCCTTTATTGTAGTGTGCAGTTGTGATTGACAAGCTGCTGGGGATGGCCTGGCGTCTGTGTTCTGTGAAGTGAAATTGGTTAAATGTCAAATGACTCGTTTCAGCACTCATGCAGGCCTTTATTTTCCTCATGCTGCTCTCTCAATGTAACGACTGATGGATTTTACAGGCAAATTTAACTGCGTAATATTGGCATCCATCAGAGTGAAGGAATACATTAACTTAGGGTGTACTCAGACTAGGACTTTAAAACTGTGCCCAAGCAAAGATAGCCCCTGAAGTACAGTCGTGGCCACACCAGCTCATCAAAGCCTGATCCCGTCAGATCTCAGAAGCTCAGCAGGGCCTGGTTAGTACTTGGATGGGTGAGTGCAATTGAACTGTGTCACTCACGGAGGACTGTGTATAAATGAATTAATGTATTTGTCCATTTCTTCACACGTACAAGACATACAAAGGAATTGAAATTGGATCTGTCACCCCATCTGTACATTTACAAACACATAATACATGACATGGAGGTACTACACATGGACCGGACCAGAAGACAGATAGAAGAGGAAGAATACAATGCCGTATAACATGGGTATAGGGGCAGGAGAAAAAAAAAAGAGGCCAGCCTTCAGACCATGCCCCTTAACTGAGTTGGGCGTTGACACCAGCCAACCGTGGCCAAGACTGTCCTGGCTGGGGGAGGCCAATAAGATAAGATTTAGGTTGTTTGGATTTTAAGTCGAGCAGCTTCCCTCTTTTCCACAACAGCTCTGATTGTCTCTCTCTTGGTCTCAAGGTCTGCTCACCCCACTTTGTAAAGCAACCAGTCTCTGACGTGTTCGCAATACTGCGCTCCAAGGCCACAGTCCCATCCAATCTGCAATCAATGACAACCATGATGAACCTTCCACAACAGTTTATAGTCACAGTTGAATCTGTATGCATTGCATTGTCTACCCTTTACAATGTCAGTATAAAAGAAATTATTTTAAGGACAGATCCTAAAAGCAGCTTACTCACCCACCTTTGACCAACAGACTCCAGATGCATGGCTCCAGCCCAGTGGGAGTGCAGCCGGTGCCATCTATCTCCCACAGAAAACGAGCCAGCACAAATATTGCACAAGTTGCTTCTTTGCTCCAGCACTTTGCAGCTGTGTATGAATAAAATATCCTGTTCATGTATATAATGTAATAGACTCCACTTTCTCCTTACAAACCTACACTGGCATAAAAAGAAGAAGTGTCTTCTCTGAGGTTGGGAGTTGCTGTACTCGCCTTTACAGAAGCTGAGGGAGATCTCTCCTGTGCTTGTGGGTGTAATGGCAGGATCCCCGGATAAAGTGGAGCACCTGGTTGTGATTACTACACTGGTGTGAAGAGTCCATACAGCTACACTTATCCAATGCTTTGGACTGCCCCACTCCACTCCACAACATTTACACCGAGCAGCGAAAAAGTGGCACATATGTGGTGTTCACATTATGACACTTCATACGATTTGCAGTGAGACTAACCAATGTAAAATGTAAGTTGCGAAACACTAAACTTAGCCTCAGGCAGGAGGCTACGGCCCATTCGGACCAGAACCTCTCGCTACAAAAACTGTTTCTTCCCCTCTGCTGTTGGGCTCATAAATAATAACAGGGACTGCAGATAGAAACTGTGTAGCTATAATCTGGTGCAGTACGTCTCTGTTTTATGAGCATAATGTCTCTGTACATTGTCCCTTCAAATAAAGACTAACTAATTAACTAAGTAACCAAGTAACTAACTAACACTAGGTCTGTTCCCACCCCCGCTCTGATTCAGTCACATGACCCTGTGTTTTTGCACCAGTCTGTTTTGCACTGATCATTACTTGCGCTGTTATACTCTTATATTCTTGTAAATTCGTAAATTCTGTTATATTATAGCTTATTGTTTCTACTTTATTATATTCTATCTTATTTGTTGCATGTTTAGTTTTGTCTACATTCCTCTCCAAGTACCGCAGCAATTTCCTAATGTTGTGAACCTCTCATATGGCAATAAAACCTTTCTGATTCTGATTCTGATGTTAAACTAATAGAGATTTTAAGATGCTAATACTAGGGCTGTAACAGCAACCAAAATACTGTGATATTGTATTGTCAAAAGTCTCACTATAATATTGTGGACCATCACAATATATAAAATTACTAGTCTTTGCTTAAATTGAAAAGTTATGGTGCAGCAATAGCTAAAAAACAGGGAACTACATAGACCCTGATCCTTTGCACCATTTCAGTGCAGACTACATGAAGAAATAACTGTTCTAAGCACTTTGAGTCTTGTCAAGGCATTTTAAGAGGAAAAAGCATATCCATAGTTTTGTTAGCCTCCAAAAAATATCAGAATAAATATCGTACCATGAGATGCATATTGTGAAAATATCGTTCCAAGAGATTTGAATATTGTTACATCCCCACTAAATACTAAATTTAGCGTTCATTCCACAGTTTTCTGTCACTATAGAGTGATCGTTCTATTTGCCAGTAGTGGTCCAGCAGTTTATCAGGCTGTTTCACGGCTCATTTGTTTTTTTTAATTTTTAATGTTAATATATTTGTGCATCTTGAACTGCTGTCACAAACAGCAGATTTCCATGGTTACATTCCTTCCTGAAGTCTGTAGCTGCGTTACGTCTTCTCCCTCCTCACACCTCGTGATCCACACTACACTGGCACCTTCTGTGCTCCAAACTTTGTTCAGTACATCTGTAACTGTCCTGGTGGCACAGACAAATGTGATGATGCAGTGTTAATGCTTCACAGCCGCAGTGCATTCTGGGAGCTTTCACAGATTTTTGCTCAGTGTGATCCGCCCGCTCTTTATTAACAGGCTGGATGTAAATAGGTTCTGCTGCTGCTGCTATTGCAGCTCAAGTAAAGAAGAATTCATCTCATTATAGTTATTTTGGTAACGGTGTCAGCCCCGCCCACTTTGCCTTAGAAATGCAAAGTGACTCATGTAAGTACAACAGAGAGGAGCAGACGGGCATGTTTGTTTTCCTCCTGACCACAGCCTCTGCAGTCACTAAGCAACTGCATGTCCTTCCTCCATATGCTGCTGCAGGAGCAGTCAGTGTGCTGCTGTGCTTTGACCTTGTGCTCACATGTTTGCACTGGTGCCATCTTGTGTCACATTTTTGCAGAATCCAAATTCACTGGCACATACCAAATTAAGATTTCAAATTTGGCACTTTGATCATTATTGAACAGCTGTCTAATGTTCAATTTTGCACTGTTTGAAACCTAATTCATGTGTGTGAGAGAATATGTAAGGCTAGTTTTTTCTAGTTCATAAATTTAGTGAAGTTTAAAAGTTAACTTCTTTGTAGGCCGTGGGCCAAGATACGTATGACATATGTAGGCACTGGCGGCGCATAGGCCAAAATTATAAATACATATTATAAATATATCTATCATGTACAGGCTATATAATACTGTATTTTCCGGACTATTGAGCACACCGGTATATAAGCCGCACCCATGCTATTTAAAAAAAAAAAAAAAAAAAGTTGTATAAGCCGCTGATATCCATGTTGAAAAATGAGATATTTACTGCATATACAGAACGATTTTGTACTGTAAATGTACATTTATGTACCTGAACAGATTATTTCTGAACAGTGTCTTTTAACACGGCAGCAACTGTGCTGATTAAAACGGGTCAAAAACAGAAAAGAACCGGTAATTGACCATTTCTCCTGTGCAGTGAAACCACAAGTCACTTTAATCATCTCCGCTGACACTGAGCTTACGTGCAACAGCACAGCGGTCTGCGCGGGACACAATCCTGCTCCCGCAGTCTTCAGTACCGCTCCGGCCCACGCCGTGCGGTCGTGCTCCCGCCCGCAATAAGCTTTCAGAATGTTCTTTCAGAATGTTCTTTCAGAACGTTCTTTCAGATACTCTTATTACATCCATGGTCCCGCGCTGCACTGTTTTGTGTTGGTCCCGTGGGTCCCGCGGGTGCAGGGCTCTACAGCGGTTTCCTTGCTGGAGCAAGATCGATGCCTTCAACTTAAAACTTGCATCATACAAACTCCTTCGTGCTCTTCATGATGAAGGGGCGAGGATTTGAAAATAATTACCAGTTAGTAATTTGTCGTGCGTTTTATATCTGCTAAATAAAAAGTAGCGTATTCTTCTCCGTCTGTCTTGTTTTTGAAATTCCAGTCAGAGCGCCCCTAGCGGTGGAAGAAAAAATCTAAATTTAGCCGCTCCGCACTAAAAGCCGCATGGTTCAAAGCCTGGGAAAAAAGTAGCGGCTTATAGTCCAGAAAATACGGTATACAGTATCTCACAAAAGTGAGTACACCCCTCACATTTCTTAAAGCAGTGCTGGAAGATAATGTGGCCAGAATATTGACACTTTGGGCCCAGTTTGTACATTTTCACTTAGGGCTGAACTCACTTTTGTTGCCAGCAGTTTAGACATTAATGGCTGTGTGTCGAGTTATTTTGATGTGACAGTAAATTTGCACTGTTATATAAGCTGTACATGGACTACTTTACATTGTATAAAAGTGTCATTTCGTCAGGGTCCCATGAAAAGAAATCATTAAATGTTTGCAGAAGTGTGAGGGGTGAAATCACTTTTGTGAGATACTGTAACAAATGCCAGAAACAGACAGTCATTTTAGTCACTATTGACTGAAGTCACTATCTAGACCACAAGGTTTACACATACAGAACTCCAAGTTTCCTCCAGATTTTATCCAAAAATTGCGATTTAGAGCCACCATGTCCAAGCATGTCCACCAGACCCCGGCACAGAGTCACAGAGTTTGAGCACTTGAAGCTCTGCCCCTCACTCCAAGTGGGGCTTTGAACAGCTGCCTCAGGATTTGAATTTTCGGAAAAATCAGGTCCATGCGTAATTCCAAAGTCCAAAGTCCCATAATCCTGGTTCCGAATAGATCGATCCTCTGTGTCCAAAGAACACGCAGGTTCGCCCGACCCTGCTTGTCTTGTTAAACTGTCAATTTTGTAAAAAAACAAAAAAAAGAATCAAATCTTTTCTCCAAAACTAAATTAACTATGGATTCGATACTTTTTTTTTTCTCTCTTGTCTCTTGTCTCTTGAAGTGTAAGTGAAGTGTGAGACATATTAGACAAGACGAGACATCGAAACAAAGCAGGAAAGACCAGGGGCAGGAGAGAAAAACCATCCACCCTCACCAAGAACAGGAAGAGAAAGAAAGCAGCTCTTGAGGTTCACTGTGTACTGTCTGCATGTAGCATATTGTAAATGCATGTGTTTTTAATCCAATAATCAGGAAGTGTGCAGTTAGCATGCAAAACTGTATTTCTAGTGGCGATTGCTTGTAAATTCGAAACAAACTATTGAAAAACAAGTTTTTTGTTTTTTTTACTTTAAAGTCACTAAAAATCTGGTACAGAGCATAGCTCATCTATACTGTGTATAATGACAATAAAGGCTTTCTATTCTCTTCTATATAAGCACCCAGCTTTTAAAATGATTATTTTACTCAAGTAATAAAAACTAAATAAAAAGCATAATTTTATAACACACCCTGAACTTGTAAATCAGTGTAAAATTTCAGCCTTCTCGGACCTCTCCACTGACATGGAGGAGGGTGTAAACAGTGTTCTTTGAGATCGGGTTGTGAGTGGTCTGTCCTGTCTCAATCATTGGCCTGCTGCATTATTCAGGCCTGGCTGCAGCGTGTGAAGGCTGTTGACAAATGCACGTGTTATGGATCTCCAGTGAGCCTTCAATATTTGATTCTCTGATCCAGGCGCACTCCATGATGCCACATAGTGATGGACTACCCGCCCCCAGCTCCTCCTGACCTCTCCGTCAACTCACCTCTGGACAATTCATGCTAGCACTCACAGTCTCTATAGCACCACAGGAACCATGCAGTTTTCAAATGGAAAGGTTTATCACTTGTGCAGGTCTGTAGCCTGTAGATAGTTTAAAAATTGGTATTATGGAAAATGTTGTATATATATATATTTTTTAGCTTTCTACCATGTTAAATCCAAACCATCTTCATGGTTAGCTCTGCCCTTTATGGTTAGCTCTGCTCACACTCAAATGAAAGATATTTCTTAGGAACATACCTGGTAACTAAAGGGACTATGTAACTTTTCAGTAGGAGGGTCCACTACCTGATGGTTTCTATGGATATGTCATTGCTTTGTCTGGAAAGTTCCACCATATGGCATTCAAGGTGTACTGTCTAACTTTTCTGGTGGAGAGATCACCACCCGCATGCCTCCATGGAGCTATTACTGTTTTGCCTTGATTATTCCAGAGTACAACATATCTCTCTGGAGTTAATTTGTTTTTGAAACGCGCAACACTCTGTGAGCTCGGCATCCTACATCAAGGGACCAGCGAGACAGCGGACGCCCCTCCCACCACCGACTGACACTGGAGACTAAAGGTGAGCGACTGCAGCGCAGTCATCCTCACTGAGACGTACCGTGCTGATAGCACCCTTCAAGTGGATGGACTAACAACATTCAGTGCAGACAGAAACCACACTAGCAGTGGTCAATCTCGGGGAGGTGGTGTGTGCATTTTCTTTAACAACAAATAGTGTACAAACCATAGACCATATAAAAGGAGTGGACTAAGCGAGTGTGACATCACCCAAAGCATTTAGCGCCAAGGAGGCTTATGGGTTACAGGGGCAAATCTGGAGCCAGGCTCTATGTTATGAATAGGATATTTTTAACGGACATAATAGCGAAAAAAAAAAAAAAAATCAAGATCATGTAGAGCGGGTTCATATGAACATTTTAAGACCAAAATGACAAGGCTCAGTGCAGCAGTTACAGAGAGAGGGGCAACAAGATCCCAATGTAAAGTCAATGGGAGCTAAGGTCAGAAGGAGCCGGAAGAGCCTCCTGTTGCTCTTCCTATTTGGCACGCAGCAGCTAACATGCTAGCTTAGTCCATTCATATATGCCGTGTATGGTACAAACGCTGCAGTTGTCTCAAGCTATTGTTCCAAGGACATAGAATTCTTAACACTTAAATATCACCCATTCTACATGCCAAGAGAATTCACTCAGGCCAATCTGAAGACTATACTTCCACATTATCACAAACATGTGAACTTTGTGACCACACTCTTGACCAGGCTGGACCACTGAGGGATTACACAGATATAAGGCCATAATATAAGCATAAGGCTGTAATATAAGCATCGTTTGATGTTGAAAATAACATTCTATTGTATAAAGTCTAAAATGTTTTTTCATTAGTGGTATCAGAATTAGTATTGGGTATCGATTCTATTCCTTAGTATGGAAATGTGAGTTTGACATTTTAGTATTGTGAAAACACTACTTGATGTTAGCCTGCCCTAAATCAATCATCATATCACATTAAATGGGCCTCATCAGCAACGACTCAGCCTCATCAACTAGTGAGGAATGAACAATCTTCAACTCTGTCAACAAAACAAAAGAAATAACAGTGGACTTCAGAAGGAAACACGTGTCGCACACCCCACTCCCCATCAATGGCAAAGCTGTGGAGTCTGTGAAAAGCACCAAGTTCCCGAGGCTGCAGATCACGAATGACCTCACATGGACTAACATCACCTCCTCCCTGGTCAAGAAAGCACAGCAACACCTACACCTACACTTCCTCTGCAGGGTGAGGAGAGCTGACCCCTTCTGCACTCACCACGTTGTACAGGGCTGCGGCTGAGAGCATCCTCACCAGCAGCCTCTCAGTCTGGTACGGCAGCTGTTTGACTGTGGACAAGAAGGACTTACAGAGGGAGGTGAAGACAGCAGAAAAGATCATCAGATCACCCCAATTAGCCATTCAGGACTTGTATACATCCTGCTGCTGCAAGAGAACCATCAGTATCATCAAGGACACCACCACCACCACCCAGCACACAAACTGTTCTCCCTCCTACCAGCCAACAAACGTTATCGCAGCTGCAGTGCAACACTACTAGACTATGCAACAGCTTCTTCCCACAGGCCGTCGGGCTCATCATGGACTCAAGATAATCACATGAACAACTGTACATTAGAGTTTTTAGTGAAATTGCAATTTCAATTCACCTGTGATTTTGTTACATGGTGGAATTGACAATAGTTCACTTTGACTTTGACTTTGACATTGAGTATGGAAATAATACTGTAATCACAGTAGAGACAGGTTAATGGTCAGATCTCTGGAGAAGCAAGATGGCACATGGTACAAATTCATGTTTTTGAGCTATAAAACACCTGTAATTGAACAAAAGCAAGGGAGATATGTTTAATGCCCTAGTGTGGAACATTCCAGGCAAAGAAATAACATCTCAGAGATGACAAGCAAGTAGCGGACCCTCCCCCCTAGGAAGTTACACCTCTGGTAATCTCCATGTAATGGTCCCATTTTTACATAGGTTTTCCATCTTCAAGGCACTCAAAGCCCATTTACACACACACACACACACACACAGATCATTGAATCATCAATAATCATAAAAAAGGCTACTTAACAGGTTAAGTTTTATTACAAGGAAGTTATAAATATAATAACAGGTTCTGCAGTGTATCACGCAGTGATACATTACAGCACTAAAATGACTTTGTAGTAAGATAACTTTGTAGTTGGTAGTAAGCCAACTAGCTAACAGCAAAGTAGGCTAATTTGATGACAATAATACTAATACTCTATGACAGAAAAGTCATGAATGTGGAAATTAAGTTCATAAATGAAGATATACTTAGATTGTATGTTGCTGTCTAAAAATGACCTCCTGAGTGGTGAGACTGCTGGAATCATGTCAGTGCCACAGTAAATGTAGACTGACAGTCACAGGTGATAAGAATCAAAGGTTACAAACATGTTTTATGAGGAATACCTGGAATATGAAAATATAAATACTTTTAATTTCAAAGATTTCAAAGAATAACAACCCTTGGGGTCATTTTGACCCCACTTATGCATTTAAGGGTTAAGGACAATTTATTTTACCTTTATTTAACCAGGAAATATCCCATTGAGATTAAGAACCTCTTTTTCAAGGGAGTCTTGGCCAAGAGGCAGCAGCAAACGCAAAACACATATAACGCGTATTTACACAGACAAGACATAAAAGTTTAAAGACTTTATGAAAAACAAGTGCAGATTGTGGAACTGGTCTCAGTTTGGATTTAAAAGCATTCAAGGAAATTAAATGAGTTCGTTTCCAGTCTTAACACAGAGACAACATTCCTCTGTGAGTGCTGGAATCGCACTGCCAACCTTCAGATCAGTGACAAACACTGAGCCTCTTCCTCCTCACTGAGCTTATGACCAGGTTCCACGTCAGATCTGTGGAGGGGTGTTTTTCAAGGTGTTTTTGAGCAATAAACACTTGTACCATATGCTTACATTTATACAAGTTTATTGCCATCCTATAGTATGTATAGTATTCCAGGCAAAGCCATAACATCTTGACTAACAGAAATGTTGCATAGTGCACCTTTATTTTAGAACCTTAGAAAGTGAAAACCACCAATGAGATGATATGAACTGCTGTAAAACTTATTTCTGTAATCTAGAAGCACCGTCCAACAAGCCGACTCTCATTTGTGTATTTTACTGAATTACACCTTTTATGATTTAATGCAATAATTGTACTTTGTGCCAGTCTCCACGGCTCTGTAGTGACCAAACGTACATTATACTGGACATCTCCGGACTTTAGTGCATTATATTTGTGACAGTGTGTAGAGAGAAGCGCAGAGCTAGTTACAGTTACTCAGTTACATTTACTTTTCAAAGACAATTTTTAGAATTGTACTGAGTGCATTTCGAGCAGTTTTTACTCATACAGGAAGTAACTGGACTCTTACTTGAGTAAAAGCTTTGTTTTCTCTTCCCACTCTGAGGAAGTTTAAAGTCACAAAAGCTTTATGTTGACAGTATGAAATGATTTGAATATGTGTGTTTGCACCACATGTATGTTTTTCTCCATAGAGATACTATTGCTTTACTTGGAATGTTCCATGGTATGACTTTAGACATTTCTAGCCAGGATTTATTCATGACGTGTTTTTATTGCTGAAAATACAATAATTCCTTCTGTGAAAAGTGGCGACTTCCCACAGATCTGAACTGTGATGTAGTGCAGCACTGTAACCTGCTTGTGGAACATTTTACTAAAGCATAACACCATTTCCATGGAGACATCAGGTGGTGGGCACTCCACTAGAAATGTTACACAGTGCACCTTTAATGTTTTGTACTTCCAATTACATTAACTTCATAATAACATTTTTAATCAGATGTTATGCCCCAACAGTTACTCTTAACGTTACTGTTCATGAGTCATTTCTTGGACCTCTACCTCTACTTTGTAGTTTGTCAAAATCTCAAAATGATGATGTGTGATCTGAACTGGACTGTGGATATGCTTATCCTAAAAAAAATCTCTTCTATCCATCTATAATAAGACATGAGCTGAGACTGCTCTCTGCTGGGACCCCGCACAGATCTGAGCAGGAGGAAGTGAGAGCATGATGGGATGTGGTCGCTATGGTTACCGTCTGTCACCTCGGAGTGGGGTGTGTAGGTGGCTCCTCTGTCGACATGTAACTCCCAGAGACACATGGAGGGTACAGGCAGCATACGGCCGCTGCTGGGGCTCTGTGCTCTGTGTGGACATGTAATCAACAACACTTTTCACACAAAGAATCAGGAACATTTGGAGAAATAATATGGCCGGGGCATGTGTCATGGTAGTTTTCATATCAGGGTAAAGGAAGGGAGATACAATAGCATAGAACTTGAAGCCCCTGTACCAGAGCTTTCCCATCAATTTGAGCAAAATGTGTTTTGCCCCAGCACAGATATATTGTATAAGGAGCTTGTGATGTCAAAATAAGTCAGCTGTGTACTGTCTGCAACTAATTATGAAACATTTTATTGGTTAATAATTAAGAAATGCATGGTTAACATGCTAGTTTTTGTTAGTTTCTGCTGTTACTGCTTTGGTGTGAATTGGAGGTGACTTTGGGCCTCTGCAATACCTGACTGAATTAAAATCGGGTACAGTGCCTTTAATGTCCTCTGGTGGAAGGATTACATTTTTATTTTAATTATCTGTTTACTACATTCGTTTGTAGAGCACATTTCAAAATGCATCAGTGTGTTTCAAAAAAATAAAATAAAATTGGCACAGTTGACTTGACCCGCAAAAAAGATGGAATTTAGAGCACGTGTGATTGACTAAAAGTATTAATGAGACAGATAAAATCAACAGAATACAATTCTTATATTTGACTTTCTTAAAGAGGTGAATGTATTACACTTGTGTGGCATATTGAGGTTAAGGAGCAAATGTTAGTCTCCCTAGGGAAATGTGTCTTCTGCATTTGACCCATTCTTCAATACCACTGGGGCACCTCATCAGGAGCAGATGATCTTGAGCTAGTCTTGGTCAGGACTAGCTTAGCCGGAGGGTTTGACTAGTGTGAAACTATGGTAAATATTTAGCACAGGTGCTATCCCTGTAAACTATATCAAAATTAGAAAGGCATATGCAGTCTGCAGTCTGAGCAGCAGTAGAAAAGCGACTAAAATGACATGTATTTAGAACGGAGGCCTGTCTCCTCACACTGCTCCACTCCTCTGTATTCCTCAAATCAGTGGGAGGGAGGAATAATAGATGATGAATGAGAGCAGTGATTCACAGCCTCTGGATTTAGCGCATAGACAACCCACTACTGCCCAAGCTCTCCAGTGTGTGTCCATGTGGGCTCTGGTGGGGTACAGTGTGGACAGACACACTTGGAGGAAAGCTCAATCCTGGAATGATGCTGGAAGTCACGCAAACAGCAGCAGCAGCCAGTGCGGCCAAGTATTCCTTCAAGTATTCCTTAGTCCACAGTAGCACACATTCTAAGTCTGGTCCTTGGCCCACATGTTGCATTACAGAAGTCATCTACAGCACAGAAGCTGTGAGTATTCTGACATGGTGGAGGCTGTTACATTGGCTCCTCTCCTGGGTGGAGGTCTGTGGACTGGCATGCTGTTTGCACTGTCTGTTTGGCTCTCAGAAAGCGCACACAGGGCGCCACTGCTGGAATATTGGATAGAAATAACATTGACTCATATTGAATTGGATTTCTGCATTATCTGTTCTTTTAGGCCAGAACATGAATATGTCAAGGGAAAGATCTCAAAAGATTCAAATGTGTTGGCAATTTTTTTTCTTATTTTTGGGTTTTATTTTCACCATGGCACATATAGATGGGAGTGTTGCCATAGCAATTAATAAAACATGCTATGTCCTTTGCATGTAGTAGGAAGCAGAAACCCATTAATAGGCTATACCCATGCATGTACTATAGTTCAAATCCTCCAGCTGAGGTAGTCCTGGTCAAGCCAAGCTCTAGAGATGGGTCACTGCTCTTGACAGGCTGCCCCAGAACACATTTTCCTGTTGGGACGATAAAGTGCTCCTTAATCTGACGTTAGTTTAGAGTATGTGCCATTTCATTCAGTTACTGTTACTTCTACAATGTCTTCATACCACACGCTGTGATCACAGTTTCTATCCCTCCTCAGATCAATGGTCAACGTGACAGATTGATAATTTACTGTATTATATTACTGTTTAGTGCAGTATATACTGCATACAGTATTATTACGAGTGGTATGCCTCACTGCTGCTTTTAAAGAGGAGGTATTTTACTTCTGTGAAGTATTAACTTCCAGGCTCGACATTTTGGTCTTAAAATGTTCAGATTAACCTACTTTGCAAGATTCTTGTGTTTTTATTTCACTATATTGTCCATTAATCAACATATGAAGAGACAATCAGGTGTCCCCAAAGTCGCTCTTGCTAACATTAGCAACAGGTTTGACTGACATCTTTGCTAAGCACCAGCTCCCTATTACACCAGCAGTGGAGCTGGACTTGGTGTTACCTCCAACAGCCTTGCTCCAGATTGGCTCCTTTGTTGCTATGATACTTAGGGTAGGAGCTCTAAATTTGGAACTTGGCTCCAAATGTTCCTCTATAACTGCTAGCCTCGATGAGCTTTACTGAAGCTGACCTCTGTGGGTGATGTCACAGACCCTCAGTCCACTTCTTTATACAGTTTGTGGTTGGTACATTGTTTGAAGTCCTGTCCACAGTCTCTATGGTCCATGATCAGGAGAGTCATAGTTATTCCTCTGGCGTTAACTCTATTGTAGCTTTGACATTCACTCATTATAATCATGTCGGATTATGTTTCATTATGTGTTCTATCAAACGGCATTGTCCCCTTACAAACAAATGAATCTAATCTGGAGGGAGCACTGGTGGAGAATGGAGAGGCAGAGTGAGGTTAAGGCTGGTGTTGGTTTCTGAGGATGACATGTGCACTGGTGTTTTTCACATTCTACAATGTGATGATGTCCTCCTCCCAGAGGGGGTCAGGCACACATTTCCTTATTGATTACACTGTACTGTGCCATGAAATATCCAAAAGGTGAATGCCCCCTTTTGTAATAATGTGAGGTCTACTCCTCACTGTATTACAACAGAAATATGCATTTGAACAATATTCATTTTAAGTAACTTAAGTATGTCAGTGACATCATGCTGGAGCTGTTCTACATATGCTTATGATTAATGCTAATGATGTTTTAGATCATCTTCAAAAAAATACTAAATTAATGTGAACAGCTCATTTTCAGGTGCCTGCCTTTGATCAATATGAGCATTCATGGTCCTGTTTAGGAGTTTGACTCACTGAAAAAAACCTAAAAAAAAACAAAACTCTTGGCTAACACTGTGTAGCTTATTAGTGTATATGTTATGTATATGTTATGTATATGTTATTTGAGAGGGACTTGTACAGTACAAAATCAGCTCATCTGGTTTGGTTCAGCCAAGTCAGTGAGAAATGAAGCTCAGATTAAAGTCTAACAAAGCCTCAGACAGAGCAGAGCCTACAGTTAGCATCACACCCCCAGGGAATGTTGATGACATCAGTTGTAAAGTATCTATGGTTACAGGCTGCCGTTCCGACACACTCCCACACTGACGTCTAATTGGCGGTGTGGCCATTTGTTATTAAACGTCCTGCACTCCGACATTTTCCCCGTGGTCGGAGTGGCGGCACATGAGCTTTTTTTTCAACACGCCGCCATTCCCACATGGAATAATTACGTTTCAACTGTGCCTTTTTCAGGACCATATTTTCACGGACTGGAGGTGTAGGAGCGCTGAGGGCGACGGAGGAGGCGCAGCCTGGTTTAATCCTGGTTTAATCCTGGTTTAATCCTGGTTTAATCCTGTTGTAGTCCTGTTTTAGACCTGGTTTTAGTCCTGTTATAGACCTGATTTAGTCCTGGTTTAGATCTGGTTTAGACCTGGTTTTAGTCCTGCTTTTAGTCCTGGTATAGACCTGGTTTAGTCTTAGTTTAAAGGCAGGTCTACCAGGACTAAACCAGGTCTAAACCAGTACTAAACCAGATCTATACCAGGACTAAAACCAGGTCTAAATCAGGACCAAAACCAGGTCTAAATCAGGACTAGAAGCAGGACTAAAAGCAGGTCTAAATTGGGACTAAAAGCATGTCTAAATCAGTACTAAATCAGGACTAAAACCAGGTCTATACCAGGTCTAAATCAGGACTAAATCGGGGCTAAAACCAGGTCTAAACCAGGTCTAAACGGGGACTAAAACAAGGTCTAAAACAAAATTAAATCAGGACTAAAACCAGGTCTATACCAGGACTAAATCCAGGTCTAAATCAGGACTAAAACCAGCTCTAAACGAGGACTAAAACAAGGTCTAAAACAAGACTAAATCAGAACTAAAACCAGGTCTTTACCAGGACTAAAGTCAGGTCTAAATCAGGACAAAAACCAGGTCTAAACCAGGACTAAATCAGGACGAGAAGCAGGTCTAAACCAGGTCTAAAGCAGAACTAAACCAGGTCTTAACAGGACTAAACCAGGACTAAAATAGCCGTGCTCAACGTGACTCCTCATGAGTAAATTGTCAGAATGGCAACTTAAGAGTCGGAATGGCGGTGTCAAAAAGTGCCGCAATGACGGGATGTCGGAGTGGGGGATGTCGGAGTGGGGGAGTGGGGGATGTCGGAGTGGGGGATGTCGGAGTGGAGGATATCGGAGTGGGGGAGTGGGGGATGTCAGAGTGGGGGATGTCAGAGTGGGGGAGTGGGGGATGTCGGAGTGGAGGATGTCGGAGTGGGGGATGTCAGAGTGGGGGAGTGGGGATGTCGGAGTGGGGGATGTCGGAGTGGGGGAGTGGGGGATGTCGGAGTGGGGGATGTCGGAGTGGGGGAGTGGGGGATGTCGGAGTGGAGGATGTCGGAGTGGGGGATGTCAGAGTGGGGGAGTGGGGGATGTCGGAGTGGGGGATGTCAGAGTGGGGGAGTGGGGGATGTCGGAGTGGGGGATGTCAGAGTGGGGGATGTCAGAGTGGGGGAGTGGGGGATGTCGGAGTGGGGATGTCGGAGTGGGGGATGTCGGAGTGGGGGATGTCAGAGTGGGGGAGTGGGGGATGTCGGAGTGGGGGATGTCGGAGTGGAGGATGTCGGAGTGGGGGATGTCGGAGTGGGGGATGTCGGAGTGGGGGATGTCGGAGTGGGGGATGTCGGAGTGGGGGATGTCAGAGTGGGGAGTGGGGGATGTCAGAGTGGGGGATGTCGGAGTGGGGGAGTTGGGGATGCCGGAGGTGGGGGAGGTCGGAGTGGCGGATGTCGGAGTGGCGGATGTCGGAGTGGGGGAGTGGGGGATGTCGGAGTGGGGAGTGGGGGATGTCAGAGTGGGGGATGTCGGAGTGGGGGATGTCAGAGTGGGGATGTCGGAGTGGGGGATGTCGGAGTGGGGGATGTCGGAGTGGAGGATGTCGGAGTGGGGGAGTGGGGGATGACGGAGTGGGGGATGGCGGAGTGGGAGAGTGGGGATGTCAGAGTGGGGGATGTCAGTGTGGGGGATGTCGGAGTGGGGGAGTGGGGGATGCCGGAGTGGGGGATGTCAGAGTGGGGATGTCAGAGTGGGGGATGTCGGAGTGGGGAGTGGGGGATGTCAGAGTGGGGATGTCAGAGTGGGGGAGTGGGGATGTCGGAGTGGGGGAGTGGGGGATGTCGGAGTGGGGGAGTGGGGGATGTCGGAGTGGGGGATGTCGGAGTGGGGGATGTCGGAGTGGGGGATGTTGGAGTGGGGGATGCCGGAGTGGGGGATGTCGGAGTGGGGGAGTGGGGGATGTCGGAGTGGGGGATGTCGGAGTGGGGGATGTCGGAGTGGGGGATGGAGTGGCCAGGAGTGGTTGACAGCCCCCCCACTCCAACATCACCCCATTCCGACACTTTTTGACACCGACATTCCGACATCTTTTATGTTCCCATTTATGTCCAGTTTACTCATCAGGTAGCGGCGGGAGGAGGCGCAGTGAGAGGAGGTGCATGGGTTTAGTCCTGATTTAGACCTGGTTTTAGTCCTGATTTAGACCTGGGTTTAGTCCTGATTTAGACCTGGTTTTAGTCCTGATTTAGACCTGGTTTTAGTCCTGATTTAGACCTGGTTTTAGTCCTGATTTAGACCTGGTTTTAGTCCTGATTTTGACCTGGTTTTAGTCCTGGTTTTAAACCAGGTCTATACCAGGACTAAAATCAGGTCTAAACCAGGACTAAAACAAGGACTAAACCAGGTCTAAAACTAAATCAGGACTAAAGTCAGGACTCAAACCAGGTCTAAACCAGGACTAAACCAGGTCTAAACCAGAGCTGGAATCACACCAGCCAAACGGTTTAGTGGATCTGACTGCTCACCAATGATGTTTATGATGTTTATGTTGAGAGCCCCGACCTCTTAGCATCTGAGCTACGGTCGCTGTGGTTCTGTGGCTGCGTTTGCACGTGCGCGGCCGGGCTGATGGCGTCAGCGCGGCCGGGCCGATGGCGTCAGCGCGGCCGGGCCGATGGCGTCAGCGCGGCCGGGCCGATGGCGTCAGCGCGGCCGGGCCGATGGCGTCAGCGCGGCCGGGCCGATGGCGTCAGCGCGGCCGGGCCGATGGCGTCAGCGCGGCCGGGCTGATGGCGTCAGCGCGGCCGGGCCGATGGCGTCAGCGCGGCCGGGCCGATGGCGTCAGCGCGGCCGGGCCGATGGCGTCAGCGCGGCCGGGCCGATGGCGTCAGCACTGTTTGTTTGCATGTTGTCCGGTGGAGCTGGTGCTTTTGGCGGAGAGGGTGGGTCGAGTGGCATGTGGTGGGGCAGGTGTGGTTGCTGCTGCAGTGCTCGCTCCTCTGTGGGGTTGTGGATGTGGCATGTAGGGGACGGGGGCGGCCGGTGGAGAGAGGCTGTGCGGAGCTTCTGTTGCTGTCTGCAGATCTTGTCGGGGGCAGGTGCAGGTTTGCTGTATGTTTTGGTGTTTTCCTCAGGTCGTTGCTTTAGCCCACCTTCTCCAACCGGGGTTTCTCAGTTTCATTTTTCCACAGCTTAAGAAAAAATTAGTTCACTCGGTGACGAGAGGTCTCGCAATAAAAACATGTACGCTGTTAAAATGGGGTTAATGCGTTAATAGCGCGATATTTTTAACAGCACTATGCTTTGTGCTTTGAGCAAAATCGGGATCTCTGATGATCAGAACATGTCTGACACCTGACTTCTGACAGCCAGGCTGTTGTTTATTCTAATAGCTTTGGGCATATGAATAAATGATACTACGAATGTACCCAATATTCCAATTACAATAAAGACAAGTCATTTATGTAAATGTTGAGACATCCCGGAATAAAGACACGTCAAACGAGGTGGAAAAGTTTGAACTCATTAAAAAGATGATGAAATACAACCGGGGGACTTACCGGCTCATTTTGCCCACTGCCCTCCACTCACTCAAAAGCTAATGTAGCAACATCTGCAGTTTGTATGTGTGACAACACTCTCTGGAGCATGTGACCGGGAGGTGGCTGAGTGGCAACACTCAGGCCTCACAGCAAGAAGGTTGTGGGTTGGATCCCCGGGTCGCCCGACCCTTTCTGTGTGGAGTTTGCATGTTCTCCCCATGTCTGGATCTCCAGTTTCCCCCATCAGGAGCAGGAAAAGATGGATAGTTGTTTCCCCAGTTTCATTGACCCTCTGAAGTTGTATTTGAAGTGGTTTGTGTATGTTTGAGTGATCTTGAAGCACTTATTTATTGCCAATCAACTCTCCTTTCCACTGACGCTGGCACACACACAGTACTATGATACTCACAGGATTCAGCAGCTTTGGTTCTGCTCCCTCGTGTGATGTGCGGCTATTCACTAAGGCAGCTACAAGTAGTGTTTTGTTGTGATATTGTGATTTAAAATGCACAAATGATTTGTATTTTTCTATCAAATCATAACAACTGAAAGAAATTACATTCTACTGTACATTTTCTAAGTTTTTCTCATTTCATCCAATTGGACACAGCACAGTTCAGAAAAAGTCTATTTTTGGTGGACACACTACAGTGGTCCACCCAGTGCTGTCTGTGCATAAACTGATTCCGTTTGGTTGTCAGGGCAATGAGCTGTGCACTGGACTGGGACAACAAGGCTGCACGGAGGAGCAGGTTTCAGGACCAGTGGAGTCTAATGCTGCTTAGGCCCTCAGCATGGGAACTGTGGAGGAAGAGACCAACACAAGTTGCAGCTGAATGCCACAAAAAAAAAAAAAAAAAAGGATTACGGTAAATAGTGTGATTGGGGTTCTATCCCTGTTAGATGGTTTCAAACTTAAAAAGTAGCTGTTACCTTGAACCTACCAGTTCATAAGGTGAAACAAAACATTTTGAGCTTTGGAGAGATAATACTAAAGATAATACTAAAGATAATACTAAAGATAATACTAAAGATAATACTAAAGATAATACTAAAGATAATACTAAAGATAATACTAAAGATAATACTGAAGATAATACTAAAGATAATACTAAAGATAATACTAAAGATAATACTAAAGATAATACTGAAGATAATACTAAAGATAATACTGAAGATAATACTAAAGATAATACTGAAGATAATACTAAAGATAATACTGAAGATAATACTGAAGATAATACTAAAGATAATACTAAAGATAATACTAAAGATAATACTAAAGATAATACTAAAGATAATACTGAAGATAATACTAAAGATAATACTGAAGATAATACTAAAGATAATACTAAAGATAATACTGAAGATAATACTAAAGATAATACTAAAGATAATACTAAAGATAATACTAAAGATAATACTAAAGATAATACTAAAGATAATACTAAAGATAATACTGAAGATAATACTAAAGATAATACTGAAGATAATACTGAAGATAATACTAAAGATAATACTAAAGATAATACTAAAGATAATACTGAAGATAATACTGAAGATAATACTAAAGATAATACTGAAGATAATACTAAAGATAATACTTAAGATAATACTAAAGATAATACTTAAGATAATACTGAAGATAATACTAAAGATAATACTAAAGATAATACTAAAGATAATACTGAAGATAATACTGAAGATAATACTAAAGATAATACTGAAGATAATACTAAAGATAATACTGAAGATAATACTAAAGATAATACTGAAGATAATACTAAAGATAATACTGAAGATAATACTGAAGATAATACTAAAGATAATACTAAAGATAATACTAAAGATAATACTAAAGATAATACTGAAGATAATACTGAAGATAATACTAAAGATAATACTAAAGATAATACTAAAGATAATACTAAAGATAATACTGAAGATAATACTAAAGATAATACTAAAGATAATACTAAAGATAATACTAAAGATAATACTGAAGATAATACTGAAGATAATACTAAAGATAATACTAAAGATAATAATAAAGATAATACTAAAGATAATACTGAAGATAATACTAAAGATAATACTGAAGATAATACTAAAGATAATACTAAAGATAATACTGAAGATAATACTAAAGATAATACTAAAGATAATACTAAAGATAATACTGAAGATAATACTAAAGATAATACTAAAGATAATACTAAAGATAATACTAAAGATAATACTAAAGATAATACTGAGGGTTACTCACACGTGGGAATTAACAAAACACAACTTAAAGTTCAAAGAGTCAATTTTACAACCTTTAAAAAGACCTCAAAGGCAGGTCATAATTACCCTCTTCAGGGGTGACATGGCTCTCTCTCCCCTTTCTCCCCTTCTCCTTCCTCCTCCTCTCCCTCCTCCTCTCCCTCCATCACCCTTCTTGCTTCTCTTAAGCACCAGAACACTCCAGTTAGCATTAAGCCCGGCAGCGCTTGTCTGAAGTAGATAGCACGGCTCTAACTCATCTCATTTGAACCTTGACTCTTAAAGCATTCAAGTGGAGAAATCGTATGAAAAACTCATCAAGAAATAACTTTGGAAACAGTCTTTTTTTCCCTTTCCTCCAACCGCACTTCATTAAAACTGCATTGTGGATTGTTGGCTGTTTTTCACTGTCTGTCCCTGTGTGCCTATAAGTTGTCAGGGCCAAATTGCCTCAAAGGAGCAGGGCCCTCGAGACATAATGTTCCCTGGAGAGGTGCTTGGTTTTATCGCCTTGTCCAGAGCCAGCCTATTAAAACCTCTGGGCTTTTCTCTTAACAAATACGCGGGCTATAAAGGCGCGGCTGGAGGGACAGGCAGGGAGCTTTGTGCTTGTGTTATGGTTGGGGTGAGGCTTAGGACACGGCCGTATCGCACAGGCTGCTTTTCTACTTGTCAAAATAGAGACGCATCGGGAAGAAAGGCCGTCCTTTTGTTTGGCCCCCAGCGCTTTATCCCCTCCGAAAATACAATGCTCCTGTTATATTGGAGGCATTCATTTTTGATCAAACGGGCCTGTTTGCAGACGTGAGTCCACAGACTGCACTGGACAGCCTTCAGTGGCCTGGTGTACAAAGAGGTGGGCTGTTTGTCATAGCCACTAGGTTTGTGCGGAGAGCTGTGAGGGGGATACTAATACCACAAGTTGCTTTTTCACACAGTGTGTGGATCTGAATGAGTGAAACCAGAATCATACTTAGAGGTGGGCACATTTTGTAGTGTAACAGTACAATGCTTCATCCTCTTGCCAATGTGGACATTTACACATTTACAATTGTATGTCTTAAAGCTTTGTTTTTACATTACTCCAAATCATTTATTTATTTTTTCCCCATTTTTTTGGTCTGAAGTGGTTTTATGTCACACAAGCATGTTTGAGTAATCTCTCAGAACCCTCCTTAACTGTACAATCCTGCCCAGTGCTCCACCCACAAGCCTCCATTACCCATGCTCCCTCACATAGATATTATATATTTAATTCAATTCAATTCAATGTTATTTCTATAGCCCAGAATCACAACAAGAGTTTCCCCAATGTTCTTCACAGTGAAAAACATGGAAACATAATCTGACACAGACATCAGCAAACACACTGTCCCATCCTCAGTCTCTCCATTTATATATTTCATAAATACAAAAGTACGATACAAAACAATACACTGCAACTTCCCAAACCTGATGTGTTGATTGTGTTGGGCTCGTGCTCTGAAGGGGGAGTAAAGAGGAAGGGGAGAAAGAATGGGGGAACTCAGAGTGCTTATATTTACATGTTAATAATATGTTATTTAAACTAATATACACAGCTTTATCAATGCAGTAATGCACTGTGATGACTTAATGAGCACTAGTTTCCCCAAATACTACTTCACTCTCTCACTAATTCCTTGCATTACTATTTTGAGTGGTGTTATTTTGAAGTAACAAAACTCTTGAGTAAAATTGTTCCTAGTTTGAGAATTTGGTTCACCAACAATGGCAGTAAAACATATTCTGATTCTGATATTTGGCTACTCTGCAAACCTCATGTGGTTTACTTCTTGTGCTGCCCATAATGAATGTACCTGTTTTATCGCTCAGAATGGTTTTACATGACATTCTTCCCTCTCTCCCCTCATGTAGTTCTTGTGCTCCTCTTTACCGTGACCTTTAACACCACACTCATACTGAGCACAGGTGCACTTTAAGTACAGAACAGTACTTCTGGTCAGGACTGGAGTTAAACTTTCCCCTGTAGAACACTTGTACGTAAAAAAAAAAGTTTGGGAATTCTGTATTGAAGTGTTACTCTGTATAGAATTCACTTGTAAAATACTTCATAGTAGTTCAACCTGGACTCAGAGGGAGATGAATGTATATACTGAGGCCAATGAATGCAGTAGAGAGATAATAGCTTAGCTTTGGTGTGAGTTTTCATTAATACAGGGGTAAAGTAGCTGAGAAAAGGCCCTTGGGACACTGATGAGCAGAAGCAGAGACAGAGGATCGTAAAAGTACCTTTAAAGGGGTCAGACAGTTGTGTTTTTTTCTATTATTTCATGGACTTTTGTCATTTACCCCAGAATACTACATACTATATTTTAATGCCTCAGTGTGTAACTTTTTAACCAAAAAAAGCTTTTCTTCATTTTGATTGTGTTGCATTGAAAAGACTACAAACACAAATGTCCTTGTTGTGAGGGGCTTGGCCTGGAGCAGGAAATGTCCCTTTGCCTCTAATCCTCAGTATTGAATTAAAGTGTGTCCTGTCCAAGAAGAATGTTCCAAAGTCTGGTTTTAACTTTCTACATTACTGTAACATGTCACCAGCTTTCACCTGGCCTTAACCTGTCCACATGCACCACCCTACTCCACCCTGGCCCCATATCAGAATCCAACTGCAGTCCACTCCTCCCTCTCTGGCTCCTGAGCTCTAACTGAACAGAATACAAGTCTATTTGCTTATGCAGTGTAATGGCAGATGTGGAGCGGGGAAATGAAGAAGTGTATCAAATAAATCTTATCCACTGGCCACTGTGACAGAGGTGCAGCAGAGCGACCGGCTGTGAAATGGCTTCTGCAAAGCTATGGCTGCTTCTCAAACACGAAACACCACATCTCCTGCTCCACCATGACAACCAGCCCCAACACTGTATACAACCAGCCCCAATACTGTATACAACCAGCCCCAATACTGTATACAACCAGCCCCAACACTATATACAACCAGCCCCAATACTGTATACAACCAGCCCCAACACTGTATACAACCAGCCCCAACACTATATACAACCAGCCCCAACACTATATACAACCAGCCCCAATACTGTATACAACCAGCCCCAACACTGTATACAACCAGCCCCAACACTATATACAACCAGCCCCAATACTGTATACAACCAGCCCCAATACTGTATACAACCAGCCCCAACACTGTATACAACCAGCCCCAACACTATATACAACCAGCCCCAACACTATATACAACCAGCCCCAGCACTATATACAACCAGCCCCAACACTATATACAACCATCCCCAACACTATATACAACCAGCCCCAATACTGTATACAACCGGCCCCAATACTGTATACAACCAGCCCCAACACTGTATACAACCAGCCCCAACACTATATACAACCAGCCCCAACACTATATACAACCAGCCCCAACACTATAGACAACCAGCCCCAATACTGTATACAACCAGCCCCAATACTGTATACAACCATCCCCAACACTATATACAACCAGCCCCAATACTGTATACAACCAGCCCCAACACTATATACAACCATCCCCAACACTATATACAACCAGCCCCAATACTGTATACAATCAGCCCCAACACTGTATACAACCAGCCCCAACACTATAGACAACCAGCCCCAGCACTATATACAACCAGCCCCAATACTGTATACAACCAGCCCCAACACTGTATACAACCAGCCCCAACACTATATACAACCAGCCCCAATACTGTATACAACCAGCCCCAACACTATATACAACCAGCCCCAACACTATAGACAACCAGCCCCAACACTATATACAACCAGCCCCAATACTGTATACAACCAGCCCCAGCACTATATACAACCAGCCCCAATACTGTATACAACCAGCCCCAACACTATATACAACCATCCCCAACACTATATACAACCAGCCCCAACACTGTATACAACCAGCCCCAACACTATATACAACCAGCCCCAACACTATATACAACCAGCCCCAGCACTATATACAACCAGCCCCATCACTATATACCACCAGCCCCAACACTATATGCAACCAGCCCCATCACAGCTCTACTCTTTCCTTAGCTCAGGGCTCATCTGTTGGAGTCTTTTCTGTACATTGCCTCTTCTCTCAGTCCTAATAGTCCCACTCAGGACTTAACTGTCTGATATTACACAAACTTCCCTCTTGAGCTTTGAGCCTTGTTAGAATGTTCCTCAAAATGTTTCACTTTGTGATATCATGAAGTGCTCATTTCCAAGTGAACAGTCACCTTATACTTTTTGTTCGACAGATCAATAATAATAATAATAATAATAATAATAATAACAACAACAACACATTTTATTTGGCACCTTTCTGGACATCTTACAACAACATAAATAAATTAAATACGATTTCAAACATACAGTTAAAGTGGGACAGTATTTAATTGATTTATTGTATTTAGTATTGTATTTAGTGTTGTATTTTATTAGTATTTAGTAATGTATTAGATCCTATTTGAATTGATTGAATGAGATGGGCAGTTTCAGGGCTGAAATCATCTACATTTTAGTGGAGCCCTTCCTGTATTACCGCATGAATGTGAAAAACAAAAGGAGTTAATTTTCAGTTTAAACAGGTGGTCCAAAGTTCTTTCTGACTTACCTTATGCATTCTGAGCATCCTAACCATTCACAATGAAGTGTTTATCACAACTTTTACAGGCCAGAGTGCCAAGGCAATGCTAGCATGCTAACAGTGCGCTTCCTGATCACTGGACGCTGAAGATATTTGATGGAGACACACTGGATATATTTTGACCTTATCAATTACCTTACCAATATATCTGTACTGGGGCAAGACACATTTTGCTCAAATAAGGGCAACCAGATAGTGCAAAGAGACACTTAAACATTCAAACTCCAGGGGCACATGACAAAGCAAAGGTGTCTTGCTCAGTGACACATTATAAGACCTTATAGAGAACCTTGTGATGAGTGTAATACCTGCTGAGTCACTAACAAGCCAACTATACGGAAGGGATATGAATTCTCTATTGGAAGAGTTTCCTGGTGTCACTGATTTATTGATTGGAATTTGAGGGTTCAGAGTCAAATCAGACCCACTTTTACCCTCTGGCTTTTAACACCACATGAAATGTATGGTCCTCTGTGTCTTTTATTTGTTTTAATACTTTTATGTATATTCTTGCTCTTATTTGATTTGACTAGTTTTATTGTTTTTTACAAGGACTAGTGGAGGCAAATAGAGCTTTATTTTTATTGGATATTGTGAAGCACTTTGGAAACTCTGTTGTTTATGAAATGTGCTGTAGAAGTAAAGTGGACTGGACTGGAAAGCAACACCCACGTGGCCTTTGTGAGCACGGCTTTTACCAGAAAATAGTTCTGAGACACCAAAAATATTTCTCAATGTTGAGAAATATTACCATTACAATATAATCAATTACCTGTGTTAATGAATTCATTAATAATTAATTGAACATTTGATCTGAAGGTTCTTGAATTCTTTTCATGACAGTGGCTCATATCTGGAATAACACATCACATGATCAAGCAAACTTATGGTTTATGAATATTTATTGACCAAGTTAAACAGCAATTTAAATATGGACATATGCAAATGAGTGCAGGTCATCCTAGTCCGGTGTCAACAAAGGATTGTAAAGAAATGTGAGATAAGGTACATTTTAATCACCACACAGCAATGCAAGTGCTCAGAATAAAGCCTGCCAAAACTTACATTTCCTTTACTTTTATCATCTCCTTTATAACCTCGTGTCTCCACAGATTCGATAGGCTCAACAGGCAGATTAACCGTCAGAGGGAAACAGTCAGTTTGTGCCAAAACATCTATTGCTACTTACGGACACAAAAAAGAACAGAAAATACTGAGAAACAGCATGAATTTCTGTAGGAAAAATACACAAAGAACCTAACTACCTATTGACATAACTCAGAGAGTTAGAGACGACTCTGCATTTGTGAGACAAAAAGTATGTTGCACACATCAAATTTTGCATTTGTTACCAGATAATAGGATTCAAGCATTAAAGATTTTGTACACATTTTTTACCATGTATTTGAGCAGAACTGGTCTTGCCCCAGCACAGATATTGTGTCAGCATCTCAGCGACAGGTCTGCCGTGTACCACCTGCATCTAATTATAAAGTGTTATAATGTCCACTAATCAGGAAGTGCATTGTTAGCATGTTGAAAGTTGTGAAAGTACTTATACACTCATCATGGTGAATTATTAGGTTGCTCAGAATGCACAAGGTAAGTGCTGCTGCCACTGCAAACTGTTAAGTTCCACTAGCCTCTGATGTTCCTCGTGCAGTGGCTCTGCTCTTTGATGGATGTGAGCAGAGATGCACTTGATGCCCTCTGCCCTACATACAGGTGTGTTCATTTGTGTAATTGTTAGTGTGTGTGTGCAATGAGGAGGAAAGCAGCTGCATCATTCTAACATCATGAATTTGACCTTTTCTCTCCTGAGCTCTGCATCCATCATATCCCATTCACTGCAGCCTCTGTATATGGCAGCAGAACGCATTGACAGTCTATGGAAATGAGTGTGCAGAGGACATGTGTCAAACAGGCTCTGACACATCTCATTTACATGAACAGACATACACCTGCTCTCACGGCATCACTGTGGAGTTCAGAGGGTGCGAGACAACTGCTCCAGCAAAGTCACTGTTCTGACGAATCAATAACAGAATATTTACAACAGACACATTTTACAGTGATTCTTTATCTTACAAACTTACAAACCATTTACATGTGTGTGTGTTGTAGGGTTGTTAAAAGTATAAAGAGCTAAATGAGCACCAGTGCGGCTTTAGGAACAGCGGCTCCACATCGATGGCTGTGATGGAGTTTGTTGAACATGTGGCAGCAGCAGTTGAGCAGAAACTCAACACAGTCGGTGTGTTCATTGATTTATGTCAGGCCTTTGACACTATTGACCATGCACTATTACTGGGGAAATGTGAACATGGCCTACGAGGTGTCACACATCAGTGGTTAAAGAGCTATTTAAGTAATAGAATTCAGTATGTACAAATTAACAATACTCAGTCACAATTTGAAACAGTAATATGTGGTCTTCCTCAGGGCTCAGTTTTGGGACCAAAACTATTTATACTTTATTTAAATGACATTTTTACAGTATCAACTATGTTGACATTTATTATGTTTGCTGATGATACAAATGTACTGGAAAGAATATGCATGAACTATTGCAATCTGTAGAAAAAGCTATCTTAAAAAAGTGGTTTGACTATAATAAGTTATCCTTAAATGAAAATAAAACCAAATTTCGCTTCCGTCAGTCTGCCCCAGGGCAGCTGTAGCTACAATAGTAGTTTACACCACCGGGTCTGGAGTGAATGAATAATGCTCTGTAAAGCGTCTTTGAGTGTCCAGAAAAGCGCTATATAAAACTGATATATTATTATTATTATAATTATTATACGCTCATGGACCACTGAGGGAGTCCACGAGGGAATATAAAAGTACTCTGATTTATTGCTGAAAATCACATTCTATCATTTAAATAAAGAGTGATTTTTTTCTTTTTAATCATCACTGGCGTGTGAATTAGTACTGAGTATCAAGTCTTTTCTTTGGTATTAAAGTCACGTTTGATATGTTAGTACCACGACAAGTATGACACAACGCTAAAATAATATCTATACTGTAGAAAAGAAAGAAAAAACAAAGAAGTGCTATGAATACATGATTTAAAGAATGTGATAAATACACAAGCACAGTTGAGCTTGTCAGAGACAGATGGAAAATCGATCACTTAAAGAGGCTGTGCCCCATGTTTTTCAGAATCAGAATGTCTTTATTGTCATCGCACAAACTGCACAGTGAGATTTACAAAGCCGCACTACATTAGTTAATCACACACACAGGACATAATACATTAGTAGGGCACATCATAAGTTAGAAAGACACATGAACAGACAGTAAATATAAAGTGCCTGTTACACAGAGCTCAGTGCTTTGAGCGCACATGCACAAAAGCTGTCAATTTTGAAGTGTGACCCTTTATTGTCCAATAGCGCCTCTCAGAGGGCAGTTCCACAAACAGATAATGTGCTGAATGAGAGAGTTCCTGTATAATCCCCACAGACTGTATATACAGTGAGGAAAATAAGTATTTGAACACCCTGTGATTTTGCAAGTTCTCCCACTTAGAAATCATGGACGGGTTTAAAATGATCATCATGGGTGCATCTCCACTGTGAGAGACAGAGTTTAAAAAAATTTTAAAAATCTGGAAATCACATTATACGATTTTTTAACAATATTTTTGTATATTACTGTGTCAGATAAGTATTTGATCACTTGCTTATCAGCCAGATTTCTGACCATCAAAGACTTGTTATTCTGCTTTTCAATAGTCCAACTCCACTCTGCTCATGATTCTGATTTAGTAGCACCTGTTTGAGGGCAGCAGCTTCATAAAGAACCTGTGACCCACAGTCAGTCAAGAGTCGAATTACCAACATGGGCAAAACCAAGAGCAGTCAAAAGACACAAGAGATAAAATTGTAAACCTTCACAAAGCTGGAAAGGACGACAGGGCAATTCCCAAGCAGCTTGGTGAAAAAAGAACAACTGCTGGAGCAACTGTCAGAAAATGGAAGAGGCTAAAGATACTGTCAATGTCCCTTGGACGCAAGATCTCACCTCGTGGGGCATCAGTGATGCTAAGAAAGGTGAAGAATCAGCCCAGAACTACACAGGAGGAGCTGAGACCACTGTTTCCAAAGCTCCTGTCAGTGATACGCTAAGACGTCATGGTTTAACATCATGCATCACAGGTAAGGTTCCCCTGCTTAAGTCGGCCCATGTCAAGGCCCGTCTGAAGTTTGTCAGTGACTCTGGATGATCCAGAGAAAGTCGTGTGGTCAGATGAATCTAAACTAGGACTTTTTGACAGCGTTGCTAAGAGCCAGCTCCCTGCTGAACCCGCTGTGTGAGCAGGAATAACCCTGATCTAGACTGGCGCATTGGTTGCTATGATACTCTTGGCTGGGATTCCAAATATGCATAGAATTCAGCTCAATATTTGCCCCTATAAGTGTTAGTTTCTATGAGCTTCTTTTGGCTGCAGTTGAATGCTATGTTTGAGACGTGGCGCGTCTAGTCCAGTAGAGGTGTGCGAGAGAGGAGAGTGTTATATTGTCTAGGGCAGACTTCAGCGCGCTCTCCAGGGCCTTCTGTCAGAGCCAGTGCAGCTGGTGAACCACAATGTGTCATGTGTCATGCTTTGTAATCAGTGCCAAAAGTACCGCTGACGACACCTGATGCTGAAATCGGCGCGTGTTAGAGGTAAGATCGGGCCTAAAAAATCCAGCCCGACCCGACCCGAGCCCGACCAATTAACTTGATTTGCAGGCCCGAGCCCGAAGCAAACCCGAAATTTCATGCGGACCTGCGGAGGGGAAGATTATTAAGAGGGCGTCGTTCACGTGCGCAGAGCTCTGCTCTGGCTCTGCGGCTCCTGTTACAGGAGCCGCTCTGGCTCATGCTCTGCGCACGATTTTAACTGTTTATTTATTTTAAAAAAGTCAGCGAGAGAGAAGCCCGGCCCGACCCGACCCGAAGCAATGATTGACATTTTAGGCCCGAGCCCGACCCGAATTTCGGGTCGGGCTCGGGCTTAAGATCTTACCTCTAGCGCGTGTCTGGGCCTTAGTTTAAGTGCTACCGCTTAACGGGCCTGTGGGTCCGGTCTTTGGTCTTGTGCCTCCGAGTGCGTTGGTCAGATCAGTCCAGAGGCTCTGTCCTCCATGTGCTGTTCCAGATGGGAACAAGCAGGACCAGTGCAGTGGACTGGGACTGAGCTGGTCTGTGAATGTGCAGTGGACTGCAGGTCCGGGCAGGTTGCTCTGTTCCTCTGTTCTCAAGGGGTGCAGCTGGTTCCAAGGTGGTGCAAAGTAAGGCTGGGTATCGACTCAAATTCCAAGAATCGATTTGATTCTGATTCTCAAGATTCAGAATTGATTAGCACCATTCGATTCAATCTGATCTGATCCAAGCAGGATTTGGTGTAGTGTTAGAACCATTTTTGAGCTGTTCCCTGAGCTGTTCCAGTGGTTCCTGAGGTTGGTTGGATTTCTGCTGTACTTCACCTCCATTTGTCTTGCAAATCTCTTTGCTTGTGTCAAGCACATCTTTGTCTTTAACGATTCTGAACCTGAGTGTTTCTGGCGTCTTCAGAGCCAGGACTTGGCTCACATTGGCACTTGTGTCCAACACCATGTTCATAGTTTTGATAAGTCAGACCTACATCTGCGCCAATTCAGTGAAGCGACGAGTGGGGTTAAAGTTCAGGCAAATGTACTAAAAATTGAATCAATCTTTGGACACACAAATCAACCTTAAGGAATAAGTTCAGAATCAGAAAATCAAAATTTTCAACAAAGCCCTAGTGCGAAGCATCCGGACAGAAGCGTGAATCTGGTTTGTTATATCTTGTACTGACAGGGTCGTCCTATGTGCACATGTCAGTTGCTAATGCATGCATTGTGTCACCATGGTAACTGCTGAACATTTCACCATAGATACATGTAGAATCCCCCAGGGTGATGTCACTGCAAAGCATGAGTGTGCTAGTGTGATGGGTGCTTTATAAATGGAGTTGCTCTGGTATGGTAATATGTCCACATGTACATGTGCATGAGTGAGTGGAGCCCCCTACAGGCCCTGATCCCCCACTCCCCCAGGCGGCAGAGCATTGGCAGGTGCACACATTATTTATGTGGCATTAAAGCATGCCGTTATCCCGCTGAGCTCCTCCATAAACAAACACAATGTGAAGTTTTTCCATCGGAGCAGCCATTTCTCACCACTAATGGAGAACAGCATGCACATCAAGCCATTGCTCAAATTTAAAACTGGGAGATGGGGATTTTAAACCTGTTTGAATGCCAGTGATGGCCTCACAGATATTGCTAGTCACTCTAATACTTTACAAATAAATGGACGGTTATGTCGCCTTCACGCTCTGGGTGGTGTTAGGGAATCATCCACACTACAGTCGGTCCTGTTATCCGTTTACTTTCACATTGCAATAGCTGTAACAGCCACACATGGCTACTGAGTTAAAACACAATGTGAAGTTGTGCTGTAAATTATCCCATTAGCACCACAGTATGGCATCTTTTTACTGCCAAAATATACTCAGAAAAAGTATGCATTCCTATTACGAGTGGGGTGTCCTCTCCAAAGCTGCTATCCCATAATACAGGGATACTACAACATTAGAGAAGCCCGATTGTTTCAAATTAATTCTGTTTTAATGTTGGTTCCTCATCAGAAACATACCTGAAGTAGTTTCAGTCACACATGTTTAACTAAATACATTTAAGCTTATTAGATTTCTTCTCTCAAACAGAAAAGACTCTGTTGCATCTTGTAATATGGGATAACACAGGAATTTCTCCTTTTTCTGTTTTTAAACTCCATACACCTTTTAATTTCCCATTTCCACTGAACAAACAGTAAAAGGGAACAGTTAACGTGAACATGACAGGATGGAACAGTATTTTGAGCTTTTGGAGATGTAGACAGTCAAACACAACTCAATTCACAACATTCTAACATGAGATGACAACAAGGAGTGTGCAGATATGTCCTGAACTCTGATGCATTGTACTCTGAACGATACAGGACAAACATTCATGAGGCACTCAAAATGTGACTGTGAGTAAGCTAATGCTGAGGGAAACCCATTACAACATGGTTCATGTAGACTGTGCTTAATGTGTCACTTTGTTCCTGTGTGTAATGCTGGTATTTTGTCTGCACCCTCGTGCCTCTGTGTCCTGTCTGCATATGTGCTGTTTTGTCATTGCACTGAAGAGGATAAAGTGGCTCCGTATAAACTTCATTAAAATGTTGTTCAAACAATGCTTTAAAAATGATCCTAATTTGCTACAGGCTTAATAGGACCGGTTTCCAGAAAGTCACTCTTACAAAACCTCTTTATTAGAACAACACTGCACATGTGCACGAGTTTAGGGCAGAGCACAAGAGTTCAGGCGAATCCGTCCAGTGTTTCCTTTGGCTGTTCACGAGGTCCTCCAAAGATCAGCTTCAAACTGCAGCTGCTGCCTCTGGATTCATTTAGCCCAGTTTAAAGAACACACTGATGAGGAGTGTGTGTGTGCGTGTGTGTGTGTGCGTGTGTGTGTGTGTGTGTGTGAGTGCGCGTATGTGAGTGTGTGTGTGAGTGAGTGTGAGTGTGTGTGTGTGTGTGCGTGTGTGTGAGTGTGTGTGAGTGTGTGTGTGAGTGTGTGTGAGTGTGTGTGTGTGTGTGTGTGTGTGTGTGAGTGTGTGTGAGTGTGTGTGAGTGAGTGTGTGTGTGTGTGTGTGTGTGTGTGTGTGTGTGTGTGTGTGAGTGTGTGTGAGTGTGTGTGTGTGAGTGTGTGTGTGTGTGTGTGTGTGTGTGTGTGAGTGTGTGTGTGAGTGCGTGTATGTGAGTGTGTGTGTGTGTGTGTGAGTGTGTGTGTGTGTGTGTGAGTGTGTGTGTGTGTGTGAGTGCGTGCGTGTGTGTGAGTGTGTGTGTGTGTGTGAGTGTGTGCGTGTGTGTGAGTGTGTCCATTCCAGGTAGAAATGTCCTGACCAAATAAAATTCACATTTGATTTATTGACCTTTTTATCATTTTATTCGTACTCAAAACAATACTTATAATAGTTCCACCGCAGATGCACCGTATTTTCCAGACTATAGAGCGCACCTGTGTATAAGCCGCATCCACTCTATTTAAAAAAAAAAAAAAAGTATATACAAGCTGCAACTGGGCTATAAGCCGCTGATTTTGTACTGTAAATGTACATTTATGTACCTGAACAGATTCTTTCCAAACTTTTAACACGGCATCAACTGTGCTGATTAAAACGAGGTCAAAAACAGAAAAGAACCGGTAACTGACCTTCATTTCTCCTGTGCAGTGAAACCACAAGTCACTTTCATCATCTTCGCTGACACCATTGACCCAGGCTTACAGCAGCAGCACGGCAGAGGTCTGTGCAGGACAGAATTTTCAGTACCGCTCCCGCGTCGTGCGGTCGCCCTCCCGCCCGCAATAAGCTTTCAGAATGTGTCCCACGCCGCATTTTGAAAATAATTACCAGTTAGTAATTTGTCGTGCGTGTTATATTTGCTAAATAAAAAGTAGCGTATTCTTCTTTGCACTAATTTTCCGTCTATCTTCCGGTTAGAGCGCCCCTAGCGGTGGAAGAAAAATCCACAGAATAGCTGCTCTTTTGTAAAAGCCGCATGGTTCAAAGCCTGGGGAAAAAGCAGCGGCTTATAGTCCAGAAAATATGTTTATAAATGCTGCTTCAAACTTTGTATATCACAGTGTTCACGTGTATGTGAAAGGACAGGGTTTTTCCTCTTTCCTTCCATGGTTATTGGCACTAAAGATTCAAATGTTGTTCCCTTCTCAAAAACATGTTTGAAGAGCACCAAAAAACGAAAATGAAACTTATGCACCATTTTAATATATGTTTTAGGAAAAACAACAATGAAAAGGTAACATGGTGATCTATGTTCTGTGCCATGGTTAATGCCCCTCTTTAAAGGGGTATTAAAGGGGTAATTGCCCAAAATACACTTTTCTGATCTGCTGTAAACAGAAAACACTCTGTCCCCCCTTGTGAGGTCATTATCTAATACACAAAGTACTCCACTGTGTTTTTAAACACCATACACCTTCATAAGAATCGTTTGAATCATATCTGCCCTGAAATTGCTCATCTCTACTGAACTACTACTTCATGACATCACAAGGTGGAACAGAGCATTTTGAGGTTTTAAGATGTACACAGAGTAAGAATAATCGATGACTCAAATGTGTTCATGAAAGAAAACACAGCACCAGGTCTGTTTTTGGTCTCGTAACAACAGTATAACAGTAAAAAGCTCATGAGCCAGTTTTGCATAATCCAGGAGCTTTAATAAATCAGACTAATATGAACACTCCCCAACAGTGTAAACCCTAGACTCATGGTACAGATGATGTTTCATATCTTCTCTCCTGCTCTCAGCAGCTTTGAGTCTGTGCACCCATTAGACCAGGACTATCAGATTCCAGCCTCAGCGCTCCCATCATTCCACAGTTAGTCTTCCGATGCACAAGATAGGAAAAAAACATCCTGCTGTGGAGTCATTAATTATTCTTTTTCCACTTGGCTTGTTGGAGGAGCGTGTGACGGAGAGATGGAGGAGCGTGTGACGGAGAGATGGAGACACTGATGATGAGAGAAACAGGACTGAGCCCCTCACACAAACACTCCCACACACACTCTGGGTTTTCCTGCTTCATGGGGACATTCAGGAAATCATTTCCTGCCATAAACATGCCTAACCTAAGCATAGCTACTATGTTCAATGTTCAATAAAAGATTAAGGTTAGGGTTGGGCATTAGTTCTTTTTGTTTCCCAAGGGCATGTACAAGGGCATGTTCAGGGGCATGTTCAGGGGCGTGTTCAGGGGCGTGTTCAGGGGCATGTTCAGGGGCATGTTCAGGGGCATGTTCAGGGGCATGTTCAGGGGCATGTTCAGGGGCATGTTCAGGGGCATGTGGCGGTGGGCTGGTCTAATGCCTTCACTGGTGTACCAAATGTTCAGAAACACATGTTTTACAGATGTCCCCATAAGGAGACAGTGCACTGAATGTGTTTCCACAATGTGAAAAACACAACAGTGCCTTCATAAAGTTACTTTTGGATATAGTTCTGCTTTATACAGTATCTGCTCAACTCTGTGTTTACAGGAGGAAAAAACAAGAAAACTCAGTTCAGTGTCTGGAGCTCCACAGTGACTGCCCCACAGTTCCACACCTACATTTCCCATGTTTTCTCATTCCAAAACTTGTGTTTATGATTTGAGAAAAGAACTCAGCCTAAATCTGCAGGATTTATGTGTCAAACAAAACGCAAGTCCAGGTCCGTTTGTGATGAGGAAATGACATTAGAACATAGATCAGAAAACAGCGTCATATGGGCCCTTTAAGCGTTCTTTTGTTTGTAAAAGTTTCATGTGATGCAGACTTTATTAGACAGTTTAGGGTCTCAGGAGGATGAACTGTGAAGATGTAATCATAAACACATCCACTTGTGCGTAATCAAGTGTTTGGATCTGAACAAGCTTCAGTAAGCTTCACAATTACCCCCAGCATTATTGGGTGACACTGGTGATGGTGGAGGTTCAGGTTCTGCCTTGGCTTTATTAAAAAAAAAATGTTCTGGATTCACTAGTTGTCTGCAGTTCTGCGATGTGAACCAGTAGATGTGACAGCAAGGTTTGTTTGTTTTGTTTTGTTGTGTTTTCCCTCCCCCTGCAACAAAAATCATATAACAGATTTTTTTTTTTTTTTTTTTGTAGAAGTGTTTTTCTAATTCTGACTTAGTTTGGTGGGAGAGAACTTGTACCTATCATGGTTTTACATTCAGGTAAGTGGCAGTTTGTGGAAAAAGTAGGAGAGAAGAAAAGAACAAAACTGTAGGAGGCAGCTGAGAGCTCTAAATCAGAATCCTCTGCCTTTGCCACCAGCACTGGAGATTCTATCCAAAATGAACACACAAAAAGCTTTTTTCTGACACTTTAAATACTGATTTAACAAAATTAAGATGTTGTCATTTATTGATATATCATATTTTATTAAGTTGTTTTAGATGAAAAATGTGATTTAAAATGTGCCAATGATAACAGAATGATCCAAGAGGATCAGAGATTAGGACTGTAGAGCAGAGTACAGTATGTCTGCTTTAACTAAGAACTGTAACCTGTATACGTACTGTCAGTGTAGATGCAAGTTTTGGAGTTGCAGGTTTGCACGGGTGTTGGGTGGAAATATGAAGTGATGAGAGTGGAGGAACTGTTCCACCTTTCACACATGCTTTTGCAGTGAGCAGCAGCCCTGTGCACACAGTGCAGCTCATGTACAGCTCACAACACCACTGATGGGACTGTTCATATCCTCACCTTTCACACTCTCGCTGCTCCCCACGTAAAAAGTGGACGTTCTCTTAAAGAAGGGGTTCTCAAACTCTGGGTGAGGATCCATAAAAGAGTGTTTCAGTGCAGTGCAGTTTGTTTAGCTTATTTTAAGATCAAATTAACATTTATAAGATAAAATGGAGATAGATGTAAAACACTTTATGTGTCATTATTTTCCCACATGAAGATGCCGCCATGACTGATTCTCATTTTATTTTTTACATACATAAATTATTTGGATGTTTGTAGTTGGCAGATCATTTTGACTTGGTCATTTTATAAGTAGCTCACATGCTGAAAAAGTGTGGGGACCCCAGGTCAATAATAATAACAAAGAGTTACTCAAACATGTGTGAATGAAACTAAACACCAGGTCTGTATTTGCTGAGGTAACACCATTAGAACAAGGCTTAAAGCTCACATGAGTATTCTGTGTAATACAGCGCCTTTAAAGTACTCATTATATTTAAGATGTTACTGAAAATGTAAAAAGAATTCCTCCGATGTAGCCCTACAATGAAACGATTACCAGTATTGTGCAAGTTACTTCAAAACTGTAATGTGTAATTTCTTACTTGTCATTTCATGTAATTCATTACATTACAGTGTTACTGTATTTGAAATGTAAGGCATTACACTATTATTGCATTACTTTAAGTTACTCTCATCAAAATAGCTTAACAAATAAAGGTTTGGTGATCTCCCTCCTGTGGGTTCACCACCTGCAGAGGGGTTCATAGGGGGAGTCAGGTGCTATGAGTATTGGGCAGCAAACTGCCCCCGCGACCCAGCCGGATTAAGCGGGAGAAGATGGATGGATGGATGGATGGTTTGGTGATCTAAATGTAGCTCATGACGCTCAGTTCACTCATCACACACACAGTGGGAGGTGATGTGGATCTGATGGAGCTGGACAGGAAGTAGAGTCACTGTGGCTGCAGCTTCACCTCGATCCGTGCGCTGTGTGGATGGAAACAGACACACGTGAGGAACTATCTCACCTTTTTACTTTTAAAGAACATATCAAACTGGGTTCACAGGACGGGTTTGTGGACTGGGGTCATTTGTGGAGGACAAATTGTATGTATAATGTGGATGAGATGCTGCACTTTATATCTACAAATTTACGAGAGGTGAGGAATAATTATTTTCGGTATTTCCTGAGCTTGTATCTTGCTCCTCTGTGTCCGTCACTCCTTTGTCCATGACACTGTTTTATTGGCTGCTGCCGTAGCTTTGTTGACGCCACACGTATAAAAATAGAGCGATAGAATAATGACAGGAGAAGAGAGAAGAGAGAGAAAGGCAATAGAGAAGAGAGGAGGCAGAAGAGTGACAGGAGAGAGAGAGTGAGCGGAGAACAACAGAGGCAGATGGAGTGGCCCGCCCACCTCCTGCTGTGCTCTGCATGTGAGCAGGAGAACAGGGAGCACAGGGAGAACAGGGAGCTCTCTACATTGTTTCTCTACAGCACATTTCTGCTTTGTCTGCTCAGGCACTTCTCTAATGCACAACACTCACAGCTCAGTTCCACCTGCAGCCTGTCCTCTAGAAGCTGCTGCTGAAACAACAGGGAATGTGCTGGCTTATGTTAATGTTAATGATGGTTTGTTACACACATTCATTTTTTCATAGGTTTGTTCATGTATCTCAGTTTCGGTCTATTGACTATCCATCGCTTATAATGCAGGACAATACACAACGACTCAAACATGCATGAGTGTGTTTAAGTGTTTATTAAATATTAATGAATGTATTAATAAATGTATTGAATTATTTAGAATCCCTCTTAGCTGTACAAAGTCCCAGCTAATCTTATTTCAAAATTCTTTATGATGTATGACTGGACATAAAAGACTTCATAAATGTCCATCTACAAACTCATTTACCTTTAGACATATGAACTTTAGGATATATAAAATGTCTGGTGACCATTTCCTCAGTGAAGGTGTTAGATCTGCTGTCCACCTGTTTGAGCCTGTTTCCTGTGGACAGGCTCAGACATTACAGTGATATGAACCATCAGCAGGTCACACATCTGCAATGTGACACAGCAAACTCCACCTGACAACTCCGACCTCCAGCTCAGTTTAAACTCTGGGAGTTCTACAATCTTGTGATATCATGTGAACATAACCTATACATACCTATAGATACAAGATATATAATGCCATGCTGTGGGATATTTCAGGCATAGTAATAGTATCTCTACATAGACAAGACACCATCTTTGATTTGACTGAAGTGAAGGTCCACTGAGATCTCAGTACATTGGTACAAAATGACCCCCATTCACACATGCCGCAGTCCCAGAACATTAGCGGCTCTGCTCTGTTCACACATCACCTCTCTGGCTCTCTGCACTCTTTCATCTGTAACCACAGTGGAACCAGGAAACCAAGACTGTAACCAAGGAAAACAAGCAGAGATACTTCATTTACACATAAGCCTTCCATGTATATTTCCAGTAATTTACCCAGAAAATGACTTGTTCACATTTCTGGGAAATTGCAGGTAAATTCCTGGGTCAAGCTGTCTGTGAATGGGGCTTTTTAGATGTGATTGTGAATAAAACAGTCATTCTGAAGCCTTTTTGTGCTGCTTCCAGCTCCTCTTACACAGACTTATCTCCTCATCAGCGGCTCCACTCCGGGGCTCCTATCTGCAATCGGGCCCCGGCTCAGTGCAGCCTGGCCTATCTGCTCTGGACATATGACGGCCTGATGAATGCACATCTCTATGGACATATTCATAAGTATTCTCCAACTCCATTACAAAGACATGACTTATTGAAGCTCTCGCTCTCTCATTGCTCTGCCTATATTCTCTTTACTTCTCATTTCAGACCAGAGACAACTGGCTACGTCTGAGATTATGATTTTTATTAGATGAGGACCTATTCAAACAGCCATAAGCACGTGATAGAATAGTTTAGTGTAATTTATCTTGAATATGTATACAATTCCATATGATGTCAGTGGCTGATGTTCAGGTTTGCAATGAATACAAACTGGTTAAAAATAAAAGAATGTTTTGTGATAATTATGTGATACTATCTCCTTATCTCCATGAGATTGTAATTTTCCACAGTGTGGCACTAAACCTATCTTGTGTTTATATAATCATACTGAAAATATTACAGACATTTTAATTGCTACATGCAAATGTGTTGGAAAGGCACATTCTTCTGTTGGACAGGGTCATCTCTCCAAGCACTGTCAGAGACAAACCTGTGGCATTTATGAATAAAAAAAGACATAGTCAACAATTCAAAAATCGAATTACATATCTATTCTTTTCTATAAGTATATATTTTTTCCTCACCACACCTTAATAAATGATATTTTAAGGAGAGGGCATTACACTTCTATGGGGTATTAACTGATAACACATCACCTATTCAGAGCACTATGTTATCACTTTAATTGTTTTGAAAGTGCTAAATTGCTGTAAAGTTTCACTTTTGTTTCAACGTTCTGAGTCTAACACTATCAGAGCACTTTCACATTACACTCTGTGTGCAGCCGGCGAATGAAACTACTGCACATCGCATCAGGTTTGTAAACCTGTTCTGCATTGTTTTGTGTCATGCTTTTATGGAGAATTGTCATGTGGGACCATGGATGATGTAGGCTTGAGAACTGAGCATTGGACAGAATCTTACAGTTAACATAAGGACAGGAAACCTGCTGAAATACATCTAAAACCTCTTCAGCCATGTTTTTGATGAGGTAACTACATTATAACATGGTTGAAAGCTCCAAAAGTCGACCCCCTCTTTAACTATACAGTGTCCATTTACATTGGTCGACATAGTAATTAATACTTCTATTACTACAACAACTACTACTGCTACTACTACTGGCTGTACTGTGTGTCCTTCTGTGAGCAGTGCGGTGGCTGGTGTGCTGGTGATTTGGACTGGTCCTGATTACATATGCACAGTGCTATTCTGAGCAGCAGCAGCCTTCGCCTCAGTCTGAGCAGCTCTAATTTGGCAGATCGGAAAGTTATATGATGGCACTGCGTTCCAGCCGGCCGCAGCACCACTCCTCTGAATGCTAATGAAGAGATGTGGCAATCACTGCACTGGAGCTATTCACAGGACAAAAGCATTTTTCTTTATATGGGGATTTAGATGGGTGGGTTCCAGAGCTATTTTTGAACTTGGAGCTTATAACATGCCCTAGTCTGCCTTCTACTGTGATGTTTTTGTTTTGTTTTGTTGGTTTTAATCATTGCATTTATACATGACACCCAAAGCCCTTTACAGAGCGTTGATCATTCACTCCTCACTCAGTGGTGGTAAGATATGATTGTAGCCACAGCTGCCCTGGGGCAGACTGATGGAAGTGAGGCCAATCTGCGCCATCAGCCCCTCCGACCACCACCATCACTCGCACACACTCCACTTTCATACTAAGCAATGTGAGTGAAGTGTCTTGCCTAAGGACACAATTACAGTTTTTGTGACTGGCGCCCCCCTGTGGCACCTGGAATTCCCAGTGGTCTCCCATCCAAATACTAACCAGGCCCGGCCCTGCTTAGGTTTTGAGATCAATCAGTCAATCAAACTTTATTCATACAGAGTTTTTCATACAAAAAAAAGCAACACAAAGTGCTTATCACTGATCTGTTGGAATCAGCCTTTGACAAGCCGGAACAGTTTGAGGAGCCAAATAACAATCAGTCAATGAGAGCAACAGAGAAAAAAAGTCAGGATCAGTAGCTTTTATGGATATAACAATATGTCCAATTATAGTGTTTTATTGTCTGAAAATCAGGACGTGTACACTGTAGATGTTAGCTACATTGATGACAAAACTCCACTCTTTGAAAGACGTCAAAAGCCCTTATAAACTCACTGTTAATAATAGGATAGTCAGAATGCAATGAGCTAATTCTGTTTTTCACGGTTTTAAGACGAGAGATGACGATCAGGTACAGCGCCTTTAAGAAATTCCTTTATACAAGAGTCAGTCATGACTGTAGGCATGGAGTCACTCACACTTAAGTCTTACAGCATAAAGCTCCTTTCTCCTGGGCAGCATGGGTCTTTGTGGAGTACATGTTCTAAGCTAAAATAAGCCAAATGTATCCTCCATACTTATACTTATGTAATGTAATATGAAATTCAAGATCGTTCAATACAATACAACACTTCTGGAGTTCCATTTGGCACAGCAGGACAAGAGTTAAGCACAGACTTACATAAAGGAAGAGATCAGCTCCATAAAGGCTTAAGGTTACACATTAGTCATTAATTCTTGTTTTTCTAAGGCCTTAAGTATTTGTACAATATTGTTTCAGTATTCTTACCCATGTATTTAGGTACATATTGAATGTATGTGCACATGGCTGCCTGGGCGTTGTATGGAGCTGCTCACTACTGCAGATACGTAGGTTGGGCTTGCGTGGAATTTAAGGGTGGGTCAAATAGAGTCAGTGTAGTGTAGTGAGAGGCCCTGGCAGTGATTTTCAATTCAATCAAATAACAAGCAAGTACAACAAGTTTTGTGATGTTGATCCAAAACTGACTAATTACTTTTATATTAAGAACATCAAACTCCATTAATGTGAAGAATTTTACCTTTGTTCCATCCCAGCTTAAACTGATCCAGAGAAACTAAAATATGCATTTCAAAAAATGCATTTCCATGCATCACTATTACCGTATTATCCTTTATTTAGGTGTTTAATAATAATAATAATAATAATAATAATAATAATAATAATAATACCGTAAATTCGGATCACAAGCCGCTACTTTTTCTACACTTTCAACACTGCGGCTCGTAATATGAAGCGGCTTTTTTATTTTTTTTTTCATCGCGGGAAAAACATGGACCAATAAAATGAATAAGTAGTTCACTGAGGTCCAATGAAATTGTATGATTAATCACAACTTCCTTATTTCAGTCTTTCTGTTAACCCTCATCAACATGGAGAATAGCAGACGAAAAGCATATGATGCAGCTTTTAAACTAAAAGCGATCACTCTGGCAGTTAAAGAAGGAAATCGAGCTGCTGCCCGTAAAATTGGCATAAACGAGTAGATAGTGCGAAGGTGGAGGCTCCAGCAAGAAGAACTGAGCCAGTGTAAAAAGACAACCAAAGCTTTCAGAGGTAACCATAGCAGATGGCCTGAGCTTAAAAACTTTCTGGAGGACTGGGTTAACACGCAAAGAGCGGCCGCGGTGTTTCCACTGTACAAATCAGACTGAAGGCTAAAGCGATCGCTACCGTGGTTTATTCCCAGAGCGCCAAGGTGTGTATGTGCATTTCGCGTGTGTGTGTCCCAAGTGTGTGAAGGTGTGTAAGTGCCTGTGGCGTGTGTGTGTCCCAAGTGTCATCAGTGAGCGAGACCGTCCCCAGAGTTCAGCGGGGACCGCGTCCGTGGCCGGTCCCGGAGGCGCTCCAGGCGGCGGGGACACAGAAGCGAACCCCCCGCCTAGTCTTTGGCCAGCGGTTTATAATATGGTGCGGCTCATATAATTACAAAATTGATTTTTCTTCATAAATCTGAGCATGCGGCTCTTAATAGGGTGCGCTCTGTAGTCAGGAATTTACGGTAATAATAATAATAATAATAATAATAATAATACTTGTATAGCGCTTTTCAAGTTACTTAAAGACACTTTACATGGAGAGACAAAGGCAAAAGAAATAAGAATGAATGAAAGGTGGTTTTAAAGAGATGGGTTTTTAGGGCTTTTTTAAACATGGGAGGTGTGGATGAGTCTCTGATGTGTTTGGGCGGGGAGTTCCAGAGGGTGGGGGCAGCAGTGGAGAAGGCCCTGTCCCCCCAGGTCTTGAGTTTAGTCCTGGTGGGGGGCGACAGAGGTTTGCGTCAGCTCGTAGGGCACGGGTGGGGGTGTGATGGTGGAGCTCAGAGAGGTAAGTGGGGGCCAGATTATGGAGGGACTTGTACACAGTGGTGAGGAGCTTGAATTGGATGCGTTGAGGGACAGGCAGTCAGTGGAGATCTCTGAGGACAGGAGTGATGTGTTCATGGGAGGAGGTGCGGGTGAGGAGGCGGCAGCAGAGGGCTGGATGTACTGGAGTCTGCTGAGGAGTTTGGATGGTGAACTGTAGAGCAGCTGTTGCAGTAGTTGAGGCGAGAGGTGATAAAGGTGTGGATGAGGGTTTCAGCAGACTCAGGGGAGAGGGACGGGTGGAGGCGAGCAATGTTCCTGAGGTGGTAGAAGGAGTTTTGGTGTTTGTAGGAAAGGGTCTGGTCGAAGATGATGCCGAGGTTTCGGAGGTGGGAGGAGGAGGGGACTGAGGAGCCGTCAGTGGAGAGGGTGAGATTATTGTGGGTTTTGGTAAGTGTTTTGGGGCCGATGATGATTCTTTTGGTTTTGTCGCAGTTGAGTTAGAGGAAGTTAGATTGGAGCCAGGACTTTATTTCGGAGATGCAGTTTGTGATGGTGGAGTGTGTGGCCGGGGTTATGGATTTGGTGGATAGGTAGAGTTGAATGTCATCAGCAAAGCAGGGGAACTGGAGGCCGTGGCAGCGGGTTATATGTCCGAGGGGGAGGATGTAAAGAATGAAGAGGAGGGGGCAGAGAACAGAACCTTGGGGAATTCCTTGAGTGAGTGGGGCAGAGGGGGATTTGCAGTGATTAATATGGATGAACTGGTGTCTAACGGGTGGATGGATGTAGGCCTACTGGCTGGATGGATGGAGGCCTAATAGGTGGATGAATGGAGGCCTAATGAGTGGATGGATGTAGGCCTAATAGGTGGATGAATGGAGGCCTAATGAGTGGATGGATGTAGGCCTAGTGCATGGATGTAGGCCTAGTGGGTGGATAGATGGAGGCCTAATGAGTGGATGGATGGAGGCCTAATGGGTGGAAGCATGTAAGCCTAATTGGTGGATGGATGTAGGCCCAGTGGGTGGATGGATGTAGGCCTAATGGGTGGATAGATGTAGGCCTAGTGGGAGGATGGATGTAGGTCTAGTGCATGGATATAGGCCTAGTGGATGGATGAATGGATGGAGGCCTAATGGGTGGATGGATGGAGGCCTAATGGGTGGATGGATATGGAGGCCTAATGGGTGGATGGATGGAGGCCTAATGGGTGGATGGATGGAGGCCTAATGGGTGGATGGATATGGAGGCCTAATGGGTGGATGGATATAGGCCTGGGTGGATGGATGGAGGTCTAATGGGTGGATGGATGGAGGTCTAATGGGTGGATGGATGGCGGCCTAATGGGTGGATGGATGGAGGTCTAATGGGTGGATGGATGGAGGTCTAATGGGTGGATGGATGGAGGTCTAATGGGTGGATGGAGGTCTAATGGTGTCTAGATGTTTTCCTTGTGGTTTCTGTTCATGTTGAAGTGAAGAACAGGAACATGATTTAGCTTGAACTGAACACACTGAAACCTGATTGAAACCATAACCGATGTAGATATTCCTCCTGTGCTGCCAGTTCTGAGCAGCCGTCTCACACCCCCAAGTTTAGAAGCATATTTGGAATTTCACACATACAGATCAGTCAGGGAGTTTCAAACAGCAGATTCGCTCTGGCAGACTGAAGAACAGCTCTCAGACTGTATACAGTGAGCCTCAAGTCCGGAGGTACAGGTGGTCATGGAGCAGTATGTGTACCGATGGGGAGGTGGGGTTAGGACTACAATCTGTCCACACACATAAGGACCTAACTTCCTTGTAGGAACACAAAGCAGGTCTCTGATTTAAAGTTCAGATATGGGTTTAGATTTGTTAACAAGTGAGTATTAAGGAAAATTAAATTTTTGGAGCTTCTAACCAGAGGTTTTATATGTCATGTTTGGGTAATTTAGCAATATAGCTCAGGTCCTATTTGAACCCTCATTATGGTTAGAAACACGATTCTGTCCAGTGCTCAACCCATGAACCTATGTCATCCATGATGCATGCATAGGGTAAGTGTGGAAAAAACTGTACCTTGGCGAGCCATTTATAATGAAATAGTTTTGTTTTTCACATTTGTAACTAAAAATCAGATACAGTGCCTTTAAGATGAGACAAGGAAACATCAATTTTGACTATTGGGAAAAACAAGCCTACCAAACTGTGTATAAAAGGTGTCTATGGGTGTGTAAAGCATATGGAGACACATGCTGTTATTAAGTATTAGCTCAATTCCACACACACATTCACTTCTGGTCTGAAAATGGGCATTCGAAATATTGATTCCCTTCTATGACTGCCACGATTAGCTTCTCTCTGCTCCAAACAAATATGGAATGCTACCACCAGCAAACTGTGCTAATCGCCTGCATAAGGATCCATTTATTTCAACGTTGTGACCTTTCCCATCCTCCCCATTCCAATCCCCCCAGACTAATCAGTGTATTTGAGAAATGCCACAAGAGCGTCAAAGGAACTCTTAGCTCAGTAAATATTGGCCTGCTGCTATCTGAGAGCACAAATATGGATACGGATCACTCAAGGGATCTATTTGCGAGTAGAAATCAGTTTTTTTTATAATGATACAGGCTCGAAATTGACTATTTTCTTCCATAATATGGACAAATACAGGAGGTACCTCCTGGGAGTGGGGAGTTTCTGAAGCATTTATCAAAAGTATCGAAAATCTGATCAAAGCTAGAAACTCATTTGAGTTATGGTGGTGGTTGGTGGGGTTGATGGTGCAGATTGGCAGCCCCACTTCCATCAGTCTGCCCCAGGACAGCTGTGGCTACAATAGTTATCTTGCTACCACTGAGAGTGGAGTGAATGAACAATGAACTGTGAAGCGCTTTGGGTGTGAAAAGCTATATGAAATAATTGATTAATTAATGTCTTTAGAATGATGAGCTGTATCAGAACAAGAATAAGAGCACATAGACTCGTATATACTCATGTAGCACAGTGAAACCTCCCTGGAACACAGGGATTACACACATATGTGTAACAAAAATATATATAGCGTCACACGGGTCACACTAAATATGTAGTGTTTTCACATGGGTTCTTCTTTAAGTATTGGATGGTTCCTATACTTAATGTGGTCACTGAACTGGACTGACTGGGATTTGATTATTCTGAGCTCAGCACCACGTGGCCTTTGTGGTTCTGGCTTTACTAGAGTTAAGAGTTTGGGGCACCACTCAAATAGTGTTGAGAAAATATTACCAATACAATATAATCAATTACCTATTTTAATTAATTAATTAATTAATTAATTAATTAATAATTAATTAAACATTTTGATCTGAAGGTTTGTTAAGTTCTTTGACATGACAGGGACCAGAATCTGAAGTAAAAACATCACATTGATGGAGTAAAACTGTGGTTTATGAATATTTATTGATCAAGTTAAACACCATTTAAATATTAAATTATGGAAATGAGTTTAGAATGAGTAAAATGAGGCTGATGTGGACAAAGGAACTGTACAAAAGTCTTAAGAGTTTTTTAAAGCTGTGTTGAGTTTCATTGCTCAGCCTTTTCTGTGACATGTGCATACGACCAGTAGAGGAGATGTCCGTTCGGTTTGGTCCTTCGGGCGGTTTCGCTCTAGTTCGAAGTCCTCAGGGCGTCGGATTTGAAGAATCAAACTAATTGAGATGGAGGCCACAGAACGAGACAGTCTGAAAACACTTTATCCTCGGAAGAGGAGCAGGGACACTCAGTGTCTGTGAAATCTGGGTATCGCTAATAGAAATGAGGCAATTAGTCAAAAATGCGGTGACTATAAAATGCAATTGTTCGGATTTTGGAAAAATAACCAGATTAAACTGTAATACAGCTGTAAAAACACGTCAAAAGACGGGCAGAACTTAAAATAGAAGAGAGAACTAGGTGTTGTCCCTCCTTCGGCAGCTGGTGGTCTGAATGGAGGAGAGAACTTTAATGTTGTCGCTCCTTGGCAGCTGGAGAAGAACTGGAGAAACTGCTGGAGAAGCGGTAGTCTATGAGTCTGATAAGAGTTCTTTCTTTTCCCTTCCCCCTTTGACTCTTAGCGCCAAAACCTGAGTGGGGAAGGAGTGAGATGGGGCTTCTCATGTCACACATGAACCACTAACAGTTTAAACACATTTACATTTGCCTTTACATTGATATTAGAACACAATCAGTGATCCAGAGATCTGAATAGTTCAAGTCCATTGACTTGAAATGTAGTTCGATAGACAAACAAAAGTGTCTTTTTATTTGTCTCAGTTATTTATTTAATATATGTTATTTGAATTCCTGTGGGCTCACCACCTGCAGAGGGGTTCATAGGGGGGGTCAGGTGCTATGAGTATTGGGCAGCACGCTGCCCCCACGACCCAGCCGGATTAAGCGGGAGAAGATGGATGGATGTTATTTGAATTACTTCAGTCAATGTGGTTTCTTCTTCATTTAGAAATCCTTGTTCCTTGTTTTGGATATTCCTTGAGTTTGCGGGTTTAAACCTTAACAGGTACAAGATGCAACCCCCTCGTGAAGTGGGGCTGTGGCAAAGGTCAGGCCGAGGTCAGGACATTCCTCAGGCAGATTTGTTGAGGCAGATAACAGTGACTATACCACACCGGTTTGTCAAAGCCTGATCCCGTCAGATCTCAGAAGCTCAGCAGGGCCTGGTTAGTACTTGGATGGAGACACTGGGAATTCCAGGTGCCACAGTGGGGCCAGTGGCAAAAACTGTCGTAGTGTCCTTAGGCAAGACACTTCACCCACATTGCCTAGTATGAAAGTGGTGTGTGCGTGAATGGTGGTGGTGGTCAGAGGGGCCGATGGTGCAGATTGGCAGCCTCGCTTCCGTCAGTCTGCCCCAGGGCAGCTGTGGCTACAATAGTAGTTTACCACCACCACTGGGGTTTCCAGCCCGTACTCTGCACAGATGTTTCTGTACACTATGCCCGTTATTTGGTTATGTCGCTCCATGTCGCTTTCCCTGCAGCATCTTACACCCTGCAGTTATGTGCTGGACTGTCTCAGGCACTTCTTTGCACAGCCTACACCTTGGGTCTTGTCTGGTGTGGTAGATTCAGACCTATGCAGAACAGCAGTGGGGACAGTGCGTCTCCTTGGTATATGCCACATTTCATGGACACTTGTGCAAGTGTCTTGCCATTGGCTTCAAGGGTGGTTTTTCACAACCACATCGAGTTTGCAATGAAGCCCTTAGAGTCCTGTTGATATTGTACAGCTCCAGGCATCAGTGATCCATGTGTGTGGCATTGAGTCAGAGGATTTCTTATAATCAATCCAGACAGTGCACAGGTTGGTCTGACGGGTTCTGCAGTCACGGTCAACCAGGAGTTGGGGTTTGGCTCCCCTGGTGTTTTTGCCGATGCCCTTCTGTGCTGTGCTCATGTATTGATCCATGTGCCCGCTTATCTTAACCATGATGATGCCTGACATGAGCTTAAATGTTGTGGAGAGACAGGTTATTGGCCGATAGTTGCATGGGACTGTACCCTTTGAGGGATCCTTCAGGAACGTACACACACACACACACACACACACACACATATATATATATATATATATATATATATATATATATATATATATATATATATATATATATATATCCTATATATATGTATATATATATATATATATACATATATATATATATATATATATAACAACATCCCCACATACTGATGGTGCAACCTTTGAGTGGGAAATATCTGAAGCAATAACTTTTTTTATTATTTTGTATTTTTTCATATTTTTTTTCTTACAAAAATAAGTCGGCCTGATATGGTTTGCTCTTAATTTAGATCACAAGTGGTCTTTTCTTGGACGTTGTAATCAAAAAAATCTGACTGAGATGCAGAAGCCTTTGAATTCTCCCCCATGGAGGCTAATTAACCTTTCTTCAAGTGGCTTCATCTCTACTGCGTCGTGCCTAGGAGCGTGTGTGTGTGTGTGTGCAAGTGTGTATGCATGTGTGTGTGAGTGCGTGTGTGCATGTGTGTGTGAGTGCGTGTGTGCATGTGTGTGTGAGTGCGTGTGTGCATGTGTGTGTGAGTGCGTGTGTGCATGTGTGTGTGAGTGCGTGCGTGCATGTGTGTGTGAGTGCGTGTGTGTGTGAGTGCGTGTGTGCATGTGTGTGTGTACGTGAGTACGTGAGTGTGCGTGTATCAGCAGGGAGCATTGACATTTCCCTCTCTCCCCTCAGCCTGCCATCTTTAATGTGCTGGCTAATGATGGTGGTAGTGTGGCAGTAGTTTAGTCCTTTACTCGGCTTTCACATAAGGGCACGGCTGGTAATGACTCCAAAGGCACTGCTTGTTTTATAAGATGTGTTTAAGTTCTTACAAAGATATTAACATGTTCAAAGATCCCTGCTAATCCTGTACTGATCACACACACACTCACACGCTGTATATTCAAACAATCCAGTTCAAGGAAGACATTATAACTTAAAACGATAGATAGATAGATAGATAGATAGATACTGATCCATAAGGAAATACAAATTTTCGCAGCAGGAACAATCATAATAACACAGCACTCCATCCTCTGCATTCATCATTTAAAAGCAATATGTTGTATGGAAGTGGGACAAACAATTTCAGGAGTCTGAAAGGGACAACAGCCTGTTCCCAAACGTACATTATCCAACATGGACAGGAGCTTGCTTAGGGCCCTCCTCTCAGCCACAGATGTGAATGAGTCAGGATCTGCAGCCACTAATAATAATAATAATAATAAATTTTATTTGTAATGCACTTTACATTTCAATGAAATCTCAAAGTGCTACAGTGAAAGCATAAAAAGATGATAAAAAAAAAAACACTTACAAAGTACATTTAAAACATCCTAGCACAAGGTAAACAAGGCAAAAACCTAGTAGGCCTTTTTAAACAGAAATGTCTTAAGTCCTTTCTTAAAAGCCTCCAGACTCTGAGGCACCCTCAGAGAGTTTGTTCCTTGGCTGATGGAGACAGTAGGTGGAGGATGAGCGAAGGTGTCATGAGGTGGTGTATGGCGTGAGAAGCTCTGAGAGGTAGGCTACAGAGGTAACCACTACAGATGATGCCTCCCTCAGCAGCTTATCCAACCACACGGTGTCCTTCTTGAGGCTTCTTCCCCAGCAGACCAAAGCGTTGAAGAAAGGACAATGGAGATGATTGTCTGGTAGAACATCAGCAGGAGGTTCTGAGAGATGTTAAAGGACTTCAGCCTTCTGAGAAAGTAAAGACTGCTCTCCCCTTTTTGTAGAGCAGGTCTGTGGTCAAAATATAGGGTTACATGCTGCTATTCCTTCATGCTGCTATTTAGACATTGATGTCTAATTGTCGGAGTAGCAGCATTCCCCTATGAATGTGACAGCCTATTATATTTTGCACTCCAATATAGATATAAGATGCTTGGGCCAGTGCAGAGCTCTTGATCAGAGAATACTTGGACCACACAGGATATCAGACAGTGGGGAAATGTCCTAACTAATATCTGTGGGAAACAGTCATGTATTTTTAAAAAGAGCATAGGCCAGCCTTCAGGAAAAATATCTAATCTCAAACATTTGGTCATGTAGGCTATCTCATTTTAATTTTCAACTAAAACATTTTCTAATATTCAACTTTATTTTGTGTGAAACTCATTCAGTCTTCAGGGCAGCTGCTGTGTCTGTAAGAAACAACATAATCAGTGCCTTGGATAGAAAAGTGCACTGTGCTGCCCTGTTTGTGGATCTGTCCAAAGCCTTTGATTCTGTTGATCACCAGTTACTGCTCCACAGTCTAAGAAACACTGGTGTGGGTGATTCTGTTATTGAGTAGTTTAGAGACTATCTGTCAGTGAGAACTCAGTGCATGTTTGTTGAAGGTGTGAAATCAGATTTTATGAACATCAGTAAAGGAGTTCTGCAAGGGTCTATTTTGGCTCCTGTTCTCTTCACAACTTTTATAAACAACCTGTGTAATCAAATGCCAAATGTTAAGTTCCATCTATATGCTGATGATACTATCACCTACTTGATTGCTTCTTCCATCAGTCACGCTGTGAATGAGCTCCAGAGTGCCTCCCGTAAAGTGGTAAATTTAAAGTGCAGCATCTCACCCACATTATCCATAGAAATTCTCCGCAAATAATGACATCAAGTCCACAAAACCATGCTATTAATCCAGTTTGAGGTGTTCTTTGAAGCTGCAGATTAGCGACTGACTCCACTTCCTGTGTACATTATCAACAATTTTTTATGCTTTAAATTTAAAATCCTGTATCTGAAGTATTGAACCACATTTCACAAATAACAATAACAGTTTTGACTTGTATCTAAACTAGAAGTGCAGAGCTCTGATCTTTTGAAAACTTAAGAGTCTCAAAGCAGTGGTTTTATTGTAGACAGGGAACAGTTGATGTTATCGCACAAGTTTATAGTCCGTGGTCCGCAGCCATATCCCGCATCTCTATACCTATGGTAGGTGCAGAGCGGGCACCTATTGATCGATCTGCTGCATTCATCACCATGGACAGCAAAAGACATAAAATATGATGTGTCGGAAAACCAGGATGTCTAAATAGAGGCGTAGTGTCAGTTCTGTCATGGGCCATCTAAAATTCTGTATTCCTGGTGCCTCTACCGGTGCGTACTTGCATTGTGGGACTCTGGAGCTTTATTGAACCCGTATATAACTCTTCCCCACATCCCTCTGTGCTGCTGTATGGAGGCAAAGACATTACAGACATTCCCCACATGGGCAGAGTTTTCAAATGCCACAGCGGTCACAGATCGGTTCAGACGCCATCACCACATACGTACTTGTACCGGATGGTCCAGCCTTCAGCAGCGAAGTACAGCCCGACCTGGACACGCCCCCTCTGGTACGGCCCTAAGAGTCAGGTTTGTGGAGATGCAAGGCTGCATGTTTGTATATGTTTTTCAATTTAATAAACAACCAAAATTAAAGACTTTATTTTTGTCTATTTTTTGTATAAAAAAGAAACAAACAAAAAACTATAATAAATAATAATGCACTAATAAAACTGTGGCTTTAAAACAAACACATCTTTAAAAAATATTACAATAATTACAACATAAAGCCCTGAGTAAATGTCATGTAAAACTCGTTAATAATAGTTGTATCATGGCAGTACCAAGTGCTTTCACGTGTCATTTACTCTTATGTGAAACACAGCATCTTGTTTAGTCACTTTGCTGCTGTTTCTTTATTTGTTAATGAGCTATATTTGACCTGCACTAATTAACACAACACATGTTCGTTCATCTTTGCAGTTGCCTAGAGATGGATGTCTCCTGGCAACAGGCTCTGTGCTGAAATGTGTGCGCAAAGCTACTTAATGGTTGAGAATAGGATAACAAGGAGGGTCAGCCAAAGGACATGACTCCAGGGAAAATAATATAGGCTTAAGCCGAAAAAAGGAGCAATAAGCAGTATTCGACATGGATTTGTGAGGCTCAGTCTTGGGGCTCGCTCTGTGGCGATGTGCGAAATTTTAATTTGTGAGAAAGGATTGAGAAGGCGAAAGGTAACAGATTGGAAAGGGAAGCTGGGCTATAAATTGAATGTGCGTGAGTACTGTAAAAGTGACAAATGCTGAGGAGTTTGCATGCTTTTCTCTGAGCCTGTATTCCACATGAGGGTGTGAAATGAAAGGGCTAAAACCACAGGTGTCAGAGGCTGTTTACATGGAGATATCCTCATGAAGAGCAAAGAGACTTATTTATGTTTCAGTAATCATGTATCGCTCACATTTGAGGGTAGAGAACTCAGTACAGTTCTGTTTTCATCCTGTTTACCCCCTGTCTCCACTGACTGCTCTGTAATTTATTAGATTTAGATATAGATATTTAGACTATGTAGTGGCTCATTTTACTACTATAGCAAAAATATATTCATTCATATTGAAAGTGAAAATCTGAAAATCAGCTGCTTGCTCCAATGCCACTATGAAGTGGTCAGGGTATCTCAGTTCTGCAATTTTCAACAGGTCAATCTCTGTTTATGTTTTTAAGCTGCTTTACAGTAGAATTACAATAAAACATAAGGCAGTGGTCTGTCTTAAAATGAGTAATTGTCAAAGCCACAATATGTAACTTTTTAGCCAAAAAACAAGACTGTAATCAAAGCACACTTTTTCATTTTGTGGGCGGGCTTGCATCTCCACAAACCTTACGTTTATTTGGCATAGAGTGGGGTCTCCTCCTTTCCATGATATTGTTCCTTTAGATTGGATCCCAAAGATGTGGCTTCCAATATGGATGTCCCCTCCCTAAAGCCATGGTGCCTTCCTCCCCACAGGCCCTGGTTGTATTTCAGCTGTAGTAATAGGTCATAAATATGGAGCTGGATTTTAAAGAGTGAGCTGTGAGCTGTGTGGACTTCTTCTCACACTGTTTACAGACCAGAGGGGACAAGTATTGATCAGCCTCTTTATATGTCCACTGTAGGAGCAAAGGCAAGCTGTAATGTGCCGTAAATAAGCACCATTTGGAACACAGACTTGAGTTGTGAGCCAGCTTCAGACCACCCCTATACATAAAAAGCTATTCATAGGCTTAGGCATTCTCCTTTCTCCTGTGCAGTGTTCTAAATAGCATGTCAGGGACGGTAACTATGCATTTATGGGTAGTATACATTTGAAACGGCCGATATTATGCTATATTCTGAGCTATCTTATTCTGTTGTCTCCTCATCAAAGACATACCTGGAGTTTTGTTTCATTCACTCATGTTTAACACACAAATCTTTTCCTCCCTCTCAAACAGAAAACACCCTGTTCAACCTTGTGATGCCGGGAGCCTACCTATGTTCCCACGGCACAATGGTCCCACGGCACAATGGTCCCACATCATTAAGACTTTTTTTTTTTTTTAATTTTTAGGCCCAATGGTCCCACAGCCCAATGCTCCCACAGCATATTCCCAATGTTCCATGTTCCCACATTTCTAAGAAAAATTTTAATTCAGGCCCTATGTTCCACAACTAACCCAACCCTAACCCTAACGCCGTGGGACCATTGGGCCGTGGGAACATAGGGCTGACCCCCTTTTTGAGCTATGTAGATGTAGATGAACTAATAATAAAGGGTTACTCGAACATGTGAATGAAACAAAACACGACTCCAAATATATTTTTGAGGAGGTAACAACATTAAAACATATCTTAAAGGGACAGTTGGGAATTTTGGACATAGGGCTTCATTTCCTGGTGAGTCAGAGTGTTGGAGACGTGTAGAGACACTTTTTAAAAAAAATCCATCCAGTCTTTGTATTTGGAGACGTCTCCGATACTCTGGCTCACCAGGAAATGAGGCCCTGTGTCCAAAATTCCCAACAGTACCTTTAAATCTCAAAGGAGTCACTTTTGTGTAATTTAGGGCATAAACAAGATGGATGATAGTGTAAGCGTATCAGTATTGTCTGTGTTTCTGGACTCATCATTGGGGGTAACCAAGGAACTGAAAATAGATGCATTTATTGTCAGGTAGAAAAATCTATATTACAGTATACTGCAACACACAACCATCCCTGCAACAAAAAGCATATTTACATTTTGTACTGGAGTCACTTTTCTACATAACCCCGTAAGCTTTCCAGAGCGACATACATTTGGATCACTCCAGCTACACATTGAATCAGTCCATAAGATTCTAGTGTTTATATCCCCCAGTTTATTTTGTTCACTTATATTGCATGGATGAATAAAACAGCTTATTTATGTTGAATATGATCTGGCTACAAACTAAATCATTGCTCAACTGCATCCATAACTTTGCCTCCTAAAATAGATAAATCAGTGATATGATTTTGCATGGCTCCTTTGTCAACATGTCCACAAAATTCCAACCCACACTAGAGCTGAACACTTTGTAAAACATTGAAACATCTATTGACCTGCTATACATCATTTGAAAGCTTAATTCCTCAGTAAAACAACCATATCATTCATGCTGCACAGCCCAAAGAGCAACAGCTTATAATTTCCGAAAATAATCAAACATACAATACACATTTCTTACCTTTGAGCCAGTTCTGTCAGTTCAAAACTGTTTCAGTCCAGGAATAGCTGTTCTCAATTAGTCCGTAACGATCCACAGAAAAAGAATATCCAGTTGTTGGTTTTTTTCAGAAAATAATTCTATGTGGGGAAATAATCTAGAAAGACTGTGTTTGTATGAATGGATGAACGACGAATGAAAACATATTCTCTTCTCATCTTTTCCCCATCTTATCTTTCGCTTCTGTTGGCACTGTTGGGTATGTTTGTTTTCCTTACACTCTAGTGTTCAAAACGAGACCCTCCCCGAGATGATATGTGGTTCGGTGTAGCTGGCACAGCCGTTGAATAGAGGGATCACAGCCTCTTAGCGCTCTTTACACATGTGCGTAGCCGGGATGTTTACAGCAAAAGCTCTTCAGTCATTGGTTCGTCCAGAAAGTGATTGACATATTCATTGAGCCTATCATGAGAGCTTTCCGATGATCGGTGGGACATGGGGCAGAGGTGATAGAGGAACTGTGTCTGGAGCTGTGTAATCCTGTGTGGCCAGACAGCCTGACGCACACACATGAGACACTTCGTTGGAGTCATTTTTGGCTTGTTTTAGTTTTTTATGTTAAGAAAACATGCCTAAAGCTCAGAAGAAAACTGACTCATTACACATTATATCTTATTACAGTTTGGAACATCTGGTACATATTTGGACACTTGTGCCGAATTGTCACTTTTTAACTAAAAGGGTCACAGCACCAAACCCTTAGGCCTAGAGGTCTGAAATTTTACCCAATAGTTGCCAACAACTTCAGCAGTGAGTGTAGTGAGCCACAAATGCCTAGGATGAAGTCTGCCAAAGTTAGAGCCTTTAATATTTTGTATTTTTTTCCAAGGCAAAAAATTCAATTTTTACACATTTTTGAATGCCTGTGCTGTAAGTGAGCTGCACTCACAGTCATATGCTTATCTACAGAAACCAGAAGGTCTAAGCTTTAAAATGATGCATCACACAAGCCTGTGGGGTCGAAGATTTTCTTTTAATAAGCTATGACATTTGGATATGTGTTACGGTTGGGCACACACCAAAACTAGGCGGGTGGCAACAGGTTAACACACACACACGGCATATTTAGGGTCTGATCTTTTCTCAAAGTGAAAACACTCTGTTCTTTCTTGTGATGTCATTAAGTGGTGATACAGGAAATACCCCATATATAACCACATACACATTTTTTTAGGTTTAAAATTGTACTTCCTGGTTGGAAATCATGACATCAGGCTAGGGAATTCCACAACTTTTACCTTGCAACCATGACATACCCTGTTCCAAAACTCCTTTAAAGTACGGAGACATGATGCCGAACTTTAGGAGAAATGATGCCGAACTTTAGGAGAAATGATGCCGAACTTTAGGAGACATGATGCCGAACTTTAGGATACAGTTCTTCCCAGTGTGGTGTCATCATTGTTTTAGAACTCTCTACTTAATGCAGTTATCATTGCAAATTGCTACTTGATTGTTGTAAAACTACAATTGATATTTACAGCAGGTTTAATCTCACCAAATTAAGGCAAAATTAGAGAACCATTGAAACCTGTCATATGCACTTTAACCTTAAAACTACCACTAAATGACATCAGGATGAAATGGAGCACTTTGATCTTTGGTTATGCAGACAGGTTAATGATCCAGGATTACTGAAACATGTCTAACTGAATCAAATTACATCTTGAGATATGTTTTAAAGTGATAACAAGCCAAAGACTCAAATAAGACCTATATATAAACTGACAAACAGACACAAGAATCACATTTTTTAACATATCTGTACAGATCTAAACTACAGGGTTAGCACTTTTTAGGCAAAATATCAACTAAAAAAACTGCAGCCTTTGCGAGTTGCTAATTCATTCTGTGATTTCAATTCAATAAGAATTAATTGTGCAGGTCTAACCACAGCAGACATTGTTTGTGTGAACAGTGTAGTCTCTCCCGGTCCCATGCATCCTCACGTATGTGCACTGCGTTACAAGAGCCACGGGCAAACCTCTATTACTCTTCCCCTCTCCAGCATGTCTCCAGGGGTCTTCACAAGTAATGTGTTTTCAAATGCTGGGCTCTGGCTTGTCACGCGCCCTGGATACTGCAGATATATGCGCAGAGGAGCGACCCTGACACCATCCCAGCCCATATAGTCTCCACATAGCAGCTCTTTATGAGGCCCTGGTTAGCGGAGCAGAAAGACTTAAGGAAATGGTTTTGGTGTGGGAAAGATGCTAGCTTTTATCAGGTCGAGGAAGCTAATTTGCCAGACAGGGAAAAGGATGTAATATGCACAGAGACTTGTGGTCTTCATGTAGTCTGCTAACTCACGGTCCCTCGTTTCCTCTCACATAGGAAGCACTGTGAATACTGAATACTTCCACACTCAGCCTCCATAGTGTACAGGTGTGCTTAGACTTAAACAGTCTTTCAGGTATTTCTCCATAGAGGATCCCCTGCACCCCTGGTCCAGTCTCAGGTGACCAGTCACAGTCTGGGAAACATGTGTCAGTCATTATTTTGAGGCTGAGGAGAGCATTTTCTGTGGTGTGTCCCTCCTGTGGGCTCCGAATTAAGCGGGAGAAGATGGATGGATGGATGGTGTCCAGAGGTCACCTGGCACCCCCTGGAGGAGACTCTCCTCACACTGCTCTGCCACAGATCTGATGACCCAACCTGTTGAGCTGCGCTGAAACTTTTGTTTGAGCTTCATATTATTATTGTATTTTACTGCTATAGGTGCTTCAATTGCCCCTTGGGGACAAATAAAGGGACTGATTGTCGTGTGCCACCTGCAACGTAGCATGTGTCATCAGGTATAGCTTTGTTCTGAAAGAGCAGGATCCTCAATTGCACATAATGTTCCTCAATATCACACGGACGTCTGAACACAGCAAAATCAACAATCTAAAGCCTGGCATGCTTCTCACAGATCCTTGAGTCAACTGCGGTTTAGCTCATACCCAACGAAACAAGCAAACTCGCCACACAGTATTTAGCTTCAGAAGCACATCTGAATGAATTAAAGACTTGCTCTCACTCCAAATTCTCGGTTACTGCCTAGAGACAGTTCACTGTCCAAGAGAGTGATAGGCAGGTGGTCTGGACTGCCTCAGATAACAAAGGAACTCTTTTAAAACAGAGTAAATATCAGATCTGTATCCAGACATCTGCCCACATGGCTGCTACAGAAACAGACAAAAGTCTCTGGTATAAGAAAATATCCTGTCTTTAGTTTTCAATATTCTGAATAGCTTGGGTTCACATTGTACAAATTGATAATGTCATCATTTCAGATGGTTGGCGGGAGCTTGTTTTATTCTATGAGAGATACACTGTTGAAAGAAATATCCAAACTTTTCTACCTCCAAGCTACTTAAAGCGCTTTACATCAAACAACCTCTCACCAACTGACACACAGATTCATATACCAGTGTATGCAGACACTGAGGGTGAGCCAGATTAAGTGTCTTACTCAAAGACACAATAATAATAATAATAATGCATCAGTTTTATACAGCGCTTTTCAGGACACTCAAAGACGCTTTACAGAGCATTATTCATTCACTCCAGACCCGGTGGTGTAAACTACTATTGTAGCCACAGCTGCCCTGGGGCAGACTGACGGAAGCGAGGCTCCAATCTGCTCCATCGGCCCCTCCGACCACCACCAACACTCACGCACACACCACTTTCATACTAGGCAATGTGGGTGCCGTGCCTTGACTAAGGACACTACGACAGTTTTTGCCACTGGCCCCACTGTGGCACCTGGAATTCCCAGTGTCTCCATCCAAGTACTAACCAGGCCCTGCTGAGCTTCTGAGATCTGACGGGATCAGGCTTTGACAAGCCGGTGTGGCCACAATGGCCACAATGACACTGTGTTAGCCAAAATCAAATTACCAAAATTTATTGCAGAGGATCTGAGTTTCAACTGCAGTCTAGGCAGGGACTCCCAGACTTCCTACACCTCAGACACTTCCTGCAGCTCCTCAAGGGGGACCCCAGGTGTCCCCAGGCCAGCCGACGGCCATAGTCCTTCCAGAGTGTCCTGGGTCTTCCCCGAGGCCTCCTACTGGTGGGACATGTCCAGAACACCTCCCAAGGGAGGCGTCCAGGAGGATCAGAACAGATCTCGACGTGGAGGAGCAGCAGCTATACTCTGAGCTCCTCCACACTTGGCTGCAAACCACCCCAGTGCTGCAGGTCCTGGTTTGATGAAGCCAACAGGACAACATCATCTGCAAATAGCAGAGATGAGATCCTGAGACCCCCTTCGGCCCCTGGCTGTGCCTAGAAATTCTGTCCATAAATACAATGAACAGAACCGGTGACAAAGGGCAGCCCTGGCAGAGTCCAACATGCACCGGGAACAGGTCTGACTTGGCAATGCGAACACAGCTCCTGCTTCGGTCATACAGGGACTGGACAGCCCTTAGCAAAGGGCCCCGGACCCCATACTCCTGGAGCATCCCCCACAGGGAACCACATGGGACACGGTCGAATGCCTTGTCCAGGTTTACAAAGCACATGTGGACTGGTTGGGCAAACTCCCATGAACCCTCGAGCACCCGATGGAGGGTGTAGAGCTGGTCCAGTGCTCCACGAGCAGGCTGAAAACCACACTGCTCCTCCTGGATCTGAGGTTCGACTATCGGCCGGACTCTCCTCTCCAGTACCCTGGGATAGACCTTACCGGGGAGGCTGAGGAGTGTAGTTGGAACACACTGTCCAGTCCCGCTTCTTATACCGAGGGAACACCACCCCGGTCTGCCAGTCCAGAGGCACTGTCCCGACCGCCACGCAATGTTGCAGAGACAGCCCCACAACATCCAGAGACTTAAAGGGGAACTCTCGCACATTTGAAGCTAAAGTCTATTGCTAGAGGTGGTGGAATTCTGTCAGAAGCCAAACGGCACAGATTAGTGTTGCCTCAGCGGAGATCTCACTGTGTTAGTAAGTCTGTCAAGGCAACAAACTAGTGTAGTGATGGGGGCAAGTTCTTAACTTTGACGTAAAACGCCAATTTGCTTCACACTGTAGAAGCTTAACACCACTTTAACCCATTTTACTACAGCCACGACTCTAACAAACAAAACGCTCTTCCTGGTTCACTCATTAGTGTCTGGAAACATTAGAAAACAACTTTATAAGCACCTCACACTTCCCTCTGTTGATTTCCCACAGCACAGACTAAAGCCCAAAAGACTCGATGGCAATTTTGTTTCTAATCCCATTTATTTATGAGTGAATTATATTTTTGGAAAAAACGCTGTGGTTAATTATTTAAATCATCACCACAATATTGCAGAGCATGTAACATATGGATAGGTATTGGATAGTGCTTTCTAGCTTTTGCAGTCTATCCTTCTGTTCTGACTCCAAGAAGAATTAGCTCTGAAATCACGTGTGAATTTGTTGGTGCATGAAGACATACTCCAGCGGCTGTAAGAGGTTAGTTGCCACCAGAAGCAACACGTGAGGATCGACTACTCACTATGAAGAATAAGGGAAACTGAAAGTTGTTGAAAGAAAATGGTTCAGGAATGTATTTTTAGCGCTTTTCAAAAAATATAATTCACTCGTAAATCAGATTAGAAACGACATTGGCATCAGGCTTTCACAGTGCATAGTGGGAAATCAACAGAGGAAAGTGTGAGGTGCTTATAAAGTTGTTTTCTAACGTTTTCAGACACTAATGAGTGAACCAGGCAGAGCGTTTGGTTTGTTAGAGTCATGGCTGTTGTAAGATGGGTTAAAGTGGAGTTAAGCTTCTTCAGTGCGAAGCAAATTGGCGTTTCACATGGAAGTTGCCCTGATCACTACGGTAGATTTTTGGCTTGACAGACTCACTGCCACAGCGAGATCTCTGCTGTGGCAACAATGATCTCTGCCATTATTTGGCTTCTGACAGTATTCTACCACCTTTAGCAATGGAATTTAGCTTCAAACGTGCCGTAGTTCCCCTTTAAGATACTCAGGGTGGATCTCATCCACCCCTTGGAGCCTTGCAAACCACCACAGTGACTTCAGCCAGGGTGATGGATGAGTCCGCCTCCGAGCCCCCAAGTTCTGCTTACCCCTCAGATGTGACGTGGGACTGAGAACAGCACCGCCCAATAGGACTCTTTCTTCAGTCTCAGAATCTGGGAGAAGTTCCCCTGGAGGTGTGAGTTGAAGGCCGCACCAACAGAGGGTTCCTCCAGATTGTTCCCAACACACCCTCACAATACGCTTGAGCCTGCCAGGTCTTTCCAGCTTCTTCCTCCTCAAGTGGACCCAACTCACCACCAGGTGGTGCTCTACAGCTCTGCCCCGAATGTCCAAGACACAGGGCCGGAGGTCAGATGACACGACAACAAAGTCGATCACTGACCTTCGGCCTAGGGTGTCCCAGTGCTACATGGTTATGGATAAACTGTGACTAGCACAGAAGTCTAATAACAGAACACCGGTCTGGTTCAGATCAAGGAGGTCGTTCCTCCCAATCACCCTTCTCCAGGTGTCACTGTCGTTGCCCATGTGGGCGTTGAAGTCCCCAGTAGAACAGCGGAGTCCCCAGTTCGTGTACTGTCCAGTACCGGCAATGCTGTCGAGCACCCACCCCAGGCCTGGCTCCAGGCTGTGGCCATGGTGACGCCATTCCGGGTGACGTCACTGGCCTTGTTGTTGTGTACATGTGTACCTCATTAGGGCTTCTGAACCTCTCTTAGTCTGACCTGTCCCCCAGGACCTGTTTGCCTTGGGTGACCTTACCAAGGGCTTGAAGTCCTCGACAACAAAGCTCCCAGGATCATTTGGGCACTCGAACCCCTCCACCAGATTAAGGTGGCGGTCCGAATGTCATTTTCAACATTAAATAATAATACTTTCTGTTATATCTGTGTATCCACATGCAGGTTCCATAGGCAGGTTCCATAGGGGTCCATGGGCATATCCTAGTCCATATGCTCCTATACTTGATCTAATACAGCTCAAGATCATTCTAAAGCCATTCAGGAAAGGTTCATGTCTGTCCTGTGAATGGGCCATTTTTAGTATTGATGCCTGCTCAAATGACTGAATCTAGTTTCAGTACTAGTTTTAGCATTGATTAGTGTCTGATTTTCAGTATTTTTGACAACCCTATTCTCCATCCATCCATCCATCCATCCATCTTCTCCCGCTTAATCCAGCTGGGTCGCGGGGGCAGTTTGCTGCCCAATACTCATAGCACCTGACCCCCCCTATGAACCCCTCTGTGGGTGGAGCCCACAGGAGGGTGGACAACATGGTCCTTGATGTTAGTTCATAAGGGTACAACCCTATTCTATATACATATAATATGAAACAACTAATCGCCTTTAGCTTGGCCTGCTGAGTAGCAGCATGACGTGCTCAGTGCTCCTCTCAGTGACAGCCCTGTGCGTGATTGAATACTTGATTAAACTCTTATGGCAGACATAATTCCATATGACACATTAACAGTGACTGGTCATTTGACTGGGCATATGTGCTGCTTTAGTATCGACATACCTGCATTTCCCTTCAGTCTACAGCAGTGCACTCTGAATGGATGCAGCCACATGTAGATATGAATCCATGTGATAAAAGCACATTTCTATGTCATTTCCTAAAGCGGAGAGGTGTAATCAGCAGGAGCACACAGAGGGTCTGGAGCATCAGCTGACAGCCCCTCGGGCCAACCACGTGCACACCAATATACACACATGCACGCCAACGTGCACATGTGCACGCCAATATGTACATGTGCACGGTTTACATTCATTTACTGGAGACTGAACCCACACTTAACCAAACACTTTAATGGAAACCATAAACCTGACATTTATGGTGACATCAGCTCCCACTGAGCGCCACAATTTTCTAATTTGTTTCTTTCCCTTAAGTTTTTTTTATGAATATTGCAATTTAAAATGTGCATATTATAACATAATGATCCACAGCTGTCAGTGCTTATAACTACAGAGCAGACACAAGTATATGTCTTCTTTAAACCATGTTGCTGATGTAGAATTGAAATAAACTCACAGGGATTTGATTTTTGTCTCTACAAATCCAAAGGTCCATCTGAAGTGACAGAAGTCAGTCTGTACAGTGTGATATATACTGCTTACTGGTTAATACTATTATCACATATAGTTGTCATGTTGGTTGGAGCCTGGCTTACATCAGTCTACCCAAGGGCAGCTGTGGCAAGAGTAATGAAAAAAAGCTAATGCATTATTATTTAAAAATTTGTAAAAGACTACGTCACATTTTACAATCTGAAAACATCCATTTTAAACATGTAAATGCCTGCCTGCACAGGTCTTTGTCTACCTGCAAACACTAACATATCTCATGTTTCTATATCATGTGACTTAGTGGAGCTGTTTCACTGTCCACCTCTTCCTCCTGTCACTGAAGCTGTGTGGAGTCACCCTCTAACTCACTCAGCCTAACAGGCTCTGATGACTTGTGCCTTTAAGTTGCTCATGTGTAACTATAGAGGGAGCTCACAAAACCAATTAGAAATCCAATTATCCTTATAATCAGGAAATCGCCAAGCTAAATCTGGAGCTGGTGCAGTGAGCCTGGAGCAGAGAGGAGAGAGAGCCTGGTGTCAACAGTGAGGCTCTTTATCAGGTTTGGAGCACGAGAGGCAGAGGGAGGCGCACTTACAGGAGCTCATTACCACTCTGACACATGGAGAGTCAGGTGCAGCATTTAACACTGCACTGTTCCAAAATGAAGAGGAGACATGATCACATCCACTGTGACTCCACCAGCGCTGTCACAGGAGCACATCAAACACATATGCTATTGCACACTTCATTTAGACTTGAGACATCATGAAATGCAATCATCCATTTATTACACAATCTTTATTTTGAAGTAGAACAACGTCAGGTGCTGAGGAACCAGGAAACCTTGACCAGAAATGGGCGACTGGAACAAGGCAGAAATGGACGAGATGCGTGAACCAGGCTCTGTTGGAATGCACCTACTCCAGTCACCCAAGTCAGAGGAGTTACATGACCAGGATGTGGGAGATGCTTTCAGTCACTCTGCTCCTCAGCTCTGGAACACTGTCCCTCCTGACCTCCCAAACTCCGACTCACTCCCACATTTCACATCCAAACTCCAAACACACCTGTTCAGCCTGGCCCATTCCCTCCACCACACCCCCAGACCAGAACTGCACTATCTGTGGCAGCATGGTGGCTGAGAGGCACTCATGCCTCACAGCAAGAAGGTCCCCGTATCTGGATGGTTTTCCTCCGGGTGCTCCGGTTTAACCCATCAACCCAAAACATGCTACAGGTCTCCAGGGAGAATAGCTGAGAAATGTTCTAAGTCAATTAAATAGAATCAGTCAATTCAATACGGTCTAATACATTACAAAATACTAAAGACTAAAAAATACAACACTACAATACAAAATAAAATCAATCAATTAAATAAGGTCCCACTTTAACTGTAGGCTTTAACTGTATGTTTTAAATCGTACTAAATTGATTTATGTGACACTGAGTGACCAGAAAGGCGCCAAATAAATAAAATGTATTATTATTATTATTATTATTATTATTATTATTATTATTATTATTATTATTATTATTATTATTATTATTATTATTATTATTATTATTCCATGTGCACTTTCCCAGTACCGTACATATGTCTAAATTAGACCTAAGACAGGATAGTTTTACATTGGACCTTATCGTTGGCTCTCTCACAGTTATCACATGAGATTCAGTTCAACCATTTTTGTTCTGCACATTTTTGGCTGAACATTTACTTTAAAAAGGTGCATTGTGTAACTTTTCTGGTGGAGGGTCCATCAAATGGAGATGTTGCTTTGTCTGGAATGCTTCACAGTATTAAACATTTCTATCATCATGGAGACCAAAACAGACCAAGTTACAGGTCAGATCTGTGGAGAGGCGACACATTCAGAATGTATGAATGATTTTTATGTATTTTTGCACTATAAAACCATCTGTAATTGAATGAATGTAAAGTAGAGCTGTTTAATGCCATACTGTGGCACGTTCCTGGCAGAGCAATGACATCCATAGAAACAAGCAGGTGGTGGACCCCCAAAAGTGACATAGTGCACCTTTATGCTTTATGCTACATTGTCCAGTTGTAGTTCAGTCTTAAATGCTTTCTTTTAATCTCTCTGTTTCTATGTATTCACAGTATCTCTCCATTATTCACCATATAGACTGCAGTCTTCTAACTGTACTAGAAATAACCAATAGAAGATTCCTGTACCGTACACGTGACTGTGAGTTTTGGGTCACTCTTATCTGCATGAGTGGAAGCATTAGTGATGATGTGTGATAATTGAACATTATTATCCTAAAAAAGGAGGTTTAAGCAGTGATTTAGCTCCCAGCCTCGTTTCTATGTTTGCCATATTGTGACATGTGCAGTAAATTTCATGCTTGTCCCATAAAAGTGAACCATGAGGCACTTTTTTGATCCTTAACAGCTCCAGTATAAAAGTTGCTTCTGGGAGATAATGGATCAGGTTTGAATGAAAAACTGCATTTTGCTGAGATAAAATTGTGTTTAGGAAAACTAAAATTGTGTTTTCTGTGTGAGCTGTTGAATAGATAAATGTGCCAAAGTGTTTTTCAAAAAAAAGCTATAAGCATAGAGCTTTTTTTCTCATTTTAGCAGTTTTTGAAACTTGGTTTAGTTTTTTTTTTATTCAAACATGTATCTCAATGGGGCACAGGTGCTCACATAATTTCTCATCAGTTCACACAGTTCTCAGGCTCTTTCTCAGAACGCTAGACTCAGGTCTCATTCAGAAATGCACATGATCAGTGAATTCTCCTGTTCTCATGTGCTAAAGGACCTTGGCCCAAACTCTATTACTTTCAATATAGAAACTCAAACAGAACGGCAAATCAAAATTTGTCAGCACCAAAAATCTGATGGCAAAGGACTTCACACATGAGTCAAGCAGAGAGAGGGGCTGAAGATGTATAGACTGCATATGTGTTCAGAACACATGACATATTATGGTACAAAGTAATGTTGATCTATCTGCTATTCCAGCATCTTTCAGTTTTCTTCTGCATACATATTTGTGATCAAATACTGCAAAATCAACATTGCAATGGGTAATGCACGTTTATATTTTACATAATACAATACAGACAGGTTTTAAACAGAAAAGCACAGCTTTTCTCAAATGAATGTGTAAAGTGTGAATGGCAGAGTCAGACTGCACTAAGCCAGTGCTCCTCTGTGGTCCCTGAGAGAAGGACTAAAACCTCTGAGCTGCTCTGACACAGAATAAAGGACAGAAAAACACAAGTGTGACAGTTTTCATGGTAAAACTTGCTTTGGGGAGATAATTGATTTGTTTTGAATGAAAAACTGCATTTTGTTGAGATTCAGTTTTGTAAACTAAAATTCCAGTTCCAAAATCAATCAGCCATAATAACTTTAAGGAGGTAATGTTGGGATGCTCAAACTGAAGCCATCTGTCCATTCCTACTGATGCTTTTCAGTTCTCTAATCTCTAACGTGTTTTTTGAATCTGCCCATAACTCTACACTGTGTTGTTGGGTTTTTTTAATCAGTGACAATGAACATTTTTACATTAGCCTCTTATACAAGCTTATTAGCACTGAGCAGGCTGTATTCTAGCTGAGTGGCCTGCTGATTTGTCCAAGTTCAGATGTGAGAACTTGGAGTTAAAAGGGTCAATGAGAATTAATAACACAGCGGATATTAATTTGTGGACTTTGCGCTCCCTCCCCCGTGCTGAGATCTAATAATCCAGCGTGTGCGATAAGGCAGCAGCCATGTTGAGCGGCTTTAATTAGCTATTTTTGCCCCACATATGCGCTAGCTCCTTCTCTCTGGCTTCTTCCAGGCTTGTTCCAAACTCCATCCCAAACACAGAGCTTTGAAGTTTGTTTTCCATTAGTGCTGCTCTCTGTCCTCTTCTCTGTGCTGTCTCTTGTCTTGTCCGACCCCAAGTGTGACTGTATTCATTCTATATCTAATCCTATGCAGCCAAAACAAAGCATGCTTATTAGACATACACTTTGATTGCTGTATCATCATTCCTTTTTATGACACGTCTAAGCTTATCGCTGAACCATTTACGCTGATTTGAGAGCGTCCACAGCAAAACGGGACTTATTTGATGAGAAGCAAGACTGTAGTGGGAGTTGTGAAGATGTATGTGTGTGTTTTGACTTCAGCAGCATCGAGCTAACAGCCACGCTGCAACAGTAAGGACATGAATAGTTCATGAGCCATTACTGCGACAGCAGCATAAGAAGACACGGCATTAAAGGGAATCCAGAAGGACTTGAACACACTTTGGGGGAATATTTGAGCACAGTCTTATTGAGGTCATGTCACTTTAGTTCTGAAGAGAAATAAAACATGCCAGAAATTGATACAAAGTTGACAACACTGCAAGAGGTGGGAGACATTTAAAAATGCAAATACAATATTGTGATTGTTGTTTTGAAGGCAGTGCTTTGCTAATTGAGTCTATAGAAATACATGGTGCTTTTCAGTCCCCTGTGATATCTTTTTCTTTTCTTTCTAACACCCAAATCATGAGAACATTTTGATCTTTGGAGATTTAGACTGAATGAAACAAAACACAACTGCAGGTCTGTTTTTGAGGAGGTAACGGCATTATAACATGCCTTCTATGATTTTAGCTGATTTTAAAGCCAGTCAAAAGACCAAAGCCGTGCATTTGTTTGATGATTTGGTGACTCTAACATGGCTCAAATGCTGAACTGTCTGACCTGTGTGAAAAGTATGAGGACAGAAGCACCTCTCTGCACCAGACCACAGAGATACTTGTATCTCTCAGCTCTTCAACGTATTTGGCTCTATTCACAGTCTGAGGTTAGAACAGGACCAAAGGGACAAATGGAGCATTAAGGGACTGACGACGAGCACCACAGCTGACTGGCTGTGGCTGTCAAGGCTTGGCCAAAACAGCTTCTGATCAGCTGTAGTAGGACTGTATGGTGCAAGTGACAGACCAGAGGAAGTACATTTAAACAGTCCATATTGCAATACTCTCATCACTACATGTGATGTCATTAAGTGACAATACAGGAAGTGCTCCAGTGGGATTGAAAACTCCATAGACCTTCACTTGAATCATTTTGATCATTTCAGCCCTGGGTTTGTCCGTCTTTGAGGTTTCAGCTGTTGTTTTAGTGCTGACCATACCTACGGTCATGAGCTTTGAGTAATGACCTAAAAGACAAGATGGCAGATACTCCACATGGAGAGGAGAGGAGTTTATGTCTCACCAGAAGGAGGCCCTGGGGGAAGACCAGGACACACTGGAGGGACTATGTCTCTGGATTGGCCAGGGAACGTTTTGGGATCTCCCAGGAGGAGCTGGAAGAAGTGGAAACGAAACCAGAAAAATTGCACAATAAATTAAAACTACCACTAAATGTCATCACAAGATGGAATGGAGCATTTTGAGTCTGGGGTATGTTTTTTTTTAAAAATATAATACACTATAAAGCATATGAAAAGTTAAGCTATAGCGCCCCCAGCATAGACGTGAAATGTTAACATTATTGGACTTGTACCAAATTTGAAAATTAAATTCTATGAACGACTTGAGGCAAAAAATATATTATGGACATGGGGCATTTTTCACAGTTGGCCAGCAGGGGCGCAAAAAATCCTAAAAATCATTTACAGGTGCAATATGTAATGTTTCTGGTGGAGAATGTGTTGGCCTGGGTGGCCAAACCGGAGGTCTGCCTTAGGTTTAGGAGTTATGGTTAGGGAAGGACTACGGTTAGAGTTGGGGTTAGGGCTGTAGTCAGGCTTATGACTAGGGTTAGGCCTAGACTTACGGTTGGGATAGGGGTTAGAATCGTGGTTGGGGTTTATGGTTATTAGGGTTAGTGTGGGGCATTCGCAGAGGGTGGCATTTGCTGGACACGGCGTGTGGGGCGGGGCGGGCAAGGGCCAATCCACTCCGCTTGTGGCTTTAATTATTGTTAATTTATTGGCAAGTAAACAGCCATAGAGTGTATATTCTTAGGACAAAAGGCAGTGTATTTGGTATAATAAAATGCTGATCATTACAGTGTAATGCTGTATTATTATACTGCTAAATGCTCTGTAAACTCTGCATCAGAATGAATGCTGCTGTTCTGGGACAACAGGCTATGCATTTTAGAGTAGTAGAGTTGTAGTCATTATGTTGTAGTGTAACTTTATGTCATAGTAATAATTGTGTATATTGGTAAATGTCTTAAGCCTATAATTTGGACCTGGTGCACAGTTTATTTTTGATGCCTAAACAGCATGGTGTTTTATGGAAATGCATGTTTACACTGCTAAAATAGGCATATCTGAAAAATGATTAGCTAGGAAGGGATTCTGTAGCCACCAAGATATCAAAATCTGGTGTGTAGGGTCAAAGGATAAAATGCATGTAACACAGTTAGGAATATTTGGCACATATTTGGGACACTTGTGCCCTATGAACTAACATCAAGGACCATGTTGTCCACCCTCCTGTGGGCTCACCACCTGCAGAGGGGTTCATAGGGGGGGTCAGGTGCTATGAGTATTGGGCAGCACGCTGCCCCCGCGACCCAGCCGGATTAAGCGGGAGAAGATGGATGGATGGATGGATGAGACACTTGTGCCGAATTGTCATTTTTTTTTTTACCAAAAGGTTCACAGCATCCAAACTCTTAGTCCTACAGAGCTGAAATTTTACACAGTTGTTGCCAACAACTGGATCAGTGAGTGTGGTGAGTCCCAAATGCCTAGGGTGAAGTGCCCAAGCTAGGGCCTTTAATCTATTGTATTTTTTTCCAAGACAAAAAATAATATTTTTAGAGATTTTCGAATGTCTGTACTGTAGGTTAGCTGCGCTCACAGTCTTCATATGCAGATCTACAGAAACCAGAAGGCCTAAGCTTTAAAATGATGCATCACACAAGCATGTGGCTGTAAGATTTTCTTGTAATAAGCTGTGACATTTGGGTTTGTGTTACTGTTGTGCACAGACAAAATAAGGTGGGCGGCATCAGGTTAAATAATTTGATGGCTAAACTGGTCCTTTTGAACTCCTCCCAGTATCACAAAATACCTTAAATTTGTATTATATGAGCTGTGGTTTGTGGTTCTCATGCATACAGAAGTGTTGTCCTCGCTCCAGGCACCAGCACACACACGCCTGGTTACCCTGAACAGCACAGCTCCCTTCTGCTTTGCATTCCTCTGCTTCTCCTAACTGAGCCCTATTTCTCTCACTGTCCCTGTCCTCTCTTCCACCACACCACCTCCCTCAGCCCCACCTCTCACCCAGCTTCCCACAATCACACACCCCTTCAATAATTCATCTGCAGAGGTGTTCCTTTCATTTCAATCCCCTGCACACTCTCCGCATTTTAGGAGCCATCTTTGTTGCACTAAAAAGAATGCGTTTAATAATTCATGTGTGAAGGTTTTATCTGGCCCTGACTGTTCCTCTCCTCCTCTCTCTCTCCCTCGCTCTGCATTCTGCTCCGATGGATTTGGCTGGATGCTTCTGTTTTCCCCCACGCACATCATCTTTCGGCTGGCTGCCCAACAGGTGAGTGGTTTGATCACATTGTATTTATAGTCTTGCCAGGGCCTCACCTCTGTATTATTTAGTGCTGCTGTGTGAGATGGCTGCAGGATGACTGAGGAGCTGTGGTGAAGAGATGCTTTGACATGTGTCTGGAGGACTGACATAAAGGGTTAAATGTAGGGATGCACAATCCAGCCTTTTCAGGTCCAATACCATATTGATACTGTGACCGATCAATAACATTTGATATCTGCCAGTATTAACTGAAACTAGCATAAGGACTGATGCATTTTATTTCCACCAAGACACAGTTCACTTAACTACAAAATGTATTGTTTTATCCAACAAATAACAGCTTTATATGGGAAGAATGTTAAAATCTTATGAACCATCAATAAGTCAACATTCACCAATAGTCTTATTACAGCCAATTAAACACCCAACCAGGGAATCAGCTGGACCATTATCGGGCAACAGATGCCTGATTCCAGTATCAGTATTGGTGCATCATTAAGTGGAAACAGGGACGTTTGTGTCACCAGACTCATTGAAATCAAATCAACAATGCAATGTATGGTTCATTCTCTATTTAAGCAGCTGATTACGTGAATAAATAAAATACAATTTATTATTATTACATAGATTGTACAAGAAGAAGTGGATGGAGTGAGTGTGATGTGACCCATGGTGTTCGGTGAACCAGTCCGGGGCCATATTTGGAGGTCATAGCAGAAATGTCCCCGGCCAAACCAGCAGTGAATATGAATTTTTAAAATATGCTTTTGGTCACTTCACATTAGTATTTCACATTTTCTAACTTAAAATAATATAATATACTTTATAAACTATATACAGGAACAATGTTAAAGTAACCAAAAGTCCTTATCCCCCGATTACCGTATGGTGATCAAGCCATGTGTTCATGGTGAACACAGTTTGGCCGTGGTGATGGTTTACAGACTTAAAAACTGCACAGGATAAGTCCAGAGTTTATTCTGATGCTCCAAAATGCAACATACAAACTCAGTTTTTTTATTGCTCCGAGAAGGGGACATTAGATGAGTTGATTAATAATAAAGCCCCAGGGAATGTGCAAAAATATGCTAATTATGGGAATGGTGCAATATTATCAAATGTTGAACTGTATGAATTGATGTGTCCACTGTGTGTGTGCTGTATGTTGTATGTCTATGTGCCATGAGTGCCCCTGTCCCAAGACAAATTTCTCCCAAGGGAGACAATAAAGGCTAATCTAATCTAATCTAATCTAATCTAATCTAATCTAATCTAATATAATCTCAAACTAAGTATAACTCGAGGTATTTGTTATTGGGCCAACAGTAGAACATGGTTAAAAGTAAATTTTTGCACAATATGTGTTCTTTAATTAAGTGCACATACTGAAACTTTCTTTTGTAATTTTTTTAATGTCATTACTGCAGAGCTGCAATTATAATACAGGGCTAGCAAACCATATCTACACACACACCAGTCTCTATGCTAAGCTAAGTCTTGAACTATCTGTGGCATGACTGTCTTTTTTACAATTATGATATTATGATAATGTGATAATAAGTGCTTATAATAATAAGTGCTCCCACTTTTTTTTATTGCTTTGGCACTTTTATCTATTGAAGACATTTGTAAAACAGCTCACACAAAATCCTAAACAGCGTTAATCTCAGCAAAATGCTTTTTTTTCACCCAAACGGATCAATTATCTGCCCAAAGCAAGTTTTACCATGAAAACTGTCACACTTGTGTTTTTCTGTCCTTTATTCTGTGTCAGAGCAGCTCAGAGGTTTTAGTCCTTCTCTCAGGGACCACAGAGGAGCACTGGCTTAGTGCAGTCTGACTCTGCCATTCACACTTTACACATTCATTTGAGAAAAGCTGTGCTTTTCTGTTTAAAACCTGTCTGTATTGTATTATGTAAAATATAAACATTAACAATTGCAATGTCAATTTTGCAGTATTTGATCACAAATATGTATGCAGAAGAAAACTGAAAGATGCTGGAATAGCAGATAGATCAACATTACTTTGTACCATAATATGTCATGTGTTCTGAACACATATGCAGTCTATACATCTTCAGCCCCTCTCTCTGCTTGACTCATGTGTGAAGTCCTTTGCCATCAGATTTTTGGTGTTGACAAATTCTGATTTGCCATTCTGAAAGTAACAGAGTTTGGGCCAAAATTTGGTCCTTTGGGGACACACCTTTAGTGTGGAAGAAACAAGGAGAATTCACTGATGTTCTGAAAGAGAGCTGAGTCCAGTGTTCTGAGAAACAGCCTGAGAACATGTTTGAATGAAAAGATCAAGCTAAACCACATTTCAAAAAATGTGCTAAAATGACTGAGAAAAATCTGGATAATTTCAGGATCTGGATAATTTCAGCCATGGAATTTTGCCTGTCTCTACTAAACAAAAGGTAAAATGTAGCTGTTGACTGTCACTTGAGGAACAGAGCATCCTGAGCTTTGGAGATGCCATCAAGATATTCAGATGTGTGAATGAAACAGAACACAACTCCAGTTATGGTTTTGAGGAGGTAACTAGTTTCTAATATGGCTTTAAGGTCACAAGAGTCCATTTTGCATGAATCAGAACCTCAAATCTGGAACAACATTTCTGTTATGCAGTTCCATGCTGTGCTTTTAGTAGCATTTTACCTGAAGCAGCTAACAGGTCCAAGTGCTGCAGGGACTCCAGGCCTAGGTGCTGACATTCACAGAGCTTATATCTTATCTACAGAGCGATTTGACTTGGGGAGATCTGCACAGTGTTTTGTCATTGGCTTTTGAGAGGGTTTAAAGCTGACATTTGAGCTGGAGCCGCTGACATCACACAGGGACACACAGACACTCACTCTGCTGCAGACAGAGCGCTCTGCTACTCTGTCAATGGACTTTCACATTTGTTTGCATATTAAGATTACCTAAGATAACATGCAGAAGATGAGACTCTTAAGAAGCAGCAACAATACAATGCAACTTGCAGCAACATAATTATATTGATGGAGGATGCACTGTATATTACAATAGTATCATGCTAATGCTGTACCCGCTACTGCAAGAAAATAAATGACAGTATGACACGTCTGTCACATTTGACAGAAATATTTTGTTTTTTGAAAGTAAGATGTAAAAAGGCAGATTGTGTTTGTGCTTTTACTTATTAAAGTGCACTTCTGCAGAATTCACTTTTCAGAGCTTTTAAACATGTAGTTGTTTCCTTCTCATTGACCATCTCAAGTTGTGTTTAGAGTGATTCGTGCATGTTTGAATCATCTTTAATTACTTATTTTGAAGATGCCATATTGTCATCATTTTCACTGTGACGTCCCACCTCATCCTCGTATTTAATTTTCTTAATCTGCGATATCCGTATTTGTTTTGGTACAGATGAAAATAAGTGTTACTCACTAGTGTGATGTGCATCCATCAGAGGTGGCGACAGCTGCAAGGCTCTTTTTGTGATGATTTATATAAAGACATCACAAAAACAAAATATGGTTATTGAATTGATCCTTTGCAGTGACATGATGCTGGGGGTGTATCTGTGTATCTCTATGGCAGAATGTTGATCATTTCCCATGGTGACACCATGCAGACTTTGGTAAAACACTGACAAAAACATTTTAAAATAATCTGAAAACAAAAGACAAAATATAACCTGTATTTAAATAATACATTGTCAGGAGATCAATATGAGCATTAACAGTCTTATTTAGGTGCTTTATTTTCAACATAAAGGTGAGAGTGACTAACGGATAAACTCATGGATGCAGTGTAATATATGTGAGAAATTTAACAGCACAAATCAGATCACCTGTTCCAACTAAGTCACTTAATGTTAAAATAAAACTCAGATGAAAGTCTAATTTGAGTAAATGAACAGAATAGAATCTCTAGTAACAGGGAACCTGGATATATGTACTTTATGAACTGATAATAGATGTAAAAGTCATGGACATAACTCCAGCCTGTTGTGCGTTTGCTAAATGCTTGTCTCTCTGATTCCGTTGATGCTGCTGATGCTGTTTGTGGCAGACGCTCTGATTTCACTGCTTCACATTCAAGAGGCGCTAAACTGCACCAAGCAGCAGTGTGCTCTGACAGGCCAGCCACAGCAGCCAGGCTGCTGTTGCCTTAAACACACATTTGAAATGCAGAAGGGGTGCGGGCCTAATCCAAAACTCCCTCGTACTGTCACACTGTCAGATTACATTTCTTTAAAGGATCAGCTCGTTCCACCTGGAGATGTTCTTTGATATTTTTTGTACATTTTCAAATCCCAGAAGGGCTTTGGATCTCAGACTGGTAGTGCGTTGTGTTCAGCTCAGTTTGATCCAGGAGCACCTGTGTCACTGCCAGACTGGCTCAGAATGTCGAAAAGTGGTTTGGGGCTACAGAAGTTTTGCTGCTGTTTAAAGTGTAGCAGGTGAGAGAGCCCATCCTCATAGTCTGTAAGTCCTCACTCTCACTTTCACTTATTCATCATACTCAATAATATGCTGCTCATCTGATGCATAATACAGATCGATGGTTCATGGCTGATGCCGATATCAATTGTTTAAAATGCAGAGAAAATGATGGCGATAAGTGATTGGAGCGGCTCAGAGCTCCTGTCTGAAGCACTCTGGGACTGGATACAAGTTTGAAATTTCAAGAGCAATTTTCATTTTAACATTTATAGTAAAACATTTTTTGCAGGTAGAATATAATTTAACAACACAAAATAACAGTGTTTTCTTCATCCATCCATCCATCTTCTCCCGCTTAATCCAGCTGGGTCGCGGGGGCAGCGTGCTGCCCAATACTCATAGCACCTGACCTCCCCTATGAACCCCTCTGCAGGTGGTGAACCCACAGGAGGGTGGACAACATGGTCCTTGATGTTAGTTCATAGGGGTGCGGGCATGTTTTGGGTTGATGGGGGAAACCGGAGCACCCGGAGGAAACCCATCCAGACACGGGGAGGAACATGCAAACTCCACACAGAAAGGCCCGGGCGACCCGGGGATCAAACCCGCAACCTTCTTGCTGTGAGGCCTGAGTGTTGCCACTCAGCCAAGTGTTTTCTTCAGTATTTCTATATTATCTTAAAAGTAAAAAGTTGAACAAAACTGGTGTTAGATTAAACTATTTCAGAAAAGGTTTATGTGGTTGTGTGTAGTTACTTGTTTAAATGAGTATCTAGTTTTGATACTAGTTTCAGTATTAATGTTTGGCTATTTATAATTCTGAAAAACTTAATAACTTGGGGATCAATAACAGAGCAGTGAAAATACAGACTATTTAGTTTTTGAAAAATGTGCAAAAGGGAAGATGCCTGTGCCTCTCAGCTGGTTTAAACTAAAGTCAGATTCAAATATTGCATGACATTCTACTGAGTGGTTTCAGCGTGAGCTGTTTCCTGGTTGATAAATGTGTAGAAGTCAAACCAGAGTGCTACACATACCAATCTGGCATGAGCAAAAATGCTACTATTACTGAACACATGTTTCTTGAGATGATTTTAATAGCAGTTTCACCAGGCCAAATGTATTCAAGCTGATGACTCCCACACAGCTGCAGCCTGGGGAGCCGTGTGACCTCTGACACCTCTGACAGCTCGCACAGATTTCCATCTGCCTCTGTGGAGTAAACAGGTTGGAGCGCTATGTGTAGGTGTGGGTCAGGGCTGAGGAAATCCACCTGAAAGCTTCCATTTCCCCAAGCTACATCTCCAATCACTACAGAGGGCATCAAGGATGAAGCAGCCCTGGAAAATGTAAGCACTAGAGCAGTCCCTGACGAGATGAGTGTGCCTCCCCAGCCAAGAGAATCCTTCATGACGCTCCTCAGCCCGGTTCCTGATAGCATCTCATCTCACCTCAGCTACAGGCCTTTCACACCAGGAGAGGGTCACATGAATGAAAGAGGAAAGCACATGAGAGCATCTGTTGGGCAATAGCACCATAGCGTTCATAAAAATTAAGAGTAGATAGCCATTACTAAGCCTGTAGTCGATGAAGAACATTATTGGCCGAGAAAAGACATCACAAAATTGCAAACAATTTAGCTCACTCTTCCAAGATGTCAAGGGGAAGCACATTCCTAAAGTCCTAAATCAGAGAAAAGATCCTGTGGTGTGCACTGGACTTTAGTTAATTAAGGGGAAGGCAGTATTGTTTTTCGCACTCCGGTTTCCCAATCAACCCAAAACATGCTTGCACCCTTATGAAACGTATAAAACTGAGGACCATGACGTTGCCCGGTGCCTGGCCGGACTCACCCTGAAAGGATGACGTGGGTCCACCCTCCTGTGGGCTCAACACCCACAGAGGGGTTCATAGGGGTCAGATGCTCTGGACTGGGCAACAGCGAGTGTCCTCGTCTACCAGTGCCAGTTTCACAGTGCAGGTTAACCTTTTAAAACATCCTACCTGTTCATCTGCATCACGTTAGTCGCTCCTCGCCTTTTCACACTCTCACTCCTCCCCGTGTACAGCACACACAGGCTCTCTCCTCAATGCGCTGATTAGAAGAGCAAGAGGAAACGCGACGCAGCACAGAGCAGGTGTACAGCACAGAGCAGGTCTACAGCACAGAGCTACAGCACAGAGCAGGTGTACAGCACAGAGCAGGTGTACAGCACAGAGCAGGTGTTCAGCACTGAGCCACAGAGCAGGTGCACAGCACAGAGCAGGTGTACAGCACAGATGAAGTTGTAACGCACAGAGCAGGTGCACAGCACAGAGCAGGTGCACAGCACAGAGCAGGTGTACAGCACAGAGCAGGTGCACAGCACAGAGCAGGTGCACAGCACAGAGCAGGTGTACAGCACAGAGCAGGTGCACAGCACAGAGCAGGTGTACAGCACAGATCTACAGCACAGAGCAGGTACACAGCACAGAGCAGGTGTACAGCACAGATCTACAGCACAGAGCAGGTGTACAGCACAGAGCAGGTGCACAGCACAGAGCAGGTGTACAGCACAGAGCAGGTGTACAGCACAGAGCAGGTGCACAGCACAGAGCAGGTCTACCGCGACATGTAATTGAAGTTTGTCTAATAAGCACAAATGCATCTGTATTTGATAAATGTGCAAAGGTAAATACCACTACAAAACCAGTAAGATAATGTAACTCCAGTTAGGAATTTGAAAAAAAAAAAAAAACAGGTTTAAAATCCTACCCACTTACTTCACTTTCTTCACAGTTTACTGTAAAGAGCCAGTGGAAGGGGTTAAAGAAGGGGTTCTCAGTCTGTGGGTGAGGGGCCAAAAAGGGACACAGAGGGCCGTATAGTGTCACTAATCTTAGTAGTAGCACAAGTGTGGGGGATGGAGCTCTAAACAAGAGGTGGGCCAAGCCTGAATATCAGGTGGAGTGGAACAGACTGAGGGTGTGGTGCCTTCAGTGAATGTCCAGAATTGTAAAAATAAATATCAAATTAAAGCCACAAGCGGTGTCGGCCCTCGCCCGCCCCACCCTGCATGCCGTGCCCAGCCCATTGCGCCCTGCAAATGCCGTGCACCACACTAACCCTCATAACCGTAAACCCCAACCATGAGTCTAACCCCTAACACAACCCTAACTCTAGGCCTAACCCTAGACATAACTCTAACCTTAAACCTAACCCTAGTCATAAGCCTAACTACAGCCCTAACCCCAACTCTAACCCAAGTCCTTACCCTAACCATAACTCCTAAACCTAACCCAACAGTTGGACTTCCGGTTTGGTCACCCAGGCCAATACATCCTCCACCAGAAATATTGCACCTTTAAATTATTTTTAGGAGTCTTTGCGCCCCTGTGGCCAACTGTGAAAAATGCCCCATGTCAGTAAAAAAGTTTTTGCTTCAAGTTCATAGAATTTAATTCCCAAATTTGGTACAAATCCAATAATGTTGACATTTCATGTCTATGATAGGGGGCGCTATAGTGTAACTTTACATATGTTTTATACTGGATTAAAATTTCAGCACAATCGGACTAAGCCTGTGTGAACGAGAGTAAATCTTAACATTGAATATTGTCTAAAATTTTGATTGAACTTTGCTGCTCCACCGCATGTAAACCATGATCGTTATCAAAAAATCAGCAAACTTTTGATGCTGCACTTCCCCCACCTCTAGATGATGTACAGTGATTTTCAGCCCTGTGGATGAAGCGCCTTCAGAGGAGTGCATTCAAATGCAACATGAGCAAAAATGCTGACTCTGCATTTTGCAGATTTCAATCCAAGATGGCCGCTTTCTGGTTTATCAGGGGCCATGGCCATGATAATATTTTTTTTGTTTGTCTTCACATGTGGAATGTGTGTACCGAATTTCGTGACTGTACGACAAACTTTGTCCCTTAAGCGCAATCTATTTTGAGTTTATTTTTTTTATTATTTATTATTTTTTGTATTATTATTTAATGACCATTTATGCATGAAATATTTTATCACATTTTTTGCAACTTCTGAATTTTTGGTAAAATTTTGTGAGTTTTTGAACGTGTTCAGAGCGTCAACTTCGCGCTCAACTTTGTAAGACCGTTGATAACAATGATTGCATGGGCGAAAGCAATAGGCCCAACGCCCTGTCGGGGCTCGGGCCTAATAATATTTTTAGCAAAAACAATATATCCTTTAACATGGGAAACACATATTATACATTTTTTGAAAAGTCTTGAGATTCCCCACAGCACCGTGGGGTCACTGGTGAATGACGAGCACGTCGGGTTCGCCCATTGACTATGACTTGTTAGGAATAACAAATATGCATGTCCTATGCCTTTGGCATGGGTTGCTAGGATACTGCTGTTCATCCAGGGAGCGATCGAGGGACGAAGTTGAGCGCGAAGCTCAACAATGAATGTTTCGCCCATGCACAATAAGTGGCCCACAACCCAGGGAGGTGTTCTGATAGGCCATGCATATGCACCAAATTGGCTAATGCTGTTTCATTATTTCATTTAGATTCCTTGTTGTACCTTTTGTAGTTTCTTAGGTCTATACAGTATTTTATTTATTCAATTTGTATTATTATATAATTGTCACATTATGCTATTTAAGTAAAGTTAAATGAACTTAAATACAAGCACAAGTTCATATTGGTTGAGCTAGGTCTTCTTGAGTTAAGTATCAAAAACCCAGAGTACCCGGATGTGAGAGGACGCTGGCATCTCCATCCGTATAATTGTTGTTTGGACCCTTTTTACTACATTCGGGTTTTTATTTTTATTTTTTTTTACCCTCTCCACAACTATCATTGAGTGTTCTTTTGTGTAGATCTTTTCACGGATTACTGCTTTGGAGGTTTTTGAGCTTACCTGTTGGGCTCTCTCGGCATTGGACTATCTGACACTGGATCTGTGTATATATATATGCCCCTCCAAGGGCGCTAGGAGCAGTGTGGGTCCTTGGGCAAGACCCTTCACGCTACTGCCCACCTCATACAATGATGAGAGGCGATAAAACTTACGAGATGCCGGCTCAGACGTCGCCCGGTCAAACAAGGTCTTCGTCAGGTGTCGAGGAACCAGGACACCTTGATGAGAAATGGGCTACTGGAATAAGACGGAAATGGGCGAGATGTGAGAACCAGGCTCTGTTGGAGCTACTACTCCAGTAACCCTAGTCAGAGGGGTCACATGAACAGGATGTGGGAGAAATGGTTACTACGATACCCACAGTCCAAGCTAACGGCCAAACAACTAGTAGCTCAGGGTTCCAACATTCACAAAGGGCAACTGCTGTCACAACTAGAGACTGACGAGGTACAACACAAATGCTACGGCAAAGGGGGAGCCAGGACGCCAGGTCAGAGGGGAGTTAACACTAACTCCCCAACCAGAGATTTGGAAGGAAGCCCCAATAAGTATCACGCGGAGCGAGGCAGCGACTGACCTGAAAGATAAGATCATGGGCCGGATGAACACAAGGCAGTTACACAGGCTAAGTGAAGTACCATCTGAAAGTCTGCTAGAGGATGTGAATGCAGCACTCAGAGCGATCCCTACCACAACCATCACTGAAACCAATGAGCTGATCTACACTTCAGCAGCAGTAATCCTAGAGGTGTTGGGCTATAAGAGCCATGGGAGCCATGAGATATGATACCCACCATGGAAAAGACGGTTAGAGGCTAAAATCAAGGAAGTGCAGAGAGAAGTGAGCCAACTGTCAGAGGCCCAGAAAGGTGCAAGTGAAAGCAAGTACCTAAGAGGTACAACGAGATGCCCATACCTGAAGCACTCGAAACTGCCAAAAAAGCCTCCAAGCCTTGGCCAGCCACCTAAAGAGGTACACGAGAGAATGAAGCCAGACGAATAAACCGCCTGTTCGCAACACAACCTGTGAAAGTGTACGCTCAATGGCAGGGTAATAACAGCAGAGCAGACCCACCAAGGCTGGAGACTGAGAGGTACTGGAAAGACATATGGGAAAGAGAAGCATCACATAACACCGATGCACAGTGGCTGGTGGCTCTGAGAGCAGACCACAGCAACCTCCCTGAACAGAATCCAGTTACCATCTCAGTGGCAGACATCCAGGAAAGAGTCTCAGGCATGAAAAGTTGGACAGCACCAGGCCCTGACATGATCCACGCATACTGGCTAAAGAAGCTCACTGCTCTCCACGAGTGCCTAGCAGCACAAATGAACCAGCTGCTAAGGGATGGGACTCACCCTGAATGGCTAACCCAAGGGCGTACAATCCTGATCCTGAAGGATCCCTCAAAGGGTACAGTCCCATCCAACAGCCAATAACCTGTCTCTCCACAACATGGAAGCTCATATCAGGCATCAGCTAAGATAAGCGGCACATGGATCAATACATGAGCACAGCAAAGAAGGGCATCGGCAAAAACATCAGGGGAACCAAACACCAACTCCTGGTTGACCGAACAGTCGCTCGTGACTGCAGAACCCTTCAGACCAACCTGTGCACTGCCTGGATTGATTACAGTAAAGCCTATGACTCAATGCCACACACATGGATCACTGATGCCTGGAGCTGTACAATATCATCAGGACTCTAAGGGCGTTCATTGCAAACTCAATGCAGTTGTGGAAAACCACCGTTGAAGCCAATAGCAAGACACTTGCACAAGTGACCATCAAATGTGGCATATACCAAGGAGATGCACTGTCCCCACTGCTGTTCTGTATAGGTCTGAACCCCCTCAACCAAATAATCGACCACACTGGCTATGGATACGACTCAAAAATGGGGCCACCATCAGTCACCTCCTCTACATGGATGACATCAAGCTGTACGCTAAGAGCGAGCGAGACATCGACTCACTGATCCACACCATCAGGATCTACAGCACAGACACTGGAATGTCATTCGGGCTCGAGAAATGTAGTAGGATGGTGACAAAGAGAGGGAAGGTAGTCCACACAGAGGGGGTCTCACTCCCAGAGGGAACAATAACAGACATTGAGGACAGCTACAAGTACCTTGGTATCCCACAGGCAAATGGCTCCTTGATGAGGCAACAAAGAAAGTGGCGACAGCCAAATACCTGCAAAGAGTACGGCAGGTCCTAAGAAGCTCAATGGAAGAACAAGGCGCAGGCAATAAACAGCTACGTCCTGCCAGTGATCAGATACCCAGCAGGAATCATAAGATGGCCAAAGTAGGAGATACAGACCACAGATGTTGAGAAATGAAAGCTCCTGACCTGCAGGAGGGTTCCATCCCAAGTCCAGCACCCTGAGACTGTACATGAGCTGGAAGGAAGGAGGCCGAGGACAAGTGAGTGTGGGAACCACTGTCCAGGATGAAACATCCAAGCTCCATCAGTGACAAGGCCCAGACTGATGATGCTCAGAGAATGTGAATGGCCATACCGGCTTGTCAAAGCCTGATCCCGTCAGATCTCAGAAGCTCAGCAGAGCCAGGCCTGGTTAATACTTGGATGGGAGGCCGCTGGGAATTCCAGGTGCCACAGTAGGGCGCGAGTGGCAAAAACCTTGAGTCCTCAGGCAAGACACTTCACCCACATTGCCTAGTATGAAACTGGTGTGTGCATGGCAGGACTCCCTTGAAAAAGAGATTAGTAATCTCAATGAGACTTTCCTGGGTAAATAAAGGTAAAAAAAAAAAAAAAAAAAAGTCTCAGACAGTGGGGCACAGAGGAAGAGGTGCTGGAGGGACCATCATGGAGGACAAACCCCTACACGGGGCGTACCACCGGAACATAACTGAAGTGGCTGATATGAAGAAATCCTACCAATGGCTGGAGAGGGCTGGTCTGAAGGACACAGAGGCTCATCCTGGAGCACAGGAGCCTTGAGCACCCGAGCAATAGAGGCCCAGATCTACCACACCAGACAATACCCAAGGTTGTGCAAAGAAGTGCCTGAGACAGTCCAGCACATAACTGCAGGGTGTAAGATGCTGCAGGGAAAGAGTACATGGAGCGACATAACCAAGTAGCGGACATAGTGTAGCCTAGTATATCTGAGGCCCTGGGGAAGACAAGGACACGCTGGGTCTCTCAGCTGGCCTCTGAATGCCTTGGGGCTGGAGGAAGTGTCCGGGGTGAAGGAAGTCTGGGAGTCCCTGATTAGTGGCCATACCGGCTCGTCAAAGCCTGATCCCATCAGATCTCAGAAGCTAAGCAGGGCCGGGCCTGGTTAGTACTTGGATGGGAGACCACTGGGAATTCCAGGTGCCACAGTGGGGCGCCAGTCACAAAAAACTGTTGTTGTGTCCTTAGGCAAGGCACATCACCCACATTGCCTAGTATGAAAGTGGTGTGTGCGTGAGTGTTGGTGGTGGTCGGAGGGGCCGATGGCGCAGATTGGCAGCCTCGCTTCCGTCAGTCTGCCCCAGGGCAGCTGTGGCTACAATAGTAGTTTACCACCACCGGGTCTGGAGTGAATGAATAATGCTCTGTAAAGCGTCTTTGAGTGTCCAGAAAAGCGCTATATAAAACTGATGCATTATTATTATTATTATTATTATTATTATTAGACTGCTGCCTCCATGACCTGGCCCAGGATAAGCAGAAGAAAATGAACGGAAATGGATGGATGTGTATATACACTTTTTTTTTAAATGCCTTTATCCTAAATAAATACATACATACATAAATAAAGCTATTTTTTCAGTCTCAGAAAGTTTAAACCTATTCTAAAGTGACATTTTGACCTGGCACTTGGATCCACTGGATAACTAAACAAAAGGAGGTGTTTGCCTTAACAGGGCCTGGTGTGGTTGCTGAGTCTCTCTGAGAAGAATGGAGCGTTTGTTTCTCTCACTAATGAAAGGCTGCTCTTTGAAATGCAGCCTCCACTCTCAATGCACCTACTGTGAGTGATTCCAACCATAAAGCAGCATAAAGAAGCGAAAAACACCATTAATGCTCAAACCATTGGCTCCATTTACTGCACACTGCCATCTGCACGGGCCAGCCTCATTTAAAACTCATTTTCCAACACCTGTCAGAGCGCGCCACTTCAAATAAATTATAAACATTCAATAAAGACTATGTGTGCAGCAGAGCACAGAGGCATCGTGTGAGCAGAGTGCTAAGAGAGGCCTTAATGCAACACTAGTTTTACTCAGTCAGTTGCATGTATCGCCTGCAAAACTTCCACCTCGTCTGAATCAGGATTTATAAACTGCATAGGGACTGGGAACTTTGACGGGGCTGTGATTTGAATCTCCCAAATGTGTGAACACATCTGAAATACACCAATCTTAACCTTACATGGGCCACCCTTTAATATAAATGAATAGGAAGAGGGACAAATTCTGGGCCTCTAAAACCCTGGATAACAGACACCCCTTTAAATGACTGTTTTAAAGCATCTGAATTAACTTTGAGTTAAGTTCCTTCCCATTGCTTGGTGTCATGCATGTGTTTCCTGTGAGTCCTTCACAAATAAACAATTTAAGTCTGTGCATTTTTATCACATTTGCTCTATTTTTGCTGCTCTATTCTGGATCCTTTGTAGTTTTTTTGTCTTCTCGGCCAGTGTTGACGTGTCTGTTTTAGGTGCTTTGGAACTCTGTGGTGGAAACAAGCTGGGGTGCATTTGGTGATTTGAAGGCCAGTAAGGCTGGCCTTATTTATTACTTTATTAGTTTGGATTAGGATTTATTACTTTATTAGTTTGATTTAATAATGATAAAAAAAAAACATTCCCTCAGCTACACAAGTGTGTTAATGTTGAGGCAAATCTCATTGGCACCTTTGTTTCTGTCTAATTCCAACACTTGAGTTCCCTGGTGTAGACAGAGAATATCTCATTAAACCTGGTCAAAATATGTTTTGTTTTTTTCCAAGTCTAAACTATGGGAATGTTGTGTGCATGCTACATATTGCTAGTACATTGTAGTGAAAAAGACAAATAGAAATAGTCTGAAACAGAGGAAAATGTGCTGAGCTTAGAGCAGCCGATTAGTCATAGCTCATAGCGTTTCTACATAATTAACTGCATTTATGAACCATAAGCTCGACAGTACATGCACGCCTAACTGCTGCCAACTGGGAACCTGTTTGTCCCATTCTGTACCAGCCCAACTGGGGTTTACGCATGTTTCTGTATTTTAAAGAGGACATGATATGCAAGATCAACTTTTATTCATCTGTAGTCAAATTGATTTGTGTATGTTTGGAAACACTATTACAACCTAGAAGTATATTTGTCTTGCACAGTAATATCATACACACTCCTATTAGTGTAGAGTATTAACCCATTAACCCATTAAAACTCCTTTTTTCCCTAAGGATGAAATTCTGAAATTCTGTGTCATTCGTTGTACTTTGGCTGTTAGGGTGAGTCTCTTCAAAACTGCATCTGCATAGACATATTTCTATCATGTTGGTCATATGGACGAATGGTCATATCACTTTATTTGGTTCATGTGGTTCACATGAGCTGTGCTCTTTGAGTTTAAGCCTCAAAGGGGCTATGGGAGAGCCTGATGTTTTGAGAAAATTTGATGCCAGTACGTTGCTTCTGCATCATTACTTTACATTACATCCCTGAAGTACGTCTTAGGGTCACAAGGTTGGTGAGATCTCATATCAAGTGATTGGTTTTCACAAACGTTGTCACACATCTGATCTATTGTGCTTCAGCGTGCTAGCTCTCTCCTGCCTCACCCCAACTCTCCACTGGTGCCATGTTACTACTATAGGCTAATGAATTGATAACAACAGGGCTATGTGCTTAACGAGTCATGGCAAGTTCAACTTCAAAGTAAAGTCTGAGGAACAGTTTTTAGGAAGGAATATGTCTTGTCTTCAGTGCGACCCTTCTGCCAAACAAGAAAAGGACCATTAAACTGGAATGAGTGCATCTGGCTGTGGTGATATCTATCCATCCATCCATCCATCCATCTTCTTCCGCTTATCCAGGGCCGGGTCGCGGGGGCAGCAGTCTAAGCAGGGGCTCCCAAGCTTCCTCCTCCCCAGCCACTTCCTCCAGCTCCTCCGGACGGACCCTGAGGTGTTCCCAGGCCCAGAGACATAGTCCCTCCAGTGTGTCCTGGGTCTTCCCCGGGGCCTCCTGCCGGTGGAACATGCCCGGAACACCTCCCGAGGGAGGCGTCCAGGAGGCATCCGGACCAGATGCCCGAGCCACCTCAACTGGCTCCTCTCAACGTGGTCCTATACCTCTTATTTTGATTCACACACTGGCTAGAGGCGGCTACTTATTTTTGCCTCCACAAAGGAGAGCATGTGGAGAGACCCAGAGCAGTTGACACACTGACAAAGACCCATCGCCGGGACCCGCAGCACCCTCTGCCGCAGCCAGCACACTCGCTCGCTGCTGTATGAGGCCTCTGCCTGCTCATTTCTGAGTGGAAAATTTTCACCTGGCCGTAGCTCGTAGAGGGCTTAAGTCTACCTGGTACCCTAGTATTAATATGGACTGTTCGCAATTTTCAGATTTAAGTGAAAAGACTAGTTTAATGACCCTTTCTTCATATTGGAAAATAATGCACTTTGGGGGACAGAGCCAACAGGACAGCGGATAGAGGAGACACTTTGACTCAGTCCTCTGAATAAGGTAAGAGGCTTGTTTGTGTTATTTTTGGGCAAATCTTAGGACAGAGCTTCAGAGGTAAATAGTGCTATAGTGTTAATAGTTATATAGTGCGTAAATGAGCGTGTGGGTGCAACGGAGCGATGTTGTGCCATGTGCGTTGTAGGAGCAGCGCTGATGCCGTGTGTTTGCATTGTAACCATACCCTCTTACTGTAGTTTTGCTGAAGTTGTTGGGGCTGGTTGAGAGTGGTGTGTTAGGTTGTGTCGATGGGGCTGGTTGTTGGGGCTGGTTGGGAGTGGTGTGTTAGGTTGTGTCGATGGGGCTGGTTGGGAGCGGTGTATCAGGTTGTGTCGATGGGGCTGGTTGTTGGGGGTGGCTGTGTGCATTGTGCTCTGATAGTTTTCAAACAGTGCAAGCGTTCAGCCATTAGTGACCATAATGAGTGCCTGTTTCTGGCATTCAATCGAATACTTACACTACCGTTCAAAAGTTTGGGGTCACCCAGACAATTTTGTGTTTTCCATGAAAAGTCACACTTTTAATTACCACCATGAGTTGCAAAATGAATAAACTATAGTCAAGACATTGACAAGGTTAGAAATAATGATTTGTATTTGAAATAATATTGTTTTCCTTTAAAAGCAGCAGTTACAGCCTTGTCATGCAATTGTTTGGATTTTGGAAAAATGTTTAGATTAAGTTGTCTCTCCTTCGGCAGCTGGTGGTAACTTGGGGAGAACTAGGCGTTGTCTTCCTGGCAGCTGCTTTTGTGAGCACTGTCAGGCCCTGGTGAGGCTCGGGCAGGACTCTGGAAGCAGACTGCACTCTGGAGGGCTGGAGAAGAACTGGAGAAAGACTAGAGAAGGACTCTGATGAGGGTCTTTCTTTTCCCTTCCCCCTTTGACTCGGGGAAGGAGTGAGACGGGGCTTCTCATGTTACACATGAACCATTAACAATTTAAACACATTTACATTTGCATTTCCAAATTGATATTAGAACAATCAGTGATTCAGATGTCTGAATAGGTCAAAATGTTCAAGTTCATCTTTCTCTGAGGGAAAGTCCAGTGACTTGAAATGTAGAGAAGTTCGATAGACAAACAAAAGTGTCTTTTTATTTGTCTCAGTTATTTATTTAATATATTTAATTTGAATTACTTCAGTCAGTGTGATTTCTTTGGAAAAGGGAACATACAATTCTTTTGAGTCTCTTGTCTTCGAGTTTGGTTTGAGATGAGGATGGAACCCCCTCGTGAAGTGGGGCTGAGGCAAAGGTCAGGCCGAGGTCAGGACTTTCCTCAGGCAGGTTTGTGGAGGCAGATAACAGTGACCAGTCTTTAGTCTTTAGTCTTTAGTTTGCTTAATCCAAATGGTCACGTTTAACATTGTAGTAATGGCAAATTCATAGGACAATCTTCCTAGATAATATATAAAGCGCAGGACCCAAACCATGAAAAAAACGACTTATAGAAAAACATGCGACTTATAGAAAAATGTGGTATATAATGTAATAACTTTGAGTCCCCCCACTTTGCACCCCTTTTCAAAGAGGTATCAGTGTAAAACCCATTGCAGAAACTATTACACATCATGTCAGGTTTGTCAAGTTGCTGTGTACTGTGTGTACTGTGGATGGTGTTTTTCTATATTTACTGAGAATTGTTGTGCAGAAGCATGGGTATTGTAGGCTTGTGGGCTGAGCATTGGACAGGCTAGTACTGCTAACAAGAGGCTAATAAAAATGCTTTGAATAGTGCCCCAGGAGGGATCGCTAGATTACTATAACATACATGGATAACACAACTGGATAAAATGTTGAGGGAAAAAATTCCAGTTTCATTCCAGATTGTGGTATCGGTTCATGTTGGGTATCGGCAGATATTTAAAGCTATAGTATCCATATCAGTATAGAAAGAGATGAAGCTGGATCGGTGCATCGACATCCACAGATCATCCCTCTCTCACCTCAGGCTCATTCCTCCCTGCAGAGGAGCCTCTTTCAGAGCCCTTTGGAAATGCTCTGCTTCCCCACACTTTGCCATTGCCAGGTACACTTAGAATCAGAATTATGCCAAAGTCATATCGGGGAAACAGTTGAGGATCAGTGCAGAGTGAAGCCATTTGAGAAGCTGAAAGATGGAGAATTTCTGGTGTCCATAAAAGAGGGAAGGAATATTCTGATATTGACTATTAAAGGTGGTGCTGATTTTCAGTGTATTAAACATGTAAAAACATCCATCCATCTTCTCCCGCTTAATCCAGCTGGGTCGCTCAATCCTCACAGCACCTGACCCCTCCCATGAGTGCTGAGCCCACAGGAGGGTGGACATCATGGTCCTTGATGTTAGTTCAGGTGCTGCATGTTTTGAGTTGATGGGGGAAACTGGAGCCCAAAGGAAACCCATCCAGACACGGGGAGAACATGCAAACTCCACACAGAAAGGCCCGGGCGACCCGGGTATCGAACCCGCAACCTTCTTGCTGTGAGGCCTGAGTGTTGCCACTCAGTAAAAACAAATGGTTTGCAGTGGACCAAAGTTATTCCTTACTTACCTTATGCATCCTGAATGTAATTAATTCTGTTAATTATTCACTGCATTGATTTTATTTGCACTTTTCATAACTTTTAGAGAACACAGTTTTGCATGACGGTAAAGATAACAACAACTAGCATGCTAATGCACACTTTCTGATTTACTGACGTTCTAATTTGATGCAGACAGTGCACAGCTGAACTATTTTGATGTTGAGACCTGCGTATACAATATTCAAAATATCTGCACTTGGACATGACAAAGTCTTTTGAGTCACTTGAGATTTTGAATGAGGCTGATTCTCATTACATGCGAAGAGTTCTGTTATAGCTTTACTTTTACGCACAGTGGAACAAGCACCACACACAGAAGACGACGACGCCTCAGGATAGGATCAGACAACTTCGATTACCGCAACTATTAACCATTAAATATGACCAGTCTGACACATGATCCATCACATGGCTGAATCAGAGTCATCAATGAACAAAAGAGTAGAATCGTCATCATCATCATCATCATCATCATCATCATCATCATCATCATCATCCATGAATTCATTAAATTAACATGTTCATGATGTAAATTCATAATATAAAACCAGAGACAAAGATGAGAGAAGACAGGAGTTCAATCTAAGTAATTAAAACCAGGGATTTCTTCGTGCCTCACTGGCTCCTCACAAAGTCCTTCAAATCAGCAAGAAATTGTTTGTCTGAAACCCATGAATTATTTTTATAACTTGAAACTTGAAAAAGTGTTTGGAGAAACAAAACACAATGCTGAAGATATAACCACATTATAACATGGCTTAAAACTCACAAGAGTCAGATTTGTGTGTTGCAGGACATTTAAAGGACTGAAAAATAAGAGTCATGGTCAGTGCTATTACATCACTATGGGAGAAACATTCAAGCTCAAAGTTTAGAAGTGGATTTTTATGAAGTCCATTTTATGACTCAGTCTAATCCATTAAAAATAAACTCTCTGCCTCAGAAGCTATATCCAAGTACTTCCAATCATATTTAAAGTGTTTGATTAAGAGACATTTGAGGGAGACATTAATTTGACCTGTTAGGGTTGTCTGAAGTCTTAACACATATATTAAAGGCTCTTTACATTTTCAGGTGGCCGATCCTCTAACTGCTTGTCTTCATGGTGTTACCAATTTGGCTGAAATGTGTTTTAGTCTTGCATTAAACTTATCCATCTCACATGTATGTCTAAAGACAAACAGGGATGCTCTCTCTCTTTACACGTCCTATATTATACACAATGGATTCTCCTTTTGTATAATATATTTAACATTCAGGTAACAGTTGCTTTTTACCTTTTGTTCAGAAGAGACTGACATTTCCAGGGATTAAATAATTCAAACGATTCTAGTGAAGGCATTTAAAAACACAGTGGAGCACTTCCTGTATTACAACGAAACAAAACTCTAAGGAAACAACATTATAACAAAGAGTAGAAAAATAATCTGGCCTAATATGAGCCCTGGAAGTTGACTTGGCTCTCCACAGATTTGATCCTGATTCCTCCACAGACTCTGGAGTCAGAGTTGACACTAACAGTGATCTGAAGACCACAGCCTGTTATCAAAGTGCCACATTATGCTATTTTCTGATGTTGTTTCCTCATTAAAAACACACCTGGAGTTTCATTCACACATGTTTACACTACACGAGTTTTTTGCCTTGACAGACTCACTGCCACAGTCAGATCTCCGCCGAGGAAACACTGATCTGCGCCGTATTTTGGCTTCTGACAGAATTCCACCACCTCTTGGTTCCCTTTTAACAGGTTTTATAAGTTTCACTTTTCTTTTTAACCCACTGAGTTTAAAGTCACACCTTCAGTGTCCAATCCGTTAATGAAACTATTGCACACTACATCAAGTTTTTCACAGACAGATGTCACAGATGCTTTACAGAGGATTATTTACAGAGCATTCTTCATTCACTCTATACCCGCTGGTGGTAAACTACTGTTGTAGCCACAGCTGCCCTGGGGCAGACTGACGGAGGCGCGGCTGCCAAACCAACCGGCGCCAACGGTCCCTCCGACCACCACCAACACTCACACACACACACAACTTTCACACTTACAGCCCATGTTTTTTTGGGTTGACTCATCTTTATTATTGTGCTGTTCTGGGGAAGGGACTTAATTTCTTTGGGCTGGACCCTGTTATCCACATTGGGAAGTTTGTATTATGTATTTGTATATTTGCATTGATCCATCTTTCAATGGAGATAGGACAACTAAGATTGTGGTCAGCATCCAGTTTACTGGGCAAACCTCCTTTTGCCTGCTTAGTGTTTGGATGGGAGACCGCTGGGAATTCCATGTTCCTCTGTGTGGCTACAACAGGATCTTACCACCACCAAGTGTGGAGGGAATGAATAATGCACCAAACTGTAAAGTGACTGAGACTAATGACTGAGACTAAAGACTTACTTTTATTACTGGCCATTGTGAGCCTAGTTTGATATTTAGTCATAAAGTGTATTTTAATACTGGTTAGAGTGATTGTTAACATTCAAACAGGATGAAACAGAATCACAAACTTAAGTAAACTCATTAAAGTCAAACTCATTAGTTATTTATTTTATGCACTGTATTTGCTATGAGATCTTTCACTATTATCTTAACTTATTATTTTTAACTGACATACATTAACTTACATGTTGTTCTCCTCATCAGAAACATACCCAGAGTTGTATATTTGCTTCATTCACTCTTTGCTGTGTGTGTAGTGTGTCTGCAGTGTGTGTACTGTGTGTGTGGTGTGTGTAGTGTGTCTGCAGTGTGTGTACTGTGTGTGTAGTGTGTGGTGTGTGTAGTGTGTCTGCAGTGTGTGTAGTGTCTGTATGTGTGTACTGTGTGTGTATGTAGTGTGTAGTGTGTCTGCAGTGTGTGTACTGTGTGTGTAGTGTGTCTGCAGTGTGTGTACTGTGTGTGTAGTGTGTGGTGTGTGTAGTGTGTCTGCAGTGTGTGTACTGTATGTATGTGTGTACTGTGTGTGTATGTAGTGTGTAGTGTGTCTGCAGTGTGTGTACTGTGTGTGTAGTGTGTCTGCAGTGTGTGTGTCTGCAGTGTGTGTACTGTGTGTGTATGTGTGTACTGTGTATGTAGTGTGTCTGCAGTGTGTGTACTGTGTGTGTATGTGTGTACTGTGTATGTAGTGTGTCTGCAGTGTGTGTACTGTGTGTGTATGTGTGTACTGTGTATGTAGTGTGTCTGCAGTGTGTGTACTGTGTGTGTAGTGTGTCTGCAGTGTGTGTACTGTGTGTGTAGTGTGTCTGCAGTGTGTGTACTGTGTGTGTAGTGTGTCTGCAGTGTGTGTGTACTGTGTGTGTATGTGTGTACTGTGTGTGTAGTGTGTCTGCAGAGTGTGTGGTGTGTCTGCAGAGTGTGTGGTGTGTCTGCAGAGTGTGTGGTGTGTCTGCAGAGTGTGTGGTGTGTCTGCAGAGTGTGTAGTGTGTCTGCAGTGTGTGTACTGTGTGTGTATGTGTGTACTGTGTATGTAGTGTGTCTGCAGTGTGTGTACTGTGTGTGTAGTGTGTCTGCAGTGTGTGTACTGTGTGTGTAGTGTGTGTGCAGTGTGTGTACTGTGTGTGTGGTGTGTCTGCAGAGTGTGTGGTGTGTCTGCAGAGTGTGTAGTGTGTCTGCAGTGTGTGTACTGTGTGTGTGTGCAGTGTGTGTGTGCAGTGTGTGTCTGCAGTGTGTGTCTGCAGTGTGTGTAGTGTGTCTGCAGTATGTGTAGTGTGTCTGCAGTGTGTGTACAGTGTATCTGCTGTGTGTCTGCAGTGTGTGGGCTGTGTGTGTGTACATGGAGTGTGTGTGCACACAGGATACACACATTCCATTGTGCTCACACAGAGGGTCACACACACACACTCCTGAGCGTCATCATCTCTCCACAGCTCTGACTCATACCTGCTCTGTACCCGCAGCCTTCACACCCTCCGCTTTTCAATCAAACCAGAGAGGATAATTGTCCAAAAGCTTTTTTTACTCCACTGCTGCCGATCTGAACAGACACATTTCTGGTTCAGGAGGAGGTATTTTAGAGATTTCATTTCAACATTCCCGTCTTCAATGAACATTTCCTCCATTTCCAATTAGAACCAGTGTAATCAAGAAAATGAAACCCGTGTTTGTGTTAAAGAGGGAGTATTGCACTTCTATGATAATGGGCAAGACACAGTGTAGACATAGCTTCAAAGCCACATGTGTCAGTGTCCTGTTGTACTAGTGTGTATGCTATGGACCCCTGCTCCGAGACTAATGTGTCCACTTGGACAAATAAAAAGAACCCTGAATTTGACAGACTCAGGGCAGCTGTGACTTTGGCAGCTCACTACCACATCGAGAAAATCCCTCAATTGAAGTCCCAGAAAACTTCCACATTTCTTTTGTGGTATAACATTTGGCTGTAGTTTGGCAAAAATAGCTGTTGGTACCTTCTATTTTTTATGATTCAAAATGTAAGTGACAGAGCTCCTCCACCTCTTTTCTCTCGTCACAAGAAGCAATGGGAGCACCTCTGCTGCCTCGTCACAGCACTGCACACCTCAATGGCTGCTCCCTAATAATATACTTACTTTGACTCTTCTCCTGCTGCCTTTCACTTTCTCTTTCACTAATTATAAATGTGTGTAATATGGCCTCTGCCCAAATCAAAGTCTGGCACAAGCTTGTAGCTGCAGCAGTGCATGACTGATCCTTTCTTATAACATACTGTCAACGATTTGCTATAGATGTCCCTACTTACTTTGCTGCCTGTTCATAAATGGTGACAAACAGTGCTGAAATGTTGTAGGTTGAAGGAATCTGTGTCCACTGGAGCAGAAAAGTGGGTCCTAGCATCAAGGAAACACAAAGGCGTGGTGAACTCAAGCACAAAATGGGGCATTATAGAATCCATCGCCCCAATAAGGCTCGGACACATGTGGCAAACAGCCGCCAGCAGCAGTGGAGAAACAAACACGTCCATAACCATTCCCCTCAGTCAGGGCGAATCTTGCTAACTTCAAGAGCATCTTTTGCAAACACAACTTAGCATTTTGCCTTTATGTTTTATTTGAATAGAATGAATCAAAATAAATACATGAAAAATTGATTAAAATCCTAAGGGATGAAGGAGTATTTTATTTATTTTTGTTGAGTTTTCTAATAAAAAATAGCAATATTGGAGTGTGGCACTGGATCAAAACATATGCATACAGGTGCTCATCAGACCAGGGGCTTGAATTCTTGCAGAAAGAGAGGAGATGGCAGAGGCACTCTGGTTTCTGGTGTATTTCTTAATGGTCATGCCAATGAGTTTCAGCTAGTGTTATCAAAAATATTGCGCTATTAACACGTTAAATCAAAACAATTTTAATGGATTACATTTTTTATCACAAGATTATCGCTCTTTGTGACCTAGTGAACAGTTTTTTTCATAGGCTGTGACAGACTACTAGCAACGTTAGAAAAACTACAGGATCTGGTTGTAAACAGGAAGGAAAACAATTTATACAAAACTGAAAAGTCACAGTTGGAGGAGGTGAGCCAAAGCACAGCACACCTGTGTGCACCACGAGGAAAAACATGAAACAAATCCACTACAAGGACCACGGACTGTGACCTCTCTCCTCTGGCCACCCCCACTCCTCCACGCTGCCATCACATCCACAAACACATGGAGGAGCGCATATCGCAGCACCACACCCGCCTCACCACGCAACAGACCCCATCATGCCGCTGGACCCACCCTCTGTGCCAAAACCACCAGCTCCACTTCGCGACCTGCAAACAGATGCTCTGGCTGCTGCCCGGCAGGTGTGAACAGGGTCCACTGAACCACAGGCAACCTGCCCAAAAGTCCCAGCACAAGTGCGACAAACACAGTCACATTAACTAGAGATCACTGGACGTCCCTCAGTAATGAGAACTAACACATTATTTCACCCGTTATGTGACTGTTCTAAAGACTGAAGAGGCACTTCGCTCACACTGTTGCAGAGCACAAAGTGTCTCACTGACGATTGTTCTGGTTTGACAAAAAAAAAAAAGCACAAATAAGCCACTTTTTTATGTGGACAAGAGTATTAAAATGATTCAAGGGATAAAAAGGAGCAGTTAACTATGACATTCATGAGATTAATCGCAATTAAATATTTTAATAAATTGACAACACGAGTGCACATGCGCCCCATGTGATAATTAACAAAAAAAATCATCTTTGAATATATGCATGTTGAATCTGAGTATATTGACAACATACCATACTAAACACAGCAGATAAAGGAAACACCGTTCTGTATATGTTGGAGTATAGTCAGCAAGTAACAGCCCAAAAGGGTCCCTCCTGTGGGCTCACCACCCGCAGAGGAGTTTATAGGGGTCGGGTGCACACGAGGCGGTGAACTGCTGCCTCCACGATCCACCCGGATAAAGTGGAAGAAGATGGATGCATGGGTTGAATGGGTTAATTCTGTTCACGTCACAGCTTCCATTACTTCATATACACAGCACATTATTTGTCCAAGAGGCTTCTCCAGATATGACTGGGAACTGGTAAGACATTATATCAGTCTGATGGAAGGAGCTAACAGTGAGTATCTGTTCTTACTGTGCACTCAATTCTTCTTGTTAACACTCATTTTAGAAGTTCTTTACTAATAATCCACCTAGTTGTTCTACTTCTAAAATAACCTGACCTGACTTGAATTATTTGAAGTGCTTAATTCACAAAGACGTGCCAAACAACCCAAATCTCCTTAAACAAAAGTAACATTTGGTGATGAGAAACTTTTCAAAGTGCTTCACTTTAATCACAGTCCGTTTTTCCCATTGGCCTGATGTGAATGAATGCTGGCACATGTGCAGTGTGAATCCCGTTCCCACTAATTGTCCTTGTCAAGTCATTACAGAGCCTACACTGGGGCCATAAGCGCTTGTGACAGTTATATTAAAGCAACATGATATTAGCGCTGCGATCATCTGTGCTCACATTTGTTAGCCACCCTGGCGGATTTAGCATTGCTATCACTTAAACGGGCAGGCTAACATCCATTACCATTTCCCCTGGTTGTTAAACATATGCATTTTGGAGCCATATTACGCATTGCTTAATTTCGGCATTTCACGTTTAGAACATAACATAATGTCTTGTAGGTCTATACAAAATACATCAGTCTGATGTCAGCACAGCATCGGCAAGACATTTTCAAAAATGAAATTTGGACCATGGTGAGCTTCAAATTGGGTGAGACTGTTGTAAGCACTTAAGCATGCAAATGTAATGAATGTCTGGCAATAATTTATGGACTTAACAGTTCAGGAGACCTATGGAGTTCTACCAGGATTCAAGAAAAAAAGGCAAGATGCTAAATTCAACTCCAGGTATATTTTTAATTTGGGAACAATTTTGCCTGACAGAAACATTGACTTGCAGAATTAAAAATCTCAAACAAATCTATGTTGCATATTAAATACCCTTCAGTCCAGCTTCTCACAATAAGAATGTCAGATATAAAAGACAATTTCTTTCTTCAGTATCTGCACATGGAGATACAAGAGATGCACAAGGAGAGTCAAGGGCATAATGAAACTGCCCAAATGTGACCTGCCAGGTGCCACAGTGGACTTTAAACACAGTATGGATGAGTAAAGAAAACTGGATGATAAATATGGACTACTCAAGATGCTCTGTCATTTTAATGAGAACCAACAACTGTCTGTGGGGGGACAAAGGGAACAGTAAAATATAGGCTATAAGGTGAACCATGAAAACTCTTTCAGAAAATGAATTCTGCTCCGACGTCTGGGAACTACACGATCTTTAGTTTAAAAAAGTAAAGAGTAATGTTAAGCTTCCAACAAAAAGTCGCAAAACATCCTGCCCAATCTTCATGGCGAGGTATTTCATGCCGAACTATATTCTTCAGGGTCCATCCATCCATCTTCTCCCGCTTAATCCAGCTGGGTCGTGGGGGCAGTTTGCTGCCCAATCCTCACAGCACCTGACCCCCTATGAACCCCTCTGCAGGTGCTGAGCCCACAGGAGGGTGGACGTCATGGTCCTTGATGTTAGTTCAGGTGCTGCATGTTTTGGGTTGATGGGGAAACCGGAGCCCAGAGGAAACCCATCCAGACACGGGGAGAACATGCAAACTCCACACAGAAAGGCCCAGGTGACCCGGGGATCATAACCTTCTTACTGTGAGGCCTGAGTGTTGCCACTCAGCCACCGTGCTGCCATTTTCTTCAGGGTGTATGCACATATACGACCGGCGTCATAAGATTTTGGTTTGCAAGAGGTGTCACGGTCGTCACGTGATCGGTAAACACCAATAGGGTAGCTGCATTTGATAAACATAAAAGCAAGATGGCAGCCAGCGGAGTTTCATCAAGCAAGAAGAGGAAAACTCACCAGAAATTGTTAAAACAACCAAATTGTTGGAACGAAAGCACTGCTATATCCATACAGCTCCTGTGAAGCACGAAAGAAGACAACATTTCTAGCCACACGTTGGAATACTTACAGGAAGAGCCTACGACGGTGGCTTGAGTTGAGGGGTGAGTGGCGAAAAGTAGCTGAGAACTACAAACAGCATCCTCCAGGCGAAATTCCAGAGGATGCTGCTTTCCACCCCACATGCTACCGGAGGATTATTGACAAGGGTGCAATTGAGAAAGCGGAAAGGGTGCGTGAGAGAGAGAGGGGAGATGATACGGAAAACTCCTCAACAACTGGCCCTGTGCAGGAAGGACGGGAGGAGTGTGGGCGCTGTACAGTCTGTTCATGCTGTTGAAGATCTGCAGTGTGATCATCAAGAATCTGACACAGGTTTTTTTGCATGCACAACATGCTGCACAGGAGCATACAGCTGTCATAATTAAGAGCCCTGACACTGATGTGGCAGTCATCGCTGTAAGTCTGCAGACAAATTTACCGTGCCGCTTATATTTTTTCACTGGGACAGGCAACAGGACACACATCATTGACATTACCAAGGTGTCATCCACTCTCGGAGCCAGTGTGTGTTCACCCTTTAGTGGGATACATACATTCTCTGGTTGTGACTCCACAAGTGCATTTCATGGTAAAGGAAGAAGAAAGACATGTTCTGTGACATGTGAGAAAGAGGCCTGCCTTAAGGCTTTTACAAATCTGGGGGTTGACTTCAACTTGGACTACTCCACATTTACAGTACTTTGTAAATATATACGCCACCTGTACGATCAGCCAGCTGCTAAAAATGTAAATGAGGCTCAGTTCAAGGCCTTCTGCATGGCATCATCGGCCTTACCAGAATTGTCCATCCCCCTCACAAGTGATGCCCTTCATCAGCACTGCAAAAGGGCAAATTATCAGGCTGCTATCATGAGGTCCTGTATCAAACAAAAAAAAGGTGCTGCATCACCTGCTGAATACAGTTGGCACCCGAAAGATGGAAACCTACAAGTGACATGGATGACATGGAATCCAGCCCCTGACACTGTGTTACATGTCATACACTGTGTTTGCAAAGACAGTGTCTGTGAGACAAGCAGATGCTTGTGTGTCTCTGCAGGACTCTGTTGCACAGATTTGTGTAGGTGTTCCAACTGCTCAAACATAAAGGAAATCATTGTGCTCTGGAGAATATAGTTTGGCATGAAATAAAGATTGGGCAGGATGTTTTGCGACAAACTTTTTGTTGTACATAACTCGTACTATTTTTAAAACTAAAGATCGTGTAGTTCCCAGAGGTCGGAGCGAGAAAACGGGGATCACCTTACGGCCTAATAGGCTAGACTTTATTTTCAAGTACTTTGTGTAGCTGTGCATATCATGCTCAGGCCATCACATGATGATAAAAGAACAGGTAAATTTAAATGAGAGCACAGGTTTATTCAAATAATCCAAATGCTTCCACAGCCATAGGAAACCCTCACCCCAACCCTAGACCTGCATATAGGCAGACGAATGCTTGGGTTGAAAAGCAGAAGGATGAAGCAAAACTATTTTGAATTTTCTATTCACCAACACCCACTTATCACAAAACAATACAATAAAAATACAATACAGTTACATAACAGATAAAACACGTACATCCTCTTTACTTTTTTCTTCAATACATTTTTAAAGACCCAGGTTTTCTGATAAACTGTTACGTGGAATGCACATAGATTTAATTGCAGTTCTATGATAATTTCCAGCTCGTTTGCAGGTTTTTTGATCAGGTTTATATTTATTTTATTTCTATATTATATATTTTAAGTTATTATTGGGTTCAACATGTTCTCTTAGCATAAATAAACAAAAGTTAAATCTTTATTTTTCACAGTAGCCCTCTCCCCAAAGATGAATATTTCTATATAGTTTGTAGAGTCTATTAGTAACAAATGATAATGATGATGTTGATGCATTTGTGGATTATAAATTTGGACATTTATTTAAATAAAAACAAAAAACTTAAAAAAACAAACAAACAGTGACTCTCCCATAGAGTTATATAGGCCCTTACCCTATGAGTGTTCTAAAGTTACCACCACACTTCAGCACATATTAGGGAAGACCAACTCACCATGTAAAAATGACCATACACCAATGAGGAGAGAGAGGCCCACCCAGCCGTCCTGGAGTAAAGGACACACTCATGAGGAAGCGGTGGTGTAGTGAGGTACTACCCCCCCCCCCCCCCCCCCACTCTACGCCGGCGCACCTCCTGGTTTAGCCCGGCTTTAGACCTGGTTTATATAACCTATGCAGGTTATTTTCACTATTGCCAATATCTCCGGTTTGACATTTAAGTTGTGGCTATTTTATATTTGTTCTTGTACCTCATGTCGGGAGAAGTGGGTGGCGGCATACGCCCGCATACCACGCCCACCCCTGTGAGTAAGAGAGTTAGGGCTCTGTGGTAAATTGCATCAGTGGTGCAGTAAGTCCCATCTGACAAGCACCTTCTGAAACATCCAGTTCGACTTGACCATCAGGCAGAATTTTGTGCTCAGGTACCAAATGATCAACAGAGGACAGATCAACAAACCAGGCAGCACAGTGCTGTTTTCCCAATTGAAAATTCTTAAGAACATTGTTAGAGCAAAACTATCCTGCAAAATCTATTTTTCAGTTGTATTTGGAGTGATTTGTGCATGTTTGAGGAATCTTAAATTACTTACTTTTAAGACGCCATATTGCGATCAACCCTCCAGCATATGTGCACTGCTCTGTATTTACTTCATTCTTCTCCTTTATTCATTTCTCCTTTATTCATTTCTCATTTCTTCTCTTAATTGGTGATACGCGTAGTATTTGGCAGTGTTGTCATTTTGGCACAAATGTCTTTTATTGGAGTCCAGATATGGGGTAATTTTGCTCTTCATGAAGGTGAAACAGTGCTGCGAGCAATTAATGAAACTGACTAAATTAAACAACACAAAAGAATGCAAATAAGACGTGTTGCCTTCTTTAGGACAGCCCCTTTCTGACTCTCAAACAAATATATTTGCTGTTTTTATTTGAGTGATGTGAGTGCACAGTAGTTACTGGAGGTTCATTTGCGGCGTATTAATTAAATGTCTCCCTGTTTCTTGATTAGTTGCTCCTAGTTGGTTTCTGAAGCAAGTAATCACCAACAGGGCAAATCTTTCCCATCACTCATGAAGGTCCATTAGAGCTGAGCATTTGTGACTCTGACTGACAGGACCAAGTCTGACTGATACTATATGCACCTTAAATGCAGTAAGTATACTGTTACATGTATTCATGGAGTGGCATAAGAGGGGACTGTGTGGGACCAAATTGTATAATTTAACTTTTGATTACTCAACCTGCCCCTACAATTAAACCCTGATTTTAACTGGTACCAGGAGAACAACTACAATCCTTTCTTCCCACGCATGGGTTTATGGGCTGGAAAAGGTACAAACATGAATATATTTAGTTTATTATAGCTTTATTTATTTATAAATTAAAATGTCACTTCCAGGAGCACATTGCCATCTCCTGTGCATGTGTATGCTACTGCCGTGTATATCCTCTCACTGTCCATGAGGAGGCTTTGTTGCGCCAAAGGTCAGTGGAGGCCAGCTCTGACCAGAAGCTGTTTGTTACAACAGGCCATATTAATGTAATCAATATATGGAATCAATATGTAAAGACAGTGTTAATGTAAAACCCTCCTCGACATGTGCAGTTCAGCTCAAACACGTATATATTATCTTCGTCCACATGTTCTGCCAGCAGATTAAAGGTCCTGTATCAGATTCTTGTGAGTTATAAGCCAATGCTGTTACCGCTTCAAAACATCTGGAGTTGTATTTTGTTTCATTCACATATGTTTGACGAATCCTTTATTAGTCAATCTACATTTCCAAAACTCAAAATGCATCACCTTCTGATGTCATGAAGCAGTAGTTTTCAAGTTAACAGTTACTTTGGACCTTTTGTTCAGTAGAGATTCAGGGACAGAAATGATCCAAATGATTCTAGTGAAGATGTATGCTGTTTAAAAACACCATGGAGCACTTTGTGTATTACCACATGACATCACAAAGTGTGAGAGAAGAATTCAGCCTCGATAAACAGGGGTGTGTGTTAAACATGTTTGAATGAAACAAAACACAACTCGGTATTGAGTACTGACATACCTCAGTATGTACTGATGAGGAAACATTACAGAAGATTAGAAAATAAGATCATTCTGTTCCTTCAAGGTCTGCGTCAAACAGCCACTTCTGACATCCACAGGAGTACATGAGTACACAGAGTACATGAGTACACAGAGTGCATGAGTACACAGAGTACATGAGTACACAGAGTACATGAGTACACAGAGTCCATGAGTACACAGGAGTACATGTGTACACAGGAGTACATGAGTACACAGGAGTACATGAGTACACAGGAGTACATGTGTACACAGAGTACATGAGTACACAGGAGTACATGAGTACACAGAGTACATGAGTACACAGAGTGCATGAGTACACAGAGTACATGAGTACACAGAGTACATGAGTACACAGAGTCCATGAGTACACAGGAGTACATGAGTACACAGGAGTACATGAGTGCACAGAGTACATGAGTACACAGAGTACATGAGTGCACAGAGTACATGAGTACACAGAGTACATGAGTACACAGAGTACATGAGTACACATGAGTACATGAGTACACAGAGTACATGAGTACACAGGAGCACATGAGTACACAGAGTACATGAGTACACAGAGTACATGAGTACACAGAGTACATGAGTACACAGGAGTACACAGAGTACATGAGTACACAGGAGTACATGAGTGCACAGGAGTACACAGGGTACATGAGTGCACAGAGTACATGAGTGCACAGAGTACATGAGTGCACATGAGTACACAGGGAGTACATGAGTGCACAGGAGTACATGAGTACACAGGAGTACACAGAGTACATGAGTGCCTGAGTACATGAGTACACAGGAGTACATGAGTGCACAGGAGTACATGAGTGCACATGAGTACACAGAGTACATGAGTACACAGAGTACACGAGTACACAGGAGTACATGAGTACACATGAGTGCACAGGAGCACATGAGTGCACAGAGTACATGAGCACAGGAGTACATGTGTGCACAGGAGTACATGAGTACACAGGAGTACATGTGTACACAGAGTACATGAGTACATGAGTACACAGAGTACATGAGTACACAGAGTGCATGAGTACACAGAGTACATGAGTACACATGAGTACACAGAGTACATGTGTACTCAGGAGTACATGAGTACACAGAGTACATGAGTACACAGAGTACATGAGTGCACAGAGTACATGAGTACACATGAGTGCACAGGAGTACATGAGTACACAGGAGTACATGAGTACACAGGAGTACACAGAGTACATGAGTGCACAGAGTACATGAGTACACAGAGTACATGAGTACACAGAGTACATGAGTACACAGGAGTACATGAGTACACAGAGTACATGAGTACACAGAGTACGCATGAGTGCACAGAGTACATGAGTGCCACAGGAGTACACAGAGTACATGAGCACAGGAGTACATGAGTACACAGGAGTACAGAGTACATGAGTACACAGGTACATGAGTACACAGAGTACATGAGTACACATGAGTACACAGGAGTACATGAGTACACAGGAGTACATGAGTACACAGGAGTACACAGAGTACATGAGTACACAGAGTACATGAGTACACAGAGTACATGAGTACACAGGAGTACATGAGTACACAGGAGTACATGAGTACACATGAGTACACAGAGTACATGAGTACACAGAGTACACGAGTACACAGGAGTACATGAGTACACATGAGTACACAGGAGCACATGAGTACACAGAGTACATGAGTACACAGGAGGTATGTGTACACAGGAGTACATGAGTACACAGGAGTACATGTGTACACAGAGTACATGAGTACATGAGTACACAGGGGTACATGAGTACACATGAGTACACAGGAGCACATGTGTACACAGAGTACATGAGTACACAGAAGTACATGTGTACACAGGAGTACATGAGTACACAGAGTACATGAGTACACAGAGTACATGAGTACATGAGTACACAGGAGTACATGAGTACACAGAGTACATGAGTACACAGGAGTACATGAGTACACAGGAGTACATGAGTACACAGAGTACATGAGTACACAGAGTACATGAGTACACAGGAGTACATGAGTACACATGAGTACACAGGAGCACATGAGTACACAGAGTACATGAGTACACAGGAGTACATGTGTACACAGGAGTACATGAGTACACAGGGTACATGTGTACACAGAGTACATGAGTACATGAGTACACAGGAGTACATGAGTGCACAGAGTACATGAGTACACAGAGTGCATGAGTACACAGAGTACATGAGTACACAGAGTACATGAGTACACAGAGTCCATGAGTACACAGGAGTACATGAGTGCACAGAGTACATGAGTACACATGAGTACACAGGGTACATGAGTACACAGGAGTACATGAGTACACAGGAGTACACAGGAGTACATGAGTACACAGAGTACATGAGTACACATGAGTACACAGGAGTACATGAGTACACAGGAGTACATGAGTACACAGAGTACATGAGTACACAGAGTACATGAGTACACAGGAGTACATGAGTACACAGGAGTACATGAGTACACAGGAGTACATGAGTACACAGAGTACATGAGTACACATGAGTACACAGGAGTACATGAGTACACAGGAGCACATGAGTACACAGGAGTACATGAGTACACAGAGTACATGAGTACACAGGAGTACACAGGAGTACATGAGTACACAGGAGTACACAGGAGTACATGAGTACACAGGAGTACACAGGAGTACATGAGTACACAGAGTACATGAGTACACAGAGTACATGAGTACACAGGAGTACATGAGTACACATGAGTACACAGGAGTACATGAGTACACAGGAGCACATGAGTACACAGGAGTGCATGAGTACACAGGAGTACATGAGTACACAGGAGTACATGAGTACACAGGAGTACATGAGTACACAGAGTACATGAGTACACAGGAGTACACAGGAGTACATGAGTACACAGGAGTACACAGGAGTACATGAGTACACAGGAGTACACAGGAGTACATGAGTACACAGAGTACATGAGTACACAGGAGTACACAGGAGTACATGAGTACACAGGAGTACACAGAGTACATGAGTACACAGGAGTACAGGAGTACATGAGTACACAGGAGTACATGAGTACACAGAGTACATGAGTACACAGGAGTACACAGGAGTACATGAGTACACAGGAGTACACAGGAGTACATGAGTACACAGGAGTACACAGAGTACATGAGTACACAGGAGTACACAGAGTACATGAGTACACAGGAGTACACAGGAGTACATGAGTACACAGGAGTACATGAGTACACAGAGTACATGAGTACACAGGAGCACAGAGTACATGAGTACACATGAGTACACAGAGTACATGAGTACACAGAGTACATGAGTACACAGGAGTACACAGGAGTACATGAGTACACAGGAGTACACAGGAGTACATGAGTACACAGGAGTACATGAGTACACAGAGTACATGAGTACACAGAGTACATGAGTACACGAGTACACAGAGTACATGTGTACTCAGGAGTACAGACAGCAGCAGGACTCAGGGGCTCTGACATGTCTCCATAAAGCACCTCTATTCCTGAGCTGTTCTGCTCACTGTATTATCTGCTGTTGGAGTGTGGCTCATTGACAGTCACAGTTCATAGCCTGTACATTTCAGGACCCACGCAGGCTGGAGAGCTGTGTGTGTTCTGCTGCAGCGCCGATATGCCTAGTACTGTATCTGTGATCAAGAAAACATGTGTGACCATACGGCCGCCTGAGCACAGCCCCAGACAGGCATCAGACTCGAGCTCATTTTGATGTTGAATAAGCAGACTAAATCTGGAAGTACTACTAAACTCTAGAGTGCTGTGATTTACTTTCAGTACAGCCTCACTGATGGAAAATTCCTCCATATGCAATACATCAGTGATGTCATTAAGCAGTAGTTTTCAAATGAACAGCTGAAGGAGTCACATCACAGTGTCGCTCCACCTTGTGATGTGGCAGAAGAACTCCAGGTGGTTTTGACCTGGAAACTATATCGTGCTGACCCCTGTTTTCACTGCCACCAGTACATGGCCACAGCATTCACCGCAGTTTAATTTTCTTAATCCACGATAAATGTAGGATTCCGCACACTTGTCACTTTAGATGAATGTTGTGATTTCAAATGTTTAAATTCTAACATAATGATAATGATGAAGTGTCATATGTGTATATAGCAGACACTAGCACAATGTCTTTTTTAAGATTGCAGTGTTAGGTACGAATAGTTACAATTTCAGCCTTATGCTTCTATTCTAAATACAAAATCAAATAAATGATTGTTTTCTCTTGATCCACTTGTGTTAGTGTGTGTTCTGTTAATTTCAATTTCAATTTTATTTCTATAGCCCAGAATCACAACAAGAGTTTTCCCAATGTTCTTCACAGTGAAGAACATGGAAACATAATCTGACACAGACATCAGCAAACACATTGTCCCATCCTCAGTCTCTCAGTGAACACATGATCCTTGGTGCCAGAGAGCAAAAAACCCACCGGCAGGTGCAGTGTGGGAAAATTCTCTCCAGACACTGCTGCCAACCAGCTGTCGCCAAGCGGCACCTTCAGACCTGAGAGCTTTGAGGAACCAGTCACTTTATAGAGCAGGGTTCAGACGGACAGGCAGACGTGTGGGGGACTGGACATCGGCTTATTTGGGTTGAGGGCTCCATCCAGGCGGGTGGGGGCTCCATCCAGGCGGGTGGGGGCTCCATCCAGGCAGGTGGGGCTCCATCCAGGCAGGTGGGGCTCCATCCAGGCAGGTGGGGGCTCCATCCAGGCAGGTGGGGCTCCATCCAGGCAGGTGGGGCTCCATCCAGGCAGGTGGAGCTCCATCCAGGCAGGTGGAGCTCCATCCAGGCGGGTGGGGGCTCCATCCAGGCGGGTGGGGGCTCCATCCAGGCGGGTGAGTGGAGAAGGGTAGAGCTAAGGTCTGGTCAGCGTCTGCTCACGGGAGCACATCTGAAACCTCTGAAACAGCTCCACTCCCCAAGGGGAGCGAAAGAGAAGAAGAGAGAGACACTGGTGAACAGCAGTCAGAGATGAACGAGAAGGAGCAGTTTGAATAAGAGGACAGAGGCTCAGGGCACCATACTTCCCCCAGCATCTAACTCCTCGCATTGCAACAGGTTTGTCATGTTGCAGTATATTGTTTTGTGTCATGCTTTTGAATGTTTAGGACAAGTGGGAGCATGGGTGACGTAGGCTTGTAGGCAGAGCCTTAGAAATAATGGTACTGCTAAGTGTAACCCTATGCTCAGACTGCAAGCGGTGCAGCTCTAATACAGTGGCTGCAAGTATTCTGTATAATTCAAATTAGCAAAAGGAGCCCAAGACCGCAGATGGACATGCATGGATGACATGTATGAAGGAACAATGTTGTAACATGGTAGAAAGCTTCAAAAAGTCGACCTTGCATATTACACCCTCTTTAATGTAATAAGTGGCTGTGTTCCACTGCTGTAAACTGCATGTGCTTCAAGGATCCATGTTATGCAGTGTAGTGCTCCCTTTGGACACAATTACTTTGACAAACATGCTGTGTGCATGTGTCCCCCTGGTGCATGAGGTAATCTGCTCAAACACCTCTAATGATGAGGCTGTACTTGCACTAATTATCTCTGCATAGCTTTACACACTATACAATCTATACCATATCATATTTTCTGACTTCCCAATCCATTCCTGTCCTCTTTATGGGTTTGGCTTTTCAAAGTTATAAATTGACATGATTTCTAGATTGCTGACTCTTGTGCCTCAGGCTTCGTCTCTATTCTATTAACCCTTTGATAACCTTTCTCGGCCATTACGTGGAATAAAGGTTGCCCATGTCCAATATGTCACTGTAAAAAAAAAAAAAAAATTACGTTCAGTTGTCAATGTGTGGTGAAATCAATGTGGATGTGATGAATGTTGTGAGGCAGCCCGTAACCTTTGGGCTCATACTGCAGGTACACTATATTAACAGTGCAGTGCTTAAAGGTCTTATATTGTGAAAGACTGACTCATATGAGCTTTGAGTCATGTTACCTCATCAAAAACATATCTGGAGTTGTGTTTTGTTTCATTCACACATGTCTGAGGAAACCTTTATTATTATCCATCCATCCATCCATCTTCTCCCACTTAATCCAGCTGGGTCGCAGGGGCAGTTTGCTGCCCAATCCTCATAGCACCTGACCCCCCCTATGAACCCCTCTGCGGGTGGTGAGCCCACAGGAGGGTGCCTTTATTATTAGTCTGTCTACATCCCCAAAGCTCTAAATGCTCATTTCCACCTTGTTCCACCTCATGAAGTGCTAGTTTTTTGTTTCTTTGTTTGTTTGTTTTAATTAACAAGTCTTTTTACATTTTGTTGAGCAGATGTTAGCAATTCCAGGGCTGAAATTATCCAAATGATTCTAGGATTTTGAAGGGGTCTATAAACAGAACTTCCCGTATTACCACATGACATCACAAGGTGGAATAGAATGTTTTCTATTTCAGAGAAAAACTAAAAAACTGCATATGCACGGTCTGTGTGTTCAACAAAACACAGCTCCAGGTTTGTTTCTGATGAAGAAACATTATAACAGAGAACATATGTTATCAGAAATAACTCAGCCACTTCCTCCAGCTCCTCCAGGGGGACCCCAAGGTGTTCCCAGGCCCAGAGACATAGTCCCTCCAGCGTGTCCTGGGTCTTCCTCGGGGCCTCCTACCAGTGAGACATGCCCGGAACACCTCCTGAGGGAGGCGTCCAGGAGGATCAGAACAGATGCCCGAGCCACCTCAGCTGCTCCTCTCGACGTGGAGGAGCAGTGACTCTACTCCGAGCTCCTCCCGTGTGACTGAGATTCTCCCCCTATCTCTAAGGGAGCGCCCGGCCACTCTGCGGAGGAAACTCATTTCGGCCGCTTGTATCCGCGATCTCGTTCTTTCAGTCATTACCCAGAGCTCATGACCATAGGTGAGGGGAGGAATGCAGACTGAGGTAAAACAAGAGCTTTGCCTTTCGGCTCAGCTCCTCTTCACCACAACGGTCTGATACAGCGACTGCATCACTGCCGACGCTGCACCGATCCGCCTGTCAATCTCACGCTCCATCCTCCCCTCACTGTGAACAAGACCCCGAGATACTTGAACTCCTCCACTTGAGGCAGAGACTCCCCACCCACCCGGAGAGGGCAATCCACCTTTTTCCAGTCGAGAACCATGGCCTCGGATATGGAGGAGCTGATCTTCATCTGAGCCGCTTCACAAACATCATCTTTAAACAGCAGAGATGAGACCCTGTGGTCCCCAAACCGGACCCCCTCCGGCCCCTGGCTGCGCCTAGAAATTCTGTCCATAAATACAATGAACAGAACCGGTGACAAAGGGCTGCCCTGGCGGAGTCCAACATGCACCGGGAACAGGTCTGACTTACTGCCGGCAATGCGAATGCAGCTCCTGCTCATACAGGGACCGGACAGCCCTTAGCAAAGGGCCCCGGACCCCATACTCCCAGAGCACCTGCACAGGGCACCATGAGGGACACGGTCGAATGCCTTCTCCAGGTCCACAAAGCACATGTGGACTGGTTGGGCAAACTCCCATGAACCCTCGAGCACCCGATGAAAAGTGTAGAGCTGGTCCAGTGTTCTGTAGCTGGGACAAAAAACACACTGCTCCTCCTGAATCTGAGGTTTGACTATAGGCCAGATTCTCCTCTCCAGGACACTGGAATAGACCTTACCGGAATATTGGAGGGGAGAATCTGACCAATAGTTGAACCTCGGATTCAGGGGGAGGTCCCTTCTTGAACAGAGGTGCCACCACCCCTTTCTGCCAGTCCAGAGGTACTGCGATGTTGCAGAGGCGTGTCAGCCAAGACAGCCCCTCAACATCCAGAGACTTAAGATATTCAGGACGGATCTCATCCACCCCCGGAACCTTGCCAACAAGGAGCTTTCCAACCACCTCAGTGACTTTAGCCAGGGTGATGGACGAGTCCGCCTCTGGGTCCCCAGCCTCTGCTTCCTCCTTGGAAGATGTGACGCTGGGATCGAGGGGATCCCCAAAGTATTCCTTCTACCGTCTGACAACATCCTCTGTTGAGGTCAATAGCACTGCTTCCCTCTCCTGAGGTGTCGAATGGTTTGCCAGAATTTTTTTGAGGCCGATTGATAGTTCTCCTCTGTGGCTTCTCCAAACTCGTCCCAACCTTGAGTTTTTGTCTCTGTGACTGTCCGGGTTGCAGCACGGTTCGCTGGTACCTGTCCACTGCCTCAGGAGTCCCACAAGTTAACAAGGGTTGACTCCTTCTTCAGCCTAACGACATTGCTTACTTCCAGTGCCCACCAACGGGTTTGGGGATTGCCACAGCAACAGGCACCACAGACCTTATGACCAAAGCTATGAGCCACCGCATTGACAATAAAGAGAACATAGCCCACTTGGACTCTATGTCCCCAGCCTCCCCCCAAGGTTTGGGAGGAGCTCTCCTTGAGGTGAGGCCAACTATATCTTATCAGTAACGCTCAACCTCCTGCATACAGCTTGGGCTCCTATCCCACAGCTTGGACTTTCCATGTCCCCAGACTCAATCTCCATGTCCAGAGATCGAGTTAGTCCCCCATGTAGTCTCCTGTTCTCACCTTTGGGGTTTTTGACCTGTTGGGACAAGAATGGTCAGACTGGATTTAGGGCAGAGATGATTTGAATTTGGTTGTTCAGTGCACTCATACTGAATGTTGTAAACAGAGGTTCAGGGTAGTGGGCTCTTCTTCATTTTGTCCCAGTGCCACATTGTACCCTACACCCTTGATGAAAAGTACACTAGGACTCAATACATTATTCACCATTTACCATTATTCACCATTTACTATCCTGATGTTGTATTTGGAGTGATTCATGCTTGTTTGGGTAATCTTGAACTTTGACTGTCTACCCCTGTTTCACCTCCACCAGCATACGCCCACTGGGCCGTACATATTTGGTTAATATGTATTAGTACTGGCAGCATCTTTTAAGTCATTTTATTCTGATTTAAAATGTCCAAATTATAACAATGGTCCACATGTTATAGATTATAACGCTATAACAGACGCAAGACAATATGTCTTCTTTGAAAATGTGTAGAGTAAAATAAATGGTGTACACCAATCAAAACAGCTGTCCCAATACCCAAGCATATTACTAACCATTAGAAATGACTGGATCTTCATTAAAGTTATTAATTGCACAGCGCTATATGTCAGGTTTCAGTCTTCCACACATATGATTATTCTTCTCAGTGTACATCTGCTGGCTAAGCGGTTTAAGAGCCCATGTGTAACAGTTGTATTTGGAACAGACGTTTTACCGAGCTAACAGAGCCTCTCCATGTTGTGTGGCTGTCAGGATGAGGCGCATGTAAAGGACGGCCATTTGGACTCCTGCTCACAGGGTAATAGCTTGTGTCAGTCCTTGTCCACTACTCACTGTCCACTCCAATCTGAGACCAATGTGCAGCCCCCTTCATTGATTATACTAGAAGGCATTGTACTGGGGTATTGTTATAAAATAATCCCCTATAATATACCCAGTGTATATAGTTTATGTTATTTCAGAATACAGGGGTATTTTACTTCTGTGGAGTATTAACTGCGAACAGATATTTAGATCACTATGTTGCTTTTATTGTTTTGAAAAAGGTGTATTCAGTGAAAACAACTTATTAGCATATAATAAGTTTAACTTTTATTTTTACACTCCCCCTTCCTTTTGCTCTCTGCGCCAAGTCACTCCCTCTTTAAAATAAAGGTGATTTTGCATAATGCCCCCTCTTTAAGTGAGAGTTTGTGTGTTTCACTGTTGGAGTTTGACTTGAGGAGTAATGAAAGGAGTGGTGATCAGCACTATCCCTCTGTGTAATAAATACAGAGACATATCACTCTGGCCTTCGCAGGCAAAACAATAATTTTAATGAATATAAAACAGCCTCCATCCATCTTCTGCTGGGTCGTGGGGCAGTAGTTTGCCGCCCAGTCCTTTGACCCCAGACCCCTATGAACCCCTTTGCGGGTGCTGAGTCCACAGGAGGGTGGACCCACGTTGTCCTCTCGGGCTGAGCCCGGCATAGGTGTGGCATTACGGCCCTTGACTTCATACGGTTCATAGGTGCTTCATATTTTGGCTCGATGGGGGAAACGGGAGTGCCCAGAGGAAGCCCATCCAGACATGGGAAGAACATGCAAACTCCACACAGAAAGCCCAGGTGATCCGGGGATCAAACCCGGAACCTTCTTGCTGTGAGGCATGAGTGCCAACCACAGTGTTGCAACACATATATACATATAACTTATAAAACATGTATGTATAAAATGGGACTTATGACTTGACTTGAGGTGAGAGACTTGAGAAGCTCTGGCTGACAAACAAACCAATGAGATAATTATACTAAACATTCATTTTCTATCACCTGCCTTATGTGGACTGAAAAACTGCTCTTGCTAAATAGGAAACAAAGAACAGATTAAAAGTACTAAAATGCAGAGTCACACTTTGCAGGCAAAAATGACCGATATTTTATTTTTTTGAGTGAACGTAGAGATTTTCCACACTGTCCAGCCTCTGCTGGGGAACCAGGAATGTGTCCAGGAGGTCAGCAGTAAGACTTGGTCACTGATTGTGAGGTATCTCTTGTAGCTGCTGAAATAGTCAGTCTCTGTATTAAATTGTAAGTCATGTGACTGAGTCTTGATTTTCATAATCTGTATGACATTGACAGTAATTCCAGAATATTAACAATATAGTGGACCCACGATGTATGGGGCCACCGTAGACTATACACACTGGTGCACATTCATGAATGCAAAGCTGGAAAGTGGAGTCTCTTCAAATGTCTGGAATTTGTAAATGTTTTTAAAGCCATAGTATGTAACCATTTTTTAAAAACCAAAACATTGATCAAAATAAAAGCATGTTTTATGGATGGTTTAACTGAAAAAACACAGTAAAGCGTATGCCCTTACTGTAAGTGGGCTTGCCAGCAAACTCACCTTTAAAGTCCAAAGTCACCCATCTGTGTGAGCCTGTCCTCATTAAGCACCTTACACCAATGTCTTCTCTTTCCTTTTGAAACATAAAAATCAGCTACAGCCCTCTCACGTCCCAGCACTCCTCGTACACGGCATTCTGGACCAGCTCTTGATTGAGACACCACAAGGGGCTTTGTCCTTTCATTTGTCACCCACTGTAAGTGTCAGTGAGCCGACAAGTCACACCACAACACCAGCTAAAGCCACTGATTGTTATCGCTCCATCCCGCCCACACCGGGTCCATCACTGCCAGCCGCTCGGCGTGAGGACAGGGGCTTGGATCATTTGAAGGCAGATTGATTTGACCAACGATAGGCGGATATAAGGTCAAGTAAGAGACAGTGGACTAAGGAAGCGGACACATAAGTGCAAATTGCAATTAGAAATAATTGGAAAGAGGAGCGGTGATGGAGGAGGGGTAGAGAGCAGGTGGAGGCATGATGGGACTTTAGTTGTGGGAATGAGGCTGCCATATTAAAGCCAGTTCATGGAGGTGTATTTATGAGAATGTGCTGGGAGTATTGGAGCACATCCAGAAGACAGTGTGTATCCGCCCAGGATCTTCCTGTAGGGAGTAATGGAGCTGAACACACACCAGGATGTGAGGGCTTGGAATAAGAGAGATGTGTGTAAAATCCCTCAGTCATCATGACAAAAGTAGAAATTCAATTTGTCAGCTGGACAAAGGTTTATTTTGTTCGAATACACAAGGTGGCAGTGTAGCCTACAACATAAAAAGTAAACATTATTCATGGCAGATCCGCCCAGGACCCGTTTTGGATCCACTTTCTGAACCAGGTTATCTACCCCAGATCTGCTGCTGATCTGTTTATTATGTCGTTATGAGCCTAAATATGCTCCAGATTTGATACTGATCCACTATATTTTGACCTTAATACACACAAGCAGCATTTGCACTATAATTGTACATAAAAAACACCTTCTACAGCAGGTATCAGAAATAGGATGAAGAGGCTTAAATTTAAAAACATGAACCTCAACAATTCAAAATTGGATCAATGATATAACATTAAATCTCATTAGTCAACAAAAGAAGATTTTTTACAATGGAAACAATGTTTATTTAAATCATCAATTAGAAATTTTGGTACATGGGTAATGATATAGGACATACCCTTCAAGTCAGTTAACCAATGCTTCATTCTAAATATGAAAATGACAATTTGCAATTTTTACTAAGTACTAAAAATAGTTCATGTTAAGCAAAGTTCAAAAAAACAAATACAAGGCATATGAGTAAAACCCTGGACAGATGAGACTGAGTGTAGTCAAATACCATATTGTTAAAGCTAAAACTTAAAGGGGAACTTTGGCACTTTTGAAACTAAAATCCGTTGCTAGAGGAGGTGGAATTCTGTCAGAAGCCAAAAAACGGCACAGATCAGTGTTGCCTCAGTGGAGATCTCAATGTGGCAGTGAGTCTGTCAAGGTGACAAGGGGGCAAGTTCTGAACTTCCACATAAAACGCCAATTTGCTTCACACTGAAGAAGCTGAACACCACTTTAACCCATCTGACAACAGCCACGAGTCTAACAAACCAAACGCTCTGCCTGGTTCACTCATTAGTGTCTGGAAACGTTAGGAAACATCTTTATAAGCAGCTTTAAGTTAACTCATGTTACTGAAATTATGATCTAGTTATCGATCTAGTTCAAAGCTACTTCCACAAACATATCAACTGCTGAATTAAGTCCCAATAATAATAGTAATAATAATACATATTGTACAGCGCTTTTCTTGACACTCAAAGACGCTTCACATGGACTTCACAGTGGACTCTCATGGACCTTTTTACATCTATGGCTCATCTTTAAACATGATTTTACAACATTTAAAGCCATGCCATTCAAAGGCTTATATGTGGCTTGTCTTTAAAAGGAAGCTGCTTCACTCTTCAGTGGCTGTGCAGATTTGAGTTCAGAGTCACTGGGCAGCACTGAACAGTGACTGCTGTAATCATGAAGGGAATTATCCGGAGCTTCAGCAGCAGACACATGAAACCCATTCATATCTGCCTGTGTCAGAAGCCGTGATGGAGGAGCACATTTGGAGCAGATAAAAATGGACTGCTAAGATAAGTCATGATTAAATAAAAATTGTTGTTGGAATGGTCACAATTAACTAAACACTTCAGTTATCAAAATGTCATCTGTAAAACAACAAAATATCTCATCTTGAAGAGGTCTTATTACTTTTAGATCTATTAAAAGGAGCGTTCTTTGAAGGGTGAGGGTTTGGAAGGTTATTAACATGTTTGTAATGATACTAGGCCAGTGTGAGTGGAGCTTCTCAGGCTTCTCAAACCAGAATTTAAACAGGACTTAATCTGGCCTAAATTAGACCTACAGTTAGACAAAAACAGGCAGATAAATAATGATGAAACCAGAAGACCAAAAAAACTTAAATTTGTCTGTATTTTAAACAAATTCTCAAACTACTGGAGCTCTTTGGCTCCTTTTCTAGGACCTTAAGTAAAATGCTGTGTCAGAAACTGATGGAAAGGGGCTTATTTTGAAGAAGGGTCATATGAGAAAATAGAAATCAAAGACGTCAGTAATATCTGACAACAATCTTGATACATTTATGGTTTTTGGCATGAAATTTGATACTATGGTCAATTTTTGACAAATGGAGTACTTTTAATGAGGCTATGTTTATATATTGTTTTTTCTTCTGTAGGTTATTACTAATAGGGGTGTAACAGTACACAAAAATAACAGTTCAATACATACTTCAATTTTGAAATCATGGTTCAGTTCATTTTTGGTACAGTAGTAACAAAATGCAAAAATATCACCTGTTTGAATGATAAAATGCAGTTTGTCACCTTGTGTCTGCGATACTGCACAATACTGAATGCTCAGGGCAATAGGACACAAACAGTGAAAATCATTAGTAATAATAACAACTAATAATAATAATTATAACTATTATATTATAATTATAATTGTTTAGATCTGGTTTAGACCTGGTGTAGACCTGCTTCAGACCTGGTTCAGTCCTGTTTCAGACCTGGTTCAGTCCTGTTTCAGACCTGGTTCAGTCCTGCTTCAGACCTGGTTCAGTCGGCAGTCGTGCCTGGAGCACCTGGGGGCTGAGACAGCACAGCTGATCCTACGTCGCTTCCCGGGGCCACGGCGATGTGCAAGACCTCTGGTGCTTTACAGCTCTTCTCACCTGGATCTCGCCGTTTCCCGGGGCTGTGAGATCAGCCGCTAGCAACACCTCAAGAGGATCCCCCTGCACTGAGCGGCCTTTTTTCCCTGCTGAGTTAGACAATATTGCTCTAATGAATGGCTCGCTCGCACGCTAGCCCCACTCACGCTAATATAATGCGCTCTAACTTGACTTTTCTGTATAGAACATTCTGAGCTACGGATGTAGTATTATATGTCCACCATGTAGTGCAGGGGAGCTTGAATGAAATTTGACACCCTATTTGACAAAATCGGCCGTTTTATTCAGAGCGGCATCTTGTCGACTTAAGTAGACACAAATTGTGGGAAGTCACTCGTGCACAGCCCTGCACCAAATCGAACATCCCCTACCGAAACGATTCGGTATGAATACATGGACCATTACACCTAATTACACCCTAATTATTAGAGTGTGGATTGGGCCAGTTTTTTCCATCCAAGCCCGGCCCGCTTCTGACAGAGCAGTGATCGAATCCCACCCGAGCATTAAGATATCTGTGTCCTAGTCCAACCGAACCTGACACAATTAAAATCACACTATTTTCAAAGGCCTACTAATGACACACGTAGGATATTGTTTGTGTGGCCTCTAACAAACACAAAATACAGGGATATAGCGAAAATAATGAGACCTGCCACTCGTAAAGTGCAGCATCTCATCCACAGGGTTCCCCTGGTGTCTTAAAATGTCTTAAAAGCATTGAATTTATGAATTTGGAAATAATACCTTTAAAGGACTTGAAAAAGTCTTGAATTGTTATATAACTGGTTCTTAAAATTTGTGCAGTATATAACTTCACTGTATCACATTTCTTTCTTTTTTAATTCGTCAACCACCATTATTTGGTTAATTAACATAACTGCATACGGGTTGCCATATATTGTTGTGTTGGCAACAATACCACAAGCACTATCCCTCTGGGCATGGGGGCTCTTCATCCTGCTGACACAGGACTGCACAACAACCTGACACAAACTCATCACCAAGGGTGACAAGACTCACTACAGGAAAGAGGTCGGCCTTCTGACCACATGTTGAAGATAACAAACTCCAGCTGAATGTCAGCAAGACTAAGGAGATTTTTGTCATATCAGGAGGGAGAGAATTCCAAAGCCCCCAGCTTTGCAGAGCGGCTGAAAGCCCTGTTCCCCATGGTCACAAGCCGGGCAGAGGGGACAGTGAGCTGGAGAGAGGAGGAGGAGTGCAGCAGGAGCCGCAGTGTGGAGGAGGTCAGATATGTATGAAGGGGCTAGGTTGTGTGTTGCTTTGAAGGTGGCAATTAGTATTTTGAAGTTAATTCTCTGTTTTATGGGGAGCCAGTGGAGTTGTTGTGGGACGGGGGTGATGTGGTGGATAGTGGGGGTCCGTGTTATGACCCGGGCTGCAGAGATCTGAAGGAGCTGCAGTTTCTGGAGGGATTTATTGGGGAGACCAAAGAGAAGAGAGTTACAGTAATCAATGCGGGAAGTTACAAGGCTGTGGACTAGAGGCAGTGGTGTGAGGAGTGAGGGAGGGGCGAAGACGAGAGATATTGCGTAAGTGGTAATATGCAGACTGGGAGATATTATTAATGTGTGAGTGAAAGGAAAGTGTACTGTCGAGGATGACACCCAGACTCTTGACCTGAGGGGAAGGATGGACAGTTGAGTTGTTGATGTTGATTGAAAAGCTGTTAGATTTGGAGAGGATGGGGGGCCGACTAGGAGGACTTCTGTTTTGGAACTGTTTAGCATGAGAAAGTTAGTGGAGAACCATGTGTTGATTTCCTGTAGGCAGAGGATAAGGGAGGATGGTGCGAGTGATGACGAGGTCCTGGAGGAAAGGTAGAGCTGGGTGTCATCCGTGTAACAATGAAAGTGAATGTTGTGCTTACGGAAGATGAAACCAAGAGGGAGGATATAGATGATTAAAAGGAGGGGCCCCAGAACAGAACCCTGGGGGACCCCAGCGGATAGAGGGAAGGTGTTGGATGTGTGTGATTTTAAATGAATGTACTGTGTTCGGTTGGTGAGGTACCAGGTGAACCAAGTGAGTGGGATGTGAGTGATAGCGATAGAGGAGAGTCTATGGAGGAGAAGGCTGTGGGAGATGGTGTCGAAGGCTGCGGTTAGATCGAGGAGGATGAGGATGGAGAGTAAACCGGTATCAGCTGCCATGAGGAGGTCGTTTTTGATTTTTATGAGTGCAGTTTCTGTGCTGTGGGGGGGTCGGAAGCCTGACTGAAACTGTTCATAGAGATTGTTATTATTGAGGTGGGCATGTAGTTGAGAGGCAATGGTTTTTTCAAGGATTTTGGAGATGAAAGGTAAGTTTGAAATGGGACGGCGGTTGTTGAAATCACTGGGGTCTAAGAATTGGAGTGACTGTGGCAGTTTTAGTGATGGGGGAACCATTCCAGAGGTGAGAGGGGAATGAATAATATTGGTGATGAGGGGAGCTAGAACTGGGAGGCAGGTTTTGACAAAGGCTGTAGGGAGAGGGTCAAGGGGACAAGTGGAGGGTTTGGATTTTTTTATGTGTTCTGTAATGTCCATGACAGAGGGGAGGGTAAAGCTGGAAAATGTGGTACAGGAGTATGATGGAGGGGCACGGATGTCTACTCCAGAAACTGCAGGTCCACATGATGTAAGGTGTTGGTGGATGTTGATGATCTTAGATGTGAAATGTGACATGAGTGAATTACAGAAGTGGGTGGATTGCAGGTGGTAGAGGAGTGAGTCAGGGGGTTTAGTGATGCTGTTGAGATGGAAGAAGAGAGTCCTGGAGTTATGTTGGTTTGACTGAATTAGACCAGAGTAGTAGTTAGATTTTGCGGAAGAAAGAGTGTCCTTGTATAATATGGTATGGTTATTGTACATTTATTTGTGAATAGTGAGTCCAGTTTTATTGTATAGTCATTCTAATTGTCGTCCCGTTGCTTTAAGTTGTCTGTGTGCGGGGGTGAACCAGGGTGCAGAGCGGGAGAAAGAAACTGATCTGGTTTTCAGGGGAGCATGGGTGTTCAGGAGGGTATGGAGGTTATTGTTGTAGTGGGAAACTAACTCTTCTGCAGATGTAATATTGGTGTTATTGGGGAAATTGTTAATGTCAGATGAGAAAGTGTCAGTGTTAATGTCCTTGATTTCACGGAATGAAATGCAGCGGGGGAGGGTGACTTTGGAGAATGAGAGGTTAACATTGAAGGTGATTAACATATGGTCAGTGAATGGCATTGTATGTGAAGTGCAGTCCAAAGGGGTGACACCAGAGCAGCAAACCAAGTCCAAAATGTGTCTTTTACTGTGGGTTGGGAAATGAATATATTGCTGTAGACCAAAACTATCAAGGCAAGATGACAAATCTTTGGTAAGTGCATTGTTACTATTATTCATATGTATATTGAGGTCACCCATGATAATTGTATTTGAAGACAGAGAGGAGAGATGAGTGAGAAGATGAGAAAAGTCATTCAGAAAGTCTTTATTATGTGTTGAGCGGTAGACAGTGGCAGTAATAGTGGGTGTGTGTCCAGGAAGTAGTGAGGCGGAGCACTCGAATGAGGAGAAGGCAGGAGCAGACACCGGCTGGACCTTCCAAATCTCAGGGTGAAGCATCGCGAGACCTCCGCCCTGGCCAGCTGTGCGGGGCTGACAGGTGTAAACAAACCCTGGCGGCATTGAGTCGTTGAGGGGACTGAAGTCATTGGGCCGTTGCCATGTTTCCGTGAGGCAGAGAAAGTCTAGCTGTCGGTCTATGATGAGGTCCTGGATCAGAAGGCCCTTGGTGCTGAGCGAGCGGGTGTTCAGAAGACCGACGCGGACAGTGGAGGAGCTGTGCTTAGCCGAGGAGTTAGCCAAACTGGCTAGGCTGGCTAACACGCTGTGGTCAACTTTGCAACCGCAGCTACGAGACGGACATCGTGTTGTGGATCAGATGGATTTTATTGAGTGTGAGTCATTGAATTGGAACTTGCGGCGAGATCCACGGTGGATATACCTCCCGCGGGGCTGGTAGGCTATGTCCGTGGCTAGGTTTAGCCCAGGTGGGGGCCGTGGAGCGGTGACGTGATGCTGAAGTTTTAAAAGTTCATCAGCAGAATACTTTTCCAGCTACGTTACTGTGGCGTGGAAGCTTCCCTGACTACAACAGGAGAGCTCTGCAGCGCATAGTGAACACAGCAAGAAAGATCATCGTGACCTCCTCTACCTGCACGACAGATACATCACCCGCCTCACCTGCAAAGTGATCACAATTGTGAGTGATGCAAGTCACCCTGCACACAATCTGTTCAGCTTCCTGCTCCTACAGGAGCCTCCGTTCCCACACCACCCCACTCACTTACAGCTTCGTCCTACAGGCTGTTAGGATGCTGAACTCTCTCCCCTCTCTAACCACCAGACTGCCAGGAAGCTAGGAATCTGCTTCTCCCCAAAAAACTTTGGACTTTTATTTTATTTTAATTCAATTTCAATTCAATTTTATTTCTATAGCCCAGAATCACAAGAGTTGCCCCAATGTTCTTCACAGTGAAAAACATGGAAACATGATCTGACACAGACATCAGCAAAGATATTGTCCCATCCTCAGTCTCTCAGTGAACACATGATCCTTGGTGCCAGAGAGTAAAAAACCCACCGGCAGGTGCAGTCTGGGAAAATTCTCTCCAGACACTGTTGCCAACAGCTGTCGCCAAGCGGCACCTTCACACCTGAGAGCTTTGAGGAACCAGTCACTTTTTATCATTATTTAATTTAGAAGTTTTAAAGTGAGAACATAATAAAACATTTTCATTTGTTCATATGGACATTTGACTTTGACTAGACTTTTTTATTTTAATTTAAATAAAGTGTGGCAGAACCAATAATTGAGAATGCAATGCCCCAGATATACATCCTGCTGGAGCTGCCACCCTCACGTTGAGGCAAAATACAGTTTTATTCGTCTAACTAATAAAAACAGGATGAATTTTTATGGAAAATTTGGAGTTGCTCGATAAAAACTTATAAAAAGTTGTAATTTAATTCAATGAATAACTGAAAAAAATGCTGATAGATTAGTCGATCAATCAAAACATACACACACACCAGAGGCCACGTTGCCCCTTGTGTAATTCCTCACCTTTTTCACCCCTGACTTGTTTTCATGCCTGTTTATAGCCTGTGCTCTGCTGCTGTCTTTGCGATGGGAGATTTAAAGTCAACTCTCGTCTGCAGTAAAAATCATTTAAGACCGAAAAATCCTGTAGTGTGTGGCGGCCTTTAGTCAAACTTTATTGTTGTCTGTTGAACTTTCTTAAATTGTTCACACCTGTTTGGCTGGTTGTCTGCAGCCTGTGTCTGCTGTGCTGTTGTAGTGTGAGCACTGTACATCATTACATCATTCTTCCATCATCCTTTGCACATTCAACATTTTCACATTTGTTTGAGAAATGAATGAACACAAATTCAAGAATTTTGTTTTTCTTTGCCAGTAGGTCTATGAAATTGGCCGTGAAATACTGTAGGTATAGGTTTTTATATAAATGGTTTTAAACTTTTTTACTTGAAGAAACCTGTAGGCACCCTGCATTCATATTATCCATAGAAAATGTCCTCCGCAAATAACAACATGCAGTCCACAAAAGTCAAAAAATGAATCCAGTTTTTGAAAGTAAAAAGGCAAAACATGTTTGTTTTCATCCACACAGCGCACAGTGATAGTGACTACTTCCCAGTGGACTTTATTGCCAATCTTTTATGTTTTAAAAATTGCCTATCTGAAGTATTGCTCCACATTTCACAAATAATAATAACAGTTTTGACTTGTGTCTGAACTAGAAGTGCAGAGCTCTGATCTTTGAACACTTAAAGCAGTACTAAGTAATATTTTACCTAATTAAATGTCTTTGAAAGACCCTCTGATGGTCCCATATGACATTTTGGGGTGTTTGAAGGATTCACTGGTGCCCCCATCTGCCTCTGGGCGGAAAAAACACACATGCAACTTGGCTCCTACCGACCCGGGTCTCAGCTCTCAGGGTCTGTTCTGTTCTCACGAGAGCTAAACTGCTCTACAACACTTCAGCTACACACAGCTAACCGAGCTAGCAGCACACTCCGTACTGATGCGCTCTGGTCGCGGTGCTCTGGGAGCTCCGGGAGCTCCGGGCACTACGGCCGCAGTGCTCCGTAAGCTGCTGTGCTCCATGAGCCGCAGTGCTCAAGATTAAAATCAATCATCATTAAACAAAAACATGACCAACCTGAGACATTGTGTTGTTCACACTCTGTGTAAACAAACGTGAGCAGATGAGCAGTGGGGTGGGGTGGGGTGTGGAGAGTATTTACGACAGTTCATTCTCACAAGAGACCTGTAGGGGGAGCACTACCGCTGAAGTTACTTAGTTCTGCTTTAAGAGTCTCAAAGTGAGTGGTTTTACTGTACACAGGAAACAGTTGGCCTGAGGTGCGCTCACCAGTTAAAGCCTGTGGTCCACAGCCACATCCTATTGCAGCCATTAAGTCTCATAAGATTCTCCTCCAGTCTGTGGTCTGTGCTTTTTGTTGCATGTTGAAAAATCGTTAAGACTGAAAAATTCCTGTGTGTGGTGGCTTAAAGCTGTCCTGGGTAAAGAGGCATATGCCTGGTCACCCTAGTAAGCCGTTTAAGTCATAACTCGTGTTCAGACTATTCAAAATTCATTCAGTTTGAGTCTGATGGAGGCACGTGGGGCAGGTTTGTATAGAAATCAGATTTGCATTTGCCTCAGATCCATCATTTGACATTAAAGGAACTGAATGTAAGATTTAGATTTTAAATTCCTTCTGTGTAAACGTCTTCAAATTAAATCAAGCTTTTACTGATGACAGATGTAACAACAGTGGGCTCACTGAGGGCCATAGACTGGGGGTCATTACAGTGAATAATTACAGTAAGTGCATTTATAACAGGTTAGACCTTTATTTTAATACAGCAGTAATTCATCATTTATAGAAATGTGTTAAATAGTCGTATGATGTGTGGAACAAATTACTTCCAGAGTGTGTCCTGTCCCACAGGACACACTCTGGAAGTAATTTGACAACAGCCTGTCCCCAAGGGTGCTACATGCTACTGTCCTACATGTTTTGTGCTTTTGTGAAAAGTAAAATATAACTTTGAGCTTTCTGGTTCAATCCTTTTTGTTGACCTGTTTGGGATCTGGCTTGGTCAAGGTGATAAGATATGATAAAAAACCAATTAGGTCCCATCACTGTGTTAGTTTGTACAATTTAAAAATGCTAAGCTTTGAGAACTTTGTCAAATCTGCTCAGTTGAAACTGGTTTACAAATGCTTACACGATCAGGCCCCTGAGGTTTTGAGTGGCTGTGTCCCTCTCAGAGCTGTGGGCTCAGTGACACGAGGAGCTCACAGCGGAAATTTTAAAGTACCGAGACGCAAAACATCTCTTGGACAATCAGCTTTCACTGTACAAGCCACCAAAACATGGAACACTTTACCTGCAGAACTGAAAGAGTCAAACTGGGTCCTTTTTAAACACAAACTTAAGACTTTTTATTGAGAGGTCAGACATGTGAACATTAATGTCCTTCCTGACCTGATGGTGTAGTTGAGATGTTTATCGTGTATTTGTGCTGCTGTTGTGTTTGGTCACAGTTGTCTGTGTTTTGTGTAAAAGCCAAACTAGGGACAGGCACTGAAAATTAACCTTGGCTAAAATGTTGTAGTGTGTGACATGATTCATGAAACATTCTTATCCCTATCAAAAAAAAAAAAGTTAATAAAAAAAAAGATGACTACATTTTAAATATATAATGATTCTGAGTATCTGTGTGATATACATACTGTAAATAAACAACTATTAATAAGACCTCATAATTAGCACATCGTATCTGTGTGTAATAAAGTTGAACAGCCAAATACTGTAGTAGAAGAACACATGTAAGGTGCATAATTGTCCAATAACCCTTAAACTTTAGCAGAGCTCCTCTCCTGCAGCTTCCATGTAAGAATACTTCATAAGTGAACAACCAAAAACCTTTAACTATTTGGCTTATTCTTTTATTGAAATAATGCAGACAAAAACATATAAAAAAAAAGGCAGGTTTTTGCAGGAGAACTTTCTTCAGGTTATCCAGCATTTTTGTAAGCTCCCCATAAAGAATGAATTGAGTAGTATGCCATCCATCCATCCATCTTCTTCCGCTTATCCGGGGCCGGGTCGCAGGGGCAGCAGTCTAAGCAGGGGCTCCCAAGCTTCCTTCTCCCCAGCCACTTCCACCAGCTCCTCCAGACGGACCCCGAGGCGTTCCCAGGCCCAGAGACATAGTCCCTCCAGCGTGTCCTGGGTCTTTCCCGGGGCCTCCTACCGGTGGGACATGCCCGGAACACCTCCTCCTGGAGTAGTATGTTATAATTCATTATAGGGTCTTAACTAGATTTAACTTGTTTAAAACAACAAAGCAACCATGCTAGGAGGTTGGAGGTGCGTTCACAACAATGGCCTAGAAACAGCAGGTTTCAGCAGCCAATCGAGGACATGCACGGTTCATTCATATTGGAAAAACTAAATGAAAAAATCTCACAAGGGCTGAAAAACATTGTGGATTTTTGCAGAATCAATTAGTGAAGCACTAAACTCTGCTGTTGAGATAAATGAGGTGAGAAAAATTAGATCAAAAAACATATCTTGTTGCACAATCACATTTGGCCAGGTTCGAGAGGGCCTGGAGACCAGACGAATATCAATCTGTATAAAAAAATACAGAGCTATCATTTTGGATTTGCCAGGCAGGGTGGACGTTTCAAAGCCCCAAAAACACATATTTAACCATGACATGAACTTACAAAGGCATTTCATATGGTTATGATCCCCCTACCTGGAGCAGAACTGGGGCAGGACAGGGCACAGAATAGCTCCCACGTTTCTGCCAAACTGTCGACTATATACCACTTTGAGGTTTTATTACATTGTATTATCACCATTGTACAAATGGTAATCCACTGCTTTGTGCTGCAAGAACAAACTCTTGTAGCACAAAGCAGTGGATTACCAGAATTTGAACTGCGACACTGACTCTACTTCCTGTTTTCTTTATCACCAGTCTTTAAAAATCCTGTATCTGAAGTATTGCACCACTTTTCACAAATAATAGCACAGTTTTGATTTGTATCTTAGCTCGAAATGCAGTGCTCTGAGCTTTTGAGCACTTAAGAGAGAGACAGTTGTTTTACTGTAGACAGGAAACAGCTGATGTGTCCGTCTGTGATGGAGCCCGACCTGAGCCTGAACATAAGTTCTAAATACTTGTCAGAACCCGACTAGTGTACGATGGGTCTCATCGTACACTAGTCGGGTTTCCATGCTCTAGTCCACATGTTTGGGGTGGAGACGGGTGCGCAGTTTATTGACAATGAATCCAGCTGCAGAGAACATGAGGGCACGGACGCCGCAGGCACACTCAAGTAAGCGACTGCGAACTTTTCCAGGTGGGGGTATATCGTATTTCTTTAAGTTTGTTTTCCTCCACATCATGGGGTCTGTGTGGAGTAGTGGGCATATATCCTGGCATTACTGAGTCAGTTCAGATGTGCATGTTCCCCATTCTTCACTATAATCCTTGCCAAATAAAACCACATGTCCTTGAAGTCAGATATGGCTAAAACAGCATTTGAAATTACTATTCGATATTCAAACATATAACGAATATTTGACTATCTGAAAATCATGTCTCATCCCTAGTTATGCATGTAGGTAGTTTTAGGTTCAGGGTTAGGGCCAGGCATGGCTTAAGTGTGGGGGTGGATAGGTGCAGACGTGGGCCCATCATTGCTGCTTGTAGAATTGTTTTTATTTTATTATTATTCTTCATCCATCCATCTTCTCCCGCTTAATCCAGCTGGGTCGCAGGGGCAGTTTGCTGCCCAATCCTCACAGCACCTGACCCCCCCTATGAACCCCTCTGCAGGTGGAGCCCACAGGAGGGTGGACGTCATGGTCCTTGATGTTAGTTCAGGTGCTGCATGTTTTGGGTTGATGGGGGAAACCGGAGCACCCAGAGGAAACCCATCCAGACATGGCGAGAACATGCAAACTCCACACAAAAAGGCCCGGGTGACCCGGGGATCGAACCCGCAACCTTCTTGCTGTGAGGCCTGAGTGTTTGTAATTATTATTATTCTTGTTTCAAAATCAGTATTGAGTATCAAGTCTATTCCCTAGTATGGCAAGTTTAAATTACAGACAGTCAAAGATACCTTACATTCCATTTTTTATTCATATTGTTCATACTGTTGTAGCCACAGCCTGGATTAGTCTGATGCAAGTGAGGCCTTTGTGCTTGCAAACCAGTATAATAGTATTGCATAATAGTTGGATAATTGCTCATCAACCCACAAAGTTTGACCCTTACTCGAATGCATCCTATTCCTGAATCCCTGGGCATACCCCTGCTGGAAAATCCAGGCTAAAATTTCACATAACACAAAGAATCTAAACTCTAATTAATATAGATGTGATGTAACCATGTAGATGAATAGGTTGAAATGTCATTGTCTGGATTCCCTCTTGAAAGTTTGACCTGCACTGCTCCACTGGACTCGAGTTTGAAGAGAATACAGAGTGCAGCTTAATGGAGCCTGTGTGGATTCTGTAGACTTGGATCACAGACCAGAAACTGAACCAGAAATCTGACCATATGTGTTAAAAGACCAGGATAGATCCCTGACACTTGTAGCAAGCTGGATTTGTGGAAAGTTGAGATGAGTAGCTTTTTCTCCACATTGAGAGAAGGAAAGACACTTTTTTTTTTTTTTGGACTTTAAGACTTGATTTTCTGATAGATGCATGTTTTATTGGTTCATTTATGGTGAAAAACTCATGTCTAATGCTGATCTTAGTGACCCATTGCAGTGAATGCTGGCTAAAACTGCTGGTGCTGTGTGAGCCTTCACACAGTGAGTGAATTTGGATGTTTGATCTTTTTAACAATCACATCAGAAGGATCTAAACTCTAACTGATATAGACGTGGACTGGGCTGAAAGCTTAAACTCTGAACTGCATCTTGAATATTTGACTACGAGGTGCCCTGCATGACTCCACTAGACTCAGTGTGAGGGGAATATAGAGTGCAGCCTAATGGAGGTCATGTGCATAAGCACTGTGAAGGATCACCCTAGTGCTGTGAGAACATAGCCAGGAACGAGTATGACGAGTATTTATTCATCAGGGTCAGCATATGCTTATTATACAATGGTTATTATTCAATAATAATAATCATAATAATAATAATAATAATAATAATTATTATTATTATTATTATAATTATAATAATAATAATAATTAAGGTTGACAAAAGATTTGACAAAAAATGTACCATTCTTTTTTGAGTTCAGTTTACAGTTTTCCTTCCTGGTCGGGAGTCCTGACATTGGGGATTTCCATAACTGTTGCAGAGCAGTTCCCTTAATCAATGGTCCACTCGTGATCCAGTGTGAACATCATTGTGAGAGGGCAGCAGTAGCTTAGTTGGTAAAGTGCTCTTCCTCTGATCTGAAGGTTCCACTCTGAATACTGCACTGTTGTGTCCTTAGGCAAGACACTTATATACACCTTATATACAGCAGCTTCCAGTGCCAAAGGAAAGCACTGTATAAATATAACGATTTGCCATCACTATTTACATTTACACACATTTTAACATCTTATGTATGTTCAAAATTCTGTCAAAAGCCATGTTCTTTGGAGCCATGCACAGCCGACTGAGGGCTGTGAGTTTTTTTTTTTCATGGAATACATTTAGGTCTGTGAAAAAGCTGTGGGCTAATGCCATGGAAACCACAGACACCATAGTGGATGAGCTCCAGAGTCAGTCTCTAAACTGTGTCCTCTAACTCTGAGAGAGCCACAGTGGCACTGTCCCTGTGGAGGCTACGATTAGCGCTCAGACCAGCCACTGACCTCTGCACCAACCCCTCTCATCAGTATTCTACAGAGCACAGAGTCCAGGGGGACAGAAGGGAGAAGTGCAGAAAAAAGGCTTCGGCACAAGTTCAGTTATAGGAAGTGAAGCATCATTTGTCATGGAGTTATTGAGAATGTGATTTTGCATTCAGACCTGTTATTGATACTACAGAGCAAATCACGGCCCCATTTTTCACATCTTATATCTCTTGTCATGATTTTTGCCTTCTGCCAACAATCATCACAAGACAGCTGTGACAAAGATTGGAATGATGAGGAAAAACTTGACTCAAGATGCTTTCAGGTGAAATCCCCAGGCAGGACAAACCTCTGTGTCTGAGAGAGTGATATTTATTTATTTATATATACTTTTGGGTTCTAAAAATTCCACCGTCCACATAAATGTCATTGTAATATGCCTTCCCATATCAAGTCAACATTCTACTCTCACAAGTCTGAGCCAAATTTGTTTTTAAATTGAAAAATGAATGATTCACTAGTGCAAATGTGTTGTGTGGTGAAACTGTGTCAAAGCAGAGGAACATTCCCTCTGGCTGTGACCAATGCTCAGTCTAATCCAAGCCACAGTGAGCAGGACCTTCACTCATGCACATTCAGACTGAATGTTTGAGGAACGCTCGCACAGACAGAGCACAGCAGCCACCTGGCTTCTGTTAATGTTTGGACATGGAAACATTGCATTAGCAGGTTAGTGTGACACACTGGACTGATGGAGTCCACAGTGGCTGAAGACAATACAATGCATTCAGTAATACAGTCAACCAAATCCTCCGGGGTTACTCGTTCATGTTTGGATTCCTCGGTGCCATCAAAATCACTCGAATGTCACAGTAAAAGAGAGAGAATGAGGAGTTTGATATTAGAAATATAAGCATCAACCAACTGGAAATAGATTGTGCACTAATAAATAGGTCAATAGCAAATCAACAGATTGAAGTCATTTTTTTGGCCATGTCATGTGATGCAAGCTATATTTGGGGCTAGCTAGAGAAGAGTTTCTGCTTCTCCAATATTGAGTCTTTTTTAGACTTTTTTTTTAGACTTTTAGACATGGGTTTCCAATAATTATAGAATGCCGTTTTGAATCGGTGTCTTTGTATTTAAAACTAATGTCTCACGCTAATCTTAGTGGACTAATGCTGTAACTAGTCACTAAATCTGCATGTGTTGTGCTAGTCTAGGCACAATCAGTGAATGGGTGTTTGGTCATATTTTTATCTACGGCTCATAAATGTCAAGTGTGATGTTAACAAAGGCTCCAACACATTAAGGAGCCCCAGGCACTAGTCTGAGTGCTTGGTGAAATAAAACAAGACAGTGACACCATTAAAAGATGTCTGGGGGAGAGGGGAGACTGATACTGATGTGGAGTGTTACTAAGCACATAAAATGGATGAACACACAGGTATAATGGCCGCTGCATGGAACACTGTCTATTTGAGGCACAAGTGGATAAATAAGCTCAAGTAAATAAGAATCAGACGTGGATGAATGAATCCACACCAAGAGTCATGTGTCAGGTGTGCAGATGAGTTGGAGGAAGCAGAGGGCCTAAGGAGCTCTGCACATGATGCAGATGAGAGGAGGAGGCTGCAGATGAAGTCATGTCAGGGTTACACTACTAACTGTTCAGCATATACTGACTCACTGAATAACTACGACAACTGCGGTGTGTATTTGGCCAAGGCTCCAGACCGCTGCACTGTATTTCAAAAATAGCCTCTTTTGCAAATGTTTTGCACAACTGCTTCTCAGCCAGGCCTGCACCCCACCCCACCAAGGGCAGTGAGGGGCCTTCAAACAAGCCTTTTACAAACTAATCAAACACTGTGAAGAGACACACACGCTGTGTCTACCGGGGGGGACTTCCTCACCCATTTCCTGTAAAATCAAGAAGAAGAATCAAGGAGAAGAAGGCAAAAGAGAAACCTGCGAAGGACTGAGAGGGGGTTCTGTGGAGGGATCAGAGCAAAGAGGGATGGGTAGAAGTCAGAAAGAGAGACATCATATTAGCGGCAGTTTTGTGCTTGCTGCTGTGCTCTCTGTAGCTGCAACTGATTTGGATTTTAGTCGTTTCCTTTTCCCCCGTATCGATCCCCTGCTGCAAAGAGAATATCAGCCTGTTAATAACTGTGTCTACAATGGCAGACAGCACATCCAAA